>JAUTXW010000695.1:255000-855000 GCA_030620095.1 Kuschelorhynchus macadamiae
ACTCCAACATACAATATCCCAAACCTGTCTCAAAGACTGAAATTGATGATAGGTGTAGATTATTGACTTTCTCCCAAACCGAACACTTCATTAAAATCGTATAATGGGAAGCAAAAAACCTTGTTCAGTTTAATGCCACTAAGACACAATCTTGTTTACTATCTATCTCCCAGTAGTCACACCATTCAAATGCTTGCAGCCAAAGATTCCTTTCGCCTAGTCGGAAACACTTTTCAGAAAGATTACTGATGGCAACTCACATTTATGAAGAGTTTCGTTAGTGTGTTCAGATTGATGTACTTTAAGTTGATGATTTGAATTAAACTTTTTAAAGCAAAAGTTACAAGTAAAATTACAGTCTTTTATGTGGGAACCTAAATGTTGAATTGGATGTTTGGACTGTGCAAACGATGTTTTACAAAGCTGATATTTAAAAAAAATTCTCCTGTGTGTCTGTTTTGGTAACTCTGTTGTTCATATCCATTCCTGTCTAATGGTTTATCCAGCGATTGGGATGTAATGTGGCGTGTTCTTAACTAGTAGGAATCATATTCTATTCCACAAATTTTGCATTTTTCACGTCGCTTAAGCCGTTTGGTTTTTGCAAGTCAGATAGATCATAACCAAGAGAATTTTCTTCAATATCAATTTCTTCTTTGATATTTTCAATTAAATATTATGTTATATTTTTGATTTATACCTTTTTATACCTAAAATAAATAAACATAGTTTACAGCTTTTAATAAAAAAAAAGTACGTACCTAAGATAAACCTACAATAAGTAGATTTGGTCAGTAGTATAAAATTAAGTGAATCAATTGACGAATGTAAGATCTGTAAGCGTTTAAAAAATTTTCAATTCTTGCGCAGTGCCTCGTCTGATTTTTAACATTTACGGGGGCAAAACTTCCAAAACGTGATAATAATAAATGCTTATCTTAATAACCTAATTTTATTTACACTGTTTTGACTGAGTTTGATCAATAAAAAGAAAACATCATTAAAACATTAACATTTTTTTCTTGAAGCTGCACAGAGATATGATATTTGATCGCTTCTTCAGTCTGAAATTTGAATTTAGAGAAAAATGATCTTTAATTAAGATTTTCTGGTTATCGCCATGGAAGATTTATGCATTTATATCAATAAAACGTATGTAGTTCTTTTAGGTATGTAATTAAAGTATTATTGTTAGTTTAAATGATTGTTTGGTAAGGTAGATTATCATCTATATATTTATTAACGTAAAATTTTTCGATCAAAGAAAAATTCCACGTTTATTAAGATATAAAACCAAAATCTTATGTATTTCTGCAATTGTGTTTAAAACTGCATTCTAAGCTTCTACGTTATAGATGTTTAGATGTAATGATTTAGTAAATGTCTTAAAGAGAACTAATTTGACTCAAAAGCTATTTCGTCAAAAACTCTTCAAAGTTTTTCTGCAAATATATAATAACAGAACTGTCAAAAAATACATCCAGAAAATTATATAAAAGTACATTCATCAAAAATTTAACAATGTCGTGATTTGAAATAATGTTATCATTTAGGATACAAGCTTTAGAAGCAAGGCACAAGGAGTGCAGGGATTTTCGAAAACATAACACAAAAAATGTCTCGTGTAACAGTAAATAAAAATCTATACACTTATTACTTACCTCCTCAGCTGCTGTTAAAATAAGTATTACAAAATGGCTTGTAAGAAAAGCGAAGGTGCAACGTCGTGCAACATTTTCGGAGCATAAGACAAAAAAACACAATTCTATGGGAACTTACAATGATACTATGATGATAAAACACTAAATTTAACATTAATCTAATAATGCTTTTTTAATCTCTCATAAATTCTAGCGATACATTTTGTTTTGGGGAGAACTGCACGCAAAAAGTGAAAAATCAGCTACAAGATCTAGTCAAGTTTAAAGTAAGATGAAAGGGTACCTACGTATTAGAAAAAACTTCCTGCACGTCTGACCTTAAAAAAATGTGTTATGTATAGTCAATTTAAATTCCATTTCGGACATGAGTACGATTTACCATCTCAAATTTTGCAGTTATGTAGACAAAGGATCAATGCAAGCCATTTTCTGAAAAAAAATTATATGCGACGGTATTTGTTTCAAAAAGTGGTCAAAAAATGGTCGAAAATGGACAATTCCACTTCTATTTTATAATTCTAGATTTGATTTTTTCAAAAAAAATCGGATTTAGCGCCCAACTATACATATTTCCCTAATTAAATCACATTGAAGCTAATAAATATCTCTTACAGCTTTAACATAATTATGCAGCGGCAAATGATCCATAATTCTGCGTGCAGTTTCCCTTTAAAGTATAAATTTGGTTTAAATTGTAATAAAATATAATTGCAATAATCTCATTTAAGCGCGTGAGCCAGGGCTCTCCTAGAATGAACTAGCTGATCGATGTAATTGATTTCAATAATATTCGATATTCGATATCTGAAAATGACTTGGTGTAAGATAATATTAAGACAAAGCATATTTCTTTCTTTTCAAAGACAAAAATTGCTTCAAACTGAAATAAAGGCTAGACGAACATATATTAATTTTTATTTGATATTTTTTATAATTTTTAGGATTATGATATATAACATTCATTTTCTTTATAATTATTTAAATACGGACGTTTCTGTGTTTAGCTGTAATCAGGTCAGTTGTGTATTGTAAAAGTATAACAAAATGAGTCAAGTAAACTTAAAGATAAAAAAACACAAATCAAAAAATTACACTAATATATTTCAGTGGGTTTTTAAACACAAATGTTCTGCTTAGTTTTGTTATTTCATTTTAAATAGACTATTTTAACATGGCTAATTGCGTATCAAGTTTCTGAAAACTTTGTCGGGATTTTCTCTATTGAACAACTCTTGCATATTTTGTAACTAAATTTAACATAAGCTAAGAAATAACGGTTTTTTGGGTTAGATCGTGTCAAAATTAAATTCATTTTCAACGTTTTGCCTTCACTTAGTCAGGGCATTTCAAGGGGCTTTCACTACAGGAGAGCAAAAAACTGAATGAAATCAGTAATATTTAGGCAGGCTTTAATACCCGATTGTGCAGCTAACTGTAAACTTGTTTTAGATCGGTTTCAACGTTCATGAAGATCGTATCTCTATTGAGATTTTTTTGATTTTTAAAAATTATTTAGATGATAAAAAGTTTTATTTGTAGTATAGTAGCTATAGCAAATTGAGTAGTATTTCTTATTAATATATCGTTTAAGTTTCTGGACAATAGCTTTATGCAATACAATTTGGTAAGGCAATTTTGAAAGAAAATTTCCAAAACCAATATCGTAAGAGACAAAAACATTATACAGGGTGTCTTAAATGTAGTATGCCACTATTGCTATCTCTGAAACAGTAAGTGCTACGAAGTCAGTTAAATTAGAGAAAAGTTAAATGTTATAAAATTCTCTTAAAACTTAAAAAAAATTCTAGTATTTCCGAAGGTATACGAAAAAAAACGAATTTTTGCAAATTGAATTTTATCTTTTTCTGACGTTATTCCTAAGCAGATTTTAAAATAAATAGCAGTTTTAAGAGAATTTTATAAAACATTAAACTTTGCAACTTTTCTCTAAATTAACCGACCTTGTAGCACTTACTGTTTTAGAGATAGCAATAGAGGCATACGCTATTTAAGACACCGTGTATACAGCGTGTTATCTAAATCTCATTTCAACCAAGATATAAAAAAAATGAAAAATCGATTAAAATTTGTATATCAAATAGTCAATGGAAAAAGATAAACATCAAATTTCACGAATTTTTAATACTTTCTTTATTTTTGGAAATTTGAAATTATTTCTATAGAAATATTATACAAGTACGAGTATTTGTCATTCTTTACTGTATTTGTATACATACCTTTAATCTTATGAAGCACCGCAAAGGATATTTTGAATATATACGGGTTGCCAAAAAGTGTTTAGTTTATTATATCACAATGAAGATATGTTTTTTTTTTATTGTCTAATAAATTTTCGATTAGCTAAACACTTTGCAAACTGCTACAGTTTTACTTTACTAAAGTATACCTTACATTAATACGTTAGTTCCAGGCTGACCCAATTTTGATGTTTTCTTGCACGTATATCGATAGAAAAGGGGAGGCTTTCAATATAGTTTTAAAAAACTGAAGTGAGATGACGTATTCAAATGACAATATTATAAGAGGCCAAAAATATTATATACAGAGGAATTAACTATAACCCTTGCAAAAATGTAAAATGCCATTTTTCCGAAAATTTAAGAGAACGATATTTTGTTTAAAATGGTTATACCCCGATAGTAAAGAGTAAATATAAAAATCCAATTTGACGGGTTTCCAATATATACAATATTTTTGAAAATGTCGTTTTTTTCAAAATTGTAATTTTTTTATAAATATGAAAATGTTTCGTTAGTAGTAGTACCAAAAAGGTTATTTTAGATTATACAAGTTGGCCAAAACATGCTTGTTTCTTCATACCCAGTGAAAATAATTTTATATATCTAATAAATTCTCGAATAACTACAAACGTTCACAAATTGAAGCACTTAGACCTTAGTGGAGTACAACCTACATTTTTTTTTTAAACGGTTTTTTATCGTCATTTCGCTATTGTCACAGTTGCAGATTGATCCAATTTGGATGTTTTCTGCACATACTTGCAATAGAAAGAACCCTCAACCACTTTTTATTTTCTCGCCAATTTGTTATTGATTTCATGATGTTAAATGGTATAAATAAAATAAAATATACAGGACGTGTCAAAAATTATGTCAATAAAATTTTACTGGCTCCTCATCTAAAAACTAAATTGTTGAGGCATTCCTGGTATACTTTTTTCCATTCTGGCTCTGTCGCTTGGGTTATTTATTCTAATAATTTCGGTGAGTTAGGTTTTGACGCAACTAAGAAGACTAGTATTTTTTTATATTATTTAGTTTGAGTGAATTTGCCAGCTAATCCGTTTTTCGATATGATTCTCTTCCAAAAGACCTGTTATTATTTGGGCTCGATGCGGAGGGCCTAGTACACATTAAAATTTTATCTGCGCCATTATTAGTAAATATTTAGAAAAGTACAGACATGATTATAGCGCACCTTGAATAGAATAACCGTTAACACATTGGCGAGAAAATGTGCGGTGCCACGGTGATTAAGGGTCTTTTATAACGGACGTGAATGCAGAGAAACGCAATAGTAAAGTGACTAAAATATGTAAACCCAATTAGAAAAAATGGTGCAGGGTATACTGCAGTAAAGTCAAAGAATTTCTTACAGATATCAATAAATCCTCTTTCATTGTGGTATAAAAAAACAATTAGGTCTTGCATAACTGTATGAACTAAAATAACCTTTCAGGTACTTGGCCAATTAAAAGTACCTACAAAAAAAAGAAAGACGGTTACTTGCATAATTTTTCTATCAAAACATCTTCATAATAAATTCTGGGAAGAAACGAAATTTCGAATTTTTTCAAGGACCATAATTAACATATACGTATATAATATTTTTGGCCTCTTATGATATTATTACAAAAATATGTTATTTCCTTTCAATTTTTTAAAAATATGTTAAAAACCCCATCTCGATATATATTCATTTGTTTTGACAAAAATGTAAAGTTTCAAAATTATTTTTAAAAAATTGTATTGGAGAAAACTATTATTAAACAGTGTATTTAGCTCCACTGCTCTAGACCAGGGGTCTTCAAACTTTTTGATCCAGGGGCCACATTGATTATTCAACTAAGTCGGGGGGGCCAAGAACTGGATTATTTCCTCATAGACGATTAAGAAAAAATTAAAATAATTTTTTATTAGGTACAAATTTTCTTAATTCAGATTACTGAAACAAGAATAAGAAAGCAATTGTTTAAATTTTGTGTAATTATTATATTACACAGTAGTGGTAAACTAAGTGAAAACAAGATGAGAAAATAATTGTAATTTTATTTTCAATAGACTTGTACATAATAACACAGTAAAACAATATATATATATATATATATATATATATATATATATATATATATATATATATATATATATATATATATATATATATATATATATATACATATATAGCTATGTTTGAATATATCATGTGAATATTAAAAACAAATAAAATTATCTGATATAAAATTATTTTGAAAAATGTATCAAAGACGCATTATATGCAAAAAAAACTGGGAGAGCATAATTTAGCTCTCAGTCAAATCTTGACAGTATTTAATCTGTGATTATGTTTTGATAAGAATTTAAATGTAGTAGAGTGTAATTGTAGCCTTACTATCTAAGAGCTTTAGATGTAATTTTTATCCAATTTTTATATATGTATGCGATGATACATAGATGACAAACAATTAATTAAATCATAAAAATTAAAAGAAGTTGCAGCTAATTTTTAGATGATTTTTTAACTAAAGTAAACTATATTTAATATAATTGGAACGGAGGTAGAAGTAATAAGGTATCTTAAAATCAAAATCAAAATTTTAACGAGAAATGCGTATTTGCAAGTATTATCTAAAATCAATTTTTTTTTAAATATCATGTACTTGGAAATCAGAACCATCGTATCACAGTCACAATCAACTTTCGTTTTAATTCAGTTTAATTTACAATAATTCCCTACTAAATTATGCATTCACTGTATGCACTCAAAAGTTATTGACAGTCTCAAATATTATCGCCTCCTAGAACTTATCCAAAAAGATAAACACGAAAATGAAATTGATTCAAATAGTACCTGGGTATTAGCATAAAAAAACTGCACGGTTTTTTTTATTTTTATCTTCAAGTTTTTATTTCCCTATTTTGATCGCGTTTTTAATGTTTAGTCCCACTGTGGGCAGACCGAATGCAAAGCAAATCCGTTCGGCTACCGTGGGCCGGATTTCCAGTACTCGTGGGCCGCATTTCGCTCGCCGGTCGTAGTTTTGAGACCGCTACTCTAGACTGTAAAAAATAGATGTACAAAATTTTTATTATTTTTTCACCTCTTCTTATTTTCGGGCTTGTGACCATCAAAGATAAGTGCCTTAAATAAAATATTTTTAAAAAATAGGGGTAATTTTGACGCATCATGTATAGAACAATTTTTGTATGAATATTATATTTTTACCATTTGATGATTCTGAAACCGTTAACAAACTGGCGAGAAAACGGTAATTGAGCGTCCTTTCTATTGAAAGTACGTTCAAAAAAATTCAAAATTCCGCGAACCTGTCACAAAGGCAATACTGAAGTGACCTAAGAAAAAGCCGTTTAGAGACATTACAGTAAGATTTGCTCCAGCAAAACCAAACTGCTTCAATTCGTAAGTTTTTAGGTAATCTAAAATTTATTAAACATTAAAAAAAACATTTTCCTAGTGGTACAAAAAACCACTTTTTTGACTACATAATCTAAACTAACCTTTTTGGTACTTCAGCAGTTAAAAGTATCTATAAAATTCAGTAAAAAGGCAAAAGGCTGTTACTTGTATAGTTTATCTTTCATATTTAAAAAAAAATCACAATTTTACAAAAATCGCCATATTTCCACAAATAACGAAGGTATGAAAAATCCGTCAAAATTTATTTCTTTGCCCTTGTTCATTGACTATTTTGTTATAAAAATTTTAATGGATTTTTTTTTAATTTCGGTTGAAATGAAATTTCGATTTTTTGCAAGGGTCATAGATAAAACGGTGTAATAATGTCTCTAATGATATTGTCGCTAAAAAAAAGGAACTCTAAATTCCTAAAAAGATGTTGAAAACCCCATTTCGATATCTTCATTTGTTTTAGAGATATGTCTTCAAAATTGCCTTACAAAACCGCATTATGCAAACCTATTGTCCAGCAGTATAGCAAATTTTGTGCAGCATTTTATTTCTACAGTTTGCACAAGGCGGTTTAAGACATTTTATATACTTGTTTGAAAATGTATTACAAATTTAGGGCCAGTATTTTCATCCCCAAATAACTTTATTCGTCGAATATTTACCGTGGAAACGATTGTTGGAGTAATTGTAACCATGGAAAATATCCACCGAATAAAATTATACGGAGAAGAAAATACCAGCCCTTAGGGGCATTGCAAGAATTCTGCAGTGTTCTTATTTTTATAAAATATTCTATGAATATTGTGTCCTCAAATTGTCCTTGAACCTAACGAAATTGGAATATTATATATTTTAGCCGAATATCTATTACATGTATTAACCATTCTTTACAACGTTAGTTTTTCTGTTTCCTATGTAATGAAAAATCTTGATCAGAAACAAAAAGGGTTTTAAACACTAATGAGCTATACAAACATTGCTATTATTATGACAAATATGAAAAATGACAAAAGTTTCCACACGCCTGAAAAAATATTTTGATCTTAGTAGAGATGATTTTGAAGCGATATTCTCGAAGGTATTCAGGACTGATGATATTAGTTACTACAGTTAATAGAAAACATGCCGTGGCTGCTCTATAATTTCACTCTCAAAATTTCTTAAAAAAAATATGTTGATGTAATTCAATTAGTTCTACAAAAGTGGTCCATAATGGTAATTGAATTGATAACAGGAACATTCAGAATGTTCCTGTTATGTCAAGTTTTTTCAAAACTGATTTTTCTATAGGACAATCCAGATGGCTCTCGCAAGCATAGATTTTGACCAGTTTCGATGGAGAAACACTGTACAGGAATGTTCTTAATATGCTATCATTTAAAGTTTTGTATTTTTAAACATATTTTAACATCATAATTTTGTAGTCATTTTTGTAGACCTAATTAGAACTACTCTTACATCAACAGAGTTTATTTTAAAAAAAATGGATATTTTAAGAAAATTCATCATATCTCTGATCAGGATTTTTACTATATGAAACAAAGAAACTCATCAAAGCTTTAACAAGAAATGATTATGGCGATGAAGATACCGAACGAATAATTAAACCTTGCCACACTCATCAGTTAATGATGATCCTCTAGAGAAGTTTACGTGCCAGAAACAAAACGTTATGTATCCATTAGTCTTAAAGAACATAAACGATGGGTTAAAAACTAGCAAAGAGTTCAATCTGATGTAGTACAACACCAGTATTTCAATGGACATAACATAAAAGTGAAAGAAATCAAAGTTCTAGTGTTAATCCCAGGACTCTATAAATGAAAGATTAGGGAATCTATTAAAATTTTTAAACTTTCAAAGATTTGAATAAAAATCTGTGTTTACATCATACGTAGAGCACCGGGTCAGAGTTCGGAAAGATAACTCGGGTATAAAATCCTATCTGTATATTTCCGAACTCAGTGTTCTGATGTCGTAGAATAAGGATCCCTAAAAATGCCTGCCAAACGTGAGGAAGAAATTCCACATGGACACACTCACCATAATTCCTTAATTTACCAAAGTCATAAAAGCTCAATTTTATGTCAGGCAACCTTAAAATAAATGGAACTGCCTAGTATAAATACTACTTACGGTCCCTTTTGCTTGTGTCTTCTAAGATGTAACGTTAAAGCGAATTTTCTTTTAAACTTCCTTTTACAATAGTGACATTTAAAATCATACTGGTCTATATGGGTTATCCGATGCCTCTTTAAAACCTCAAGTGATAAGTATACATTTTCACAAAATTCACATTTATAAAGTGTTTCATTAGTATGTGCAGAACGATGTACTTTAAGTTGATGATTTGAGTTAAATTTTTTATGACAAAAGTCACAAGTAAAATTATAATCCTTTGTGTGGGACTCTAAATGCTGAATTAGATGTTTGGACTTTGCAAACGATTCTTTACAGCGCTGACATTTAAAAGGTTTTTCTTCTGCGAGTTTATTTTGGTGACTATGTAGTTCATATTTGTTCTTGTCTAATGGTTTTTCCAAAGAATGGGATCGAGCGTGACCTGTCCTTAAGTAATAGGATTCATATTCTAGTCCACAAATTTTACATTTTTCACGTTTTCGTGAAAATTTGTTTGTAATTTTGATGTCATTCGCCAAATCATCTAGATCATAACCAAGAGTATTTTCTTCAATATCAATTTCTTCTTTGATGTCAATTAAAGTTTCTGTTACATTATACCTGAAACAATTAGGCAAATTATTGTTATATGTTAGATTTTTTAGTCTAAATACAAGTAATATAATGCTATAATTATTAAAATACATATGTTGAGGTAAACTGTGAATCAAATCAAGAGATCACTGCAGAATAAGGAACGATCTAAAGGATTTTATGGGAGCGTTAAGATAGCGTGATTGATTTCACAACTATTTAAGGATAATACGATTGTGTCAGCATATACTCGGTAGAAATCATTAAATAAAATTATGTAAAATGTAAAAACAAAACTATTTTTCACAAACAAAACCTGAGAGTGATTTTTTAACGATAAAAAACATTTTATTTGGTCGTCATTTTATTTCGCTGTTTTGATCCTACCACTATTTTACCAGTTTATCCCTATACCAGTGGATGGCGTAGCTTTGTTGGGACGATTCAGTGCGGCGCACAGGGGCCCCAGCTCCGGAGGGGCCCCGGCCTGTGACTCTGCCAAAGCAACAAAAATACGAGACCTGAGACCCTGAGCCCTCTCGAAATATATCTTTCCGTATTTAAACTTTACTACTTCTTTAAACTAAACTCATTAAATTTCAAAATACTTTTGCCCCGACTCTCTACTAAGATAATCTAGTTTTACTCTTGGATCACAGTACTTGCTCTTTACCCCTTTATTTCTACTGTCAAATTTTTTGGCTACATGCGAATGATGTTAAAGAGTCGACTACATCTAGGGGCGGTACTAAGGGGGGACAGGAGGGGGGCGGCGCCCACACCTAATATCTTGAACAGTTAAGTAAGTAGGCTTAGTAGTTGTATTAGTTACGAAACATATTTAACAAGGAAAAGCGGCGCGCCGTCCATACGAAATTACGGACCTTTTTTTTTGGTCGTCGACTGCAAAACTTGGTTATTTTAACTAATACAAAAGTGCAGACTTTTTTTAGAGAGTCGCTTTTTCCTGTCGTGCCCCCACCACTCCCCCAGCCAAAAGGGTCCAGGGATGCCCCTGAATACATTTTGCCGAAAATATCTAATATTTTGACAAAAATATGGTGCAATTGTCATGCTAGATAAATTCTTGTGTATTTGATTTTATGGTTTCTCTAAAATATTAATGGAAAATAGACCGAATTGGAGCAAGAAGATTTCTCTGCTCTTTGGTTGTAGTTTTTAGGGGTTTATGTTTAAATGGATGTGTAAAAATATTAAGAATTTTGTTAACTAAGATAAAAATCATAGCCTAAAAATTTGACGTCAAAGTCTACTTTGAAGTGCACTTCGAATTTTATCTAATGTAAATCAATTTCATAACAAATTCGAGTTGGAATTGAATGTAAATATGTAACTTTAGTCCAGACTGATTTCGCTGTTCTGTCCAGACTTGATACTGAGTAATAGTAAGCTGATAATTTTTCTTAAATTTTAATATTTGTGTTTTTGTAAGGACCTTATAAAACGTTACTTTTCCTTTCTATAATTGAGCTAAACTGCTGGACACTCGAAAAGAATACGAGAAATTTGTGACTAAATGTCCGACCCACAAATCTCGAGAACCAAATGAGTTACTGAGTTGTGATTTTTGGTGTTATTTTGCAAAATTCTTCGAAACCAAACCGGGAAATATACCACTATGTGCTACTTAGGTAAATATTCTGAACAGGGTGATAAAAAAAACCTTAAATTTGTGAAAAACTTCAAATATTCAGAGAATCCAGGATTGTTTTGATATTTGCCTTTTAATTATACCTGAACAATCTATGAACAAGTACAAAAAAAAAATTCTATCGATTTTTGATAGTTTCATATTTAATGAATCTACAGGGCATTACCAAAAATATGGACTTTACCTTAAAAATTGAACCATAACTTAAAAATGTGTAAGTAAAACATACCGGTTTATGAGTACTAATCGTCAACAGTGATACCGTTAGCATAGGTAGGTGTCATGATAATATACAGGGTCAGACAAAAGTTATTCAATTGGTGCTAAATATGTGAATCAGTTGAAATAAATATGCTTTTATAATATATACTGATTCGAATTACTGATTCCTGCGTCCCACCCACTCCGCTCCCCCCCTCGGTTATCTGGCAAAATTTCTCGGGAAAAGGGGCCTCATAAAATATCCTGCACCAGGGCCCCAAAGCTCCTAGCTACGCCACTGCTCTATACCACAATTAATCATTGCATAAAAATTAAAATCAATCCATTAAGTGCTTTTAGCTGAATTTTTAAATAATTTATTAAGCCGCCATATCTTTTCGCTATCTTGAATTCGCACAGAAAATTTGACTAGTTGATTCTTACATAAAACTTGATTGTTTTGAAAATTGGATAAGTAGTTTTTTAATAATAAATTTTTTAACATTTCACTAAGCCGTCATTTGTTTTCCCGTATTGGATTTTCGGATAAAAAGTTTTTTACCCATGCCGCGAAAAGTCCGACCGATAGATTGAGAGACAGCTAGGGACCCTAAAATGTAAAGATCTGAAAAATCTCGGAGGGTGATTTTTTCACTATTACAATACTTTTACGAGAGAAGTAAAATGGTTATAATAATATTAAAAATTCTGCACTTGTGTGCCCGGTGTATATTAGTTAAACTCTTTAAATGATATTGTTCTATTATTTTTGATTTTCTGTAATGTGGTTTATTATTTTCTTTAAAAAAATATTCGCATTTAGTATATTTTTGTCTGTAAATATATTTAAATATTAATTAAAAGCTCTCTAGATAAACGTTTTTTATTTCTTTATATATAAAATTATTTCAATAATAATGAACAATATGTGCTACATTTTTCACTACGACCGAATATATAGTAAAATAACTACCCTATATAAGAATATGAGTTTTTAAGTGAGACTTTAAAATATATCTTCTTGTGAAATTCTTACTGCAAATATTACATTTGTAACTATGAGTTTTTTGATGTCTTTTAAAACGACCAGAAGAAGAGAATATTTTCTCACAGAATTCACATTTATAAAGTTTTCCTTTAGTATGTGTGTTTCGATGTATTTTAAGTTTATGGTTCGAATCAAACTTTTTGTCGCAAATGTCACAGCTAAAATTATAACACTTCTTATGGGATGCTAAATGTTGCAGCAAGTTTTTGGACTTAGTAAACGATTTTTCACAAAGCTGACAATCATAGAGTCTCGCTTCTGTATGAATGTTAATGTGCTGTTTCAGTTCAAGTTCGTTCCTGAATCTTTTACGGCAGACACGACATTCAAATGGTTGGTCCATTAAGTGGGTTTGAATGTGACGGGTCTTTAGGTAATATGATGTATATTGTTTTCCACAGATTTTACAATTCTTATACCCTTTTCGCCCGTTCTTTTTTACCATATCACTAACAGTATCTTCACTTTCCGAACGATCTGCACCGTAATCAAGACTGTTGTCGTAAATTTCGATCTCTTCTTTAATGTTTCTAATTAAAGTTTCTTCTATCTTAGATCTAAAATTAAATAAAAAATAATTAGTGTTACTTTTCAGCAAACTAAATGCACTTCATAATGTATTTCTATAAATAATAAACAAATGGTACTGCAAGCAACCTACAAATAGGTGTTACTGCATTTATGTTTTATTATTTAACTTTATATAAAATTGTTTTTAAACCAATATGTTTTTTTTTTTTTTTTAAGAAAAAACTGTAGAATAAGTAATTTTATGTAAATGGGTGTTCATAATTAAGGCAAAAAAATACCACAAAATAAACTCCCAATAAACTTTTGTTCATATGAAAGCTTTTACATTCTAGAGCTGTTGCTACATTTAGTCTAGCCTGATTACCTAATAATTTTTTTAGAAAAGTTTCAAAAAATAGCAGCTAACAAATTGAATTTTTCTTGCCGTGGCTTTACATTTGAAATGCTTTTTTTTGTCAAACTGAAAACCAATCAAAATAGTAAAATTTAATCATCAAGATTTTGCTTAAAATGTATCCAGATCCACAAGTTAAACTAGAAAATGAAGTACACATTAACAATACGTAAACAATTTGTTCAAAAATGTCTCTTCTTCATCTCAGACACACATAGACATGTCAGTGTAATGTTTAACATTTAATCCAGAAATATTTTTGCAAACATTTCACACAGTAAAAACTTCCCTACGATACAGCATAATTACTAAATACCCCAAAAGAAAAAAATCGACTCGCGAGAGATCTGGACTTCGTTCTGGCCAGAAAAAGGGCCACTTCTCCCCATAGGTCCTCAAATATGTTTAATAATTCCTCATATACCCTATTGAAACCTTAGAAATGTCTTTGCCACATTCTCTATAAATTATTAATTTTTGAACAAAATATTGATTAAATTTTACCATTTTGAGGTGGTTTTCAGTTTGACAAAAAAAATGTTTTTTAAATGTGAAATCGTGGTAATAAAAATTCGATTACTGGTATTTGTTTGTATTTACTACGGGAGCGCCTGTTGCTTTCCAAATTTTGATTCGTAAATTATCTCTGGTAGAAAAACCCAGTATTACAGACGTGAAATAAAAAACTAGCATTTAATGTAAGAAGTAGCCTAAAAATGAAATTTTTGGACAGTTACAATTAAAACTTTCTAATCAGATTATATTAAATGTAGCAACACGTCTAGAAAGTATTTAAGCTGAGCTTTCAAATAAACAATTAGGTACAAAAAAAAATTTAAATTAATCTAATAAGTATATAAGTAGTTTTTTCAGGCTGATTTTTTAAATATTTTATTAGGCCCCGCTTTTGTTTTGCTATCTTGGATTCATATCAAAATATTACCAGTTTATTCCTTGATTTTGAGCAATATTGGAGGTAAATTTGATAATTAATTTTTTTAGTAATAATTTTTTAACGTTTCGCTAGGCCGCCACATTGAGAGGAAAAGCTAAGTTTGTTTCAGTCAGTTGGATGAAACAGAGACAAGATATGTCAAAAATTGATTTAGTTTTTTTTTCTAACTCTACAAAGAAACTTCCGCTGACATCCGCACTTTTTTGTATGTCGGTAGTATCTTTATAGTATAATAAATATTTTAGTTAATAGTTTATATAAAGTAACTTTAATCAACGGCATTGCACAGTATTGTTAAGCAAGCCATAGAACAATGTGTTATATATCAACCACTACATTTCAACCATTTTTCTTTTTTTGACATATTCTATTTGTCTACTCATTTGTTAATAAATAAAATTATTTGGTAATTCTGTATTTTATATTGTTTATCTGTTCCATAAAATATTGTGCACCATTAATTTTTAACAGAAATATAAGTGAATATTATTTTTCTTTAAAAATTGTACACCTTCTCTTTTGAACCAATAAGATTCCTTTTTATTATGGCATAGCAATCAGAAAAATTTCCGGAATTTTTTCTTGTTCTAGGCGGTATTTAAGTTGAAATTTTTGTTGCGTCAGCTGTCGACGTCAACCAATGAAATTAATTTAAAATGTTAGGTTTGACTTGACACAATTTTATTTCAAATTTTGGTGTAAAATTTTCTTAACGAACGAGCGCAAATTATTCCTGAGCATTTTTTTGGGCCACGAATATTTTTAAAATTTTTTTTAAAATTTAGAATAAATTTTTATTATATTATTTTCATTTATCGTGCTAATATATTCTCTAGACAAGGATACACGAAACATTTTACAAAATTGGTAAAATTTATAATGAATTTACTCTTTTATAGAAAAAATGTACAGGAGTAGCCTAAAAATGCAGAAACACATATCTACAGGGTGCTCCAAAAGTCCGTAACAAACATTATAATTGGATATAGTTGCATTTCTGGCATATTTAACTGCAACAGTTAGATCAGATGTTCCATGTCAAAAATCACATTTTTACACTTGTTTAGTTTGTCTTAACTTTACTAGATGTGCTTTAAATTTGAAGGTTCAATATTTGCTAAAACGAATATGACAAGAAATATGACCGGTTTGCATTATTATTTCACCTTGTATATATTGTTAAATGATTATATATATATGTTATGGTTAAAAATACTCCCAGAAAGGTTTGTTCATTTATTGTTTTTTGGTTGATTCACATTCTAACTACAGCTTTTAACATTTAATTCACCCTAAATAATATGCTTTGCGTTAGTTATTATATGTAAATTTTATAATATTTAACACATCTTAGTGAACATAATATCATCACTTGTCTTTAATTTGATTTTTGAAGATACAGTTGCTGTTAATTGAGATGTCCAACACAGTTACAATGTGGGCCGCCATCATGTTTTGGCATTTTGGATTTTTACCAAAACATTACCAGGTCATAACTATATGACTATTAATATTTGACTAAAATTTGAAGTCAGTCTGGAATTAAAAAAAAACATATTTTTTTGGCGTCTAGGGACGCTAAAACGTGAAGATATGTAAAACCTAAAGGGGTGATTTGCTTCACGATTAAAAATATTCTATTTGGCCACAATTTTGAATTCGATGCAATCAATACATTAAGTAGTTTTTTCAGGCTGAATTTTTAAATATTTTATTAAGCCGCCATTTTCTTCCACCACCTTGGATTCGTCCCACAATTTTACCAGTTGATTCCTACATGATTTTTGTCCAAAATTTGAGATAAATTGGATAAGTAATTTTTTAGCGTTTTACTAGGCCGCCATTTTGTCTCGCCATAATGGATTTTTAACAAAATATTATCAGGTCATCCCCATATAACATTTAATTTATGACCAAAAATCGGCTAAGTAGTTTTTAGCTATGCTGCAAACAGATAGACCGACGGATTTTTGGCATCTATGAACCCTGAAACGTAAAGATTCGAAAAAATATCGCAGTGTGTTTTTTTCAGGATCGTAATCCTTCTCTTTTACAAGGGAAGTAAAAACTAAAAAAGAAAAAAAAATGCCACTCGGTATCTTGGAAAATATGTGTTTGAATAAAAGTATACTTGAACTTTTATACCTAAAATTGTTCAAAATATAACTTCCTAAATTTTCAATACTTAATTCTGTATTACTCTGTATATAACATATTTTTTTTAATAATATAAAAAAAACATTTAAAAAATGTTCTTGAAGATTAAGAAGTAAAAACCTTTTTGACTGGGCTAATATGTTTATTATAATAAATAAGATGAAACAATAAGATAAGATATTTATCTTCTGACGAGTCACAATGGCATCATTTTGATCGTCATTTTTAGTGTCAAAATAACATATTTTTTCAGACTGGGTACTTTAACGTATTCATTATAGTCGTAGAATCGTAATATACTAATTACAGTCCCTAAGCAATAAACTTAACGAGAAATTAACTGCCCTTCGGGAATATTTTTAAAAAAAAATTGCACAATGTTTGACAACTGACTCCAGAAGATAAAGTTTTGTACGTTATTCGAATCGAAAACAATCACTAGGATACTAGGATACACGCCGTGTACATAAATGACTGTTTCTCTGTTATTCTAATATTATGTTGTCATGTGCATATTTTTAATGTGCTTAAGCAACGATCCTTTCCATTTAAAGGTCATGTTACAATCGTAGCATTGAACCCTAGTAGAAGAATGTACTGTCAAATGTGCGTATAAGGATGATTTTCCAAAGAAAACTTTGTGACAAAACTGACATTTGTACTGCTTTTCTTTTGTGTGCAAATTTAGATGTCGATCTAAAGAGTCTTTAAATTTCAACAATTTCTTGCATATTTTACATTCAAAATCGCAGTGACTTAAGAGATGACTTTTTAGATGCTTTATGGTCATAGACGTTTTTCCGCATAAATGGCATTTACGATACGCTTCATCATCGTGCATTTCTTGGTGGGCACGCAAGGTGTTCTTTCTCTTGAAACACTTGTTGCATATTTCGCATCTGAACTCAAACTGATTCGAGTGAACCATTAAATGACTTTTTAAATTCGCTTGACCAAAAAACACTTTATTGCAAATGTCGCACTCATACTGTTTCTCTCTGGTGTGAAGGTTGCGATGATTCGCTAATTTGTATTTTGATGTAAACGTATTCTTACATATATCACATTTAAAACTGCGATCACCTGTGTGACGTAATCTATGTTGCTTTAGATACTTTAAAGTAAGGAAAGATTTGTCACATAAACTACAATTATAAAATTTCCCTTCATTATGGGTTATTGAATGTCTGTTTAAAGTTTGCGTTGTTTTGAATTTCTTACCGCATAATTCACATTTGAATTTGCGGGAATCAGAATGCGTTAATAGATGTTCCATTAAAATACTTTTAAACAAGAAGTTTTTATCGCAGAACTGGCATTTATACAATTTCTTTTTGGTGTGACGTTTCCAATGTGCATTTAAGTAGCGTTCTGTTTCAAATTCCTTATTACATATTTTACATTTAAAATTTTGTTGTGAATTAGGAACTGGTGTTTGTATAACATCAAAATCATCATTTTTATGCTGTGCCCCTGAACTGTAAAAAGAGATTTCTTCCATAGATAATTTAAAATCGTCATTTTGCTGCAAGTGTTCATCAAGAGGAACTTCTTCTTTAAGAATGGAAGCTAATATTTCTTTAATGTCATACCTAAAAAACACTAATATTAGCTATTTTAAAGCAAAAATTCCCCTAGCCTTCGCATAAAAGCTGTGCCGATTTTTTAATTGTGTAAACGATTAAAGAATTTATCCTCTCTTCTTGTTTCTTCCGAGTTACTTTTCGTGACGGAATTTACATTAACTTATTGGATTTAAAATAGACTCTGCCAAAAACAGCTTTCTACTGAAATCAGAATTTCAATAAAAACTCATTCTTCCCTGCTTTCAAATGGAGGCGAACTTTTTGGTTCACTAGGGAACAGCAAAATCTTATTTATTTATTCTTGCAAGTCTCAGTTAGCTCCAATTTTATAGATCCCTGCTTATTATGATAATTTACCTACCTGCCCTTAATGTATGGAAATATTCGACTATTAAATGAGAAATACCTGGATTTATTATACCGGGAGTACTTTATAATAATACATATATGGCATAAATCACAAATTATTAGTTAGTTGTATTTCAACCACCTGTTGGATCGAGAACTGTTCGTATTTGAGAAATTAGAGCAAGTTTTGAGCAACATGTCGCGAGTTTGTGTAAATAAGCCGGATCATTTTTGTTATATATGTGATGAAGCGACTTTTGTGAAACAAAAACGTACTGTTAGCCTTTCAATAAAAAAGCCTTATCACTTGTATTTTCGCTGCAAAGTTGGAGACCAGGATAAAAATTGGGCTCCCCATAACTGCTGCAACAAAGTGCGTCTAACATTCGCGGCTGGCTAAGTGGAAAAAAGAGTAAGACATCATTCGCTGTTCCTATGATCTGGCGAGAACCGAAAGATGGCGTTACTAACTGTTACTTTTGGTCGACACCTACCATCAAAAAAGGTTTTCAGGGAGAAAAAATGGCAGCTTTAAATCTGGTCTATGATCCAAAAGACTGGAGACTTTTCATTGATTCCTTAAAAGTAAGCTGTGTTACGCCATAATGAAAACAAGTTGCCTTCAGTCCCAATTAGTCATGCAGTCCACATGAAAGAAATGTATAGCAATTTGAAATTGTTACTGAAGACCATTCAATATGAAAGATATAAATGGAAAATTTGTGGGAGTTTAAAAATTGTGGCGTTTTGCTTGGAATGCAGCTAGGTTATACTAGATACTGCTGCTTCCTCTCCGAATAAAGCAATCGAGCATGATCGGACCACTACCGAAAGAAAATGTAGCCACCGAGAGAGTCTTTTGAGCCAGTAATCCATTAGTTTCCCCTGAAAAGATTTTACCGCCACTTCATATAAAATTGGGACTTATGAAAACCTTTTTGAAAGCCATGGACAAAGAAGGCCGTGCTTTCATTTATTTCAAAGAAAAGTTGCCTAGAATAAGTGACGCTAAAATTAAAGAGGGGATATTTGTGGATCCCTAGATTGGGACACTTTTAGGAGATGAGCAATTCGATTCCATACTTGAACGCAAAGAAAGACGCTTGGAATGCCTATAAATGACCGCAACAATTTTTTTGGAAAACATAAAAGCAGAAAACTATAAAACCTGATTGCCCAACTTCTTTTTGCGTTACCAAAAAAATTAGGGTGTAATATGTCGTTGAAAATTTATATCCGGGATTCTCGTCTAGATTACTTTCCAGAAAATTGTGGTGCTGTAAGTGACGAGCACTGTGAGAGGTTCCACCAGGATATTTCAAACATCGAAAGAAGATATCAGGGAAAATGGAACTGTGAAATGAGTATCTAAACTTAGATTCAATGATAAAAATGTGCTATTTAATGGTTTTTGTTGAACCAACAATATATTGTATTTGTATTTTGTATGTTCATTGTATATGCCTATAAATTAAGATTTTGTAGCAAGTAATTGAATTTTTTTTGTGAGCCATCTAAATTCATAAATAAGTATTTTTTAGTTACTTGGGTGTAGTTGAATCCAAAAAAATAGGTTTTGTTCAAGAAATAAAAAAAAGTTGAAATTTGCATTAACGTATTTTCAAACATAAAAAATGTTTCCTCTGCCAAAAATCAGACGTTATGAAATTTTTTGTATTTTTCGTGCAAATTGTGACAAGGAAGCTGAAGGATAATTGAACAGTCGAATTTTTAAACATATTAAAACTTCGTTGAATTAAGTTTCTAAGGTAATAAAATGAAGCAAGACTATATTTGTTGTAACACTTGTTGATACATAATAAACTAATATTTAGAAAAAAAGTTAATAATTGCCAACATCTCAGACAAATACTAACAATTTTCTTATACCTGCTTATTTTTTATCTTAATGAAAATAAAATGATTTAGTTGTAAGGTGGGTTTATACAGCAAATAAAATAAAATAAGAAATACAATAAAATAAAATAAGGAGATCAAACAAAACTCCCATAAGGCGTTCATACAGCGAAATAAAATAAGAAATGACCAACTTTCATCTTATTTTAGTTTATTTCGAAAATACGCCTGCGCATGGCGTCTTAGAACATATGATATTGACAATTTCACTGAATATTTTTGTAATTGGATGAGTTGGGTGTATATTTAATTAAAGTTGTGTCAAAAACATTAATCCAATAGGTATAGCAGTATTGAAAAGCTTGGAAAAAATTCTTGTATTACAGAGTTTGACAGCAACTGTTTATTATTATTATTATTATTATTACTTATTTAATTTTATTTTTTGTATAAACCACCTCTGACCCACCTGTATACATTTCATTTTGATGTTTATTTTCAGTAAGATGTTACTCATTAAAATACTTTTAACGAATAACGAGTTTGTCCTGTATTTTATTAAAACATTTGTACATCCACAATGCACATCCACAATGCACAAGTATTTTATGTCTAAATTTGACTAGACAATTAGCAACAAACACCTAAAAATAAATCAACTCGGCAAAGCTGCAGATCAAAAAGACAGCTCGAAATAAAATCAATTGATTTAAAATGAACAAGCGTCATCTCGCGGTCCTCGTCACTTCGTAAGAGTAATTCTTCTATACGCGTAGCGTATAATCTTCCTTGGTACTGTGTTTATATGGAACGGAACAAGAGTGAAACTGGAGAACCATCTACCTTTTTTTTAAACCTTTGAGTTGACTAGTAGTTCATTAATGTTAAAAAAAAATCAAATACTCCTTGCTAACTTCATTATGTTATTCAACTTATTGACACTTACATATTAAAAAAAAAGAAATTCTCTGCTCTGTCGGGCGGTACCTTAATTATGCGACAGGTGTTTTTACAGATAACGTGGATAAGTCGGAGAGTACATATATATCCTATTTTCATTACGTTAATTTTTTGTTATAACTTTATAGGTGATAAGGTACACATATAGGTGTGAAAAGTTACTTCTTAGATAGAAGAACAAAATGCCTCTAATTAAAATTGCTGTAACGAGTCCGTGTATATGATATTTATCTACAAGACGACGGTAAAGTATAAAGGCCTAGTGGTTCCAAAATATACAGGGTATCCCACGTTCGTTGGTACATTAGAAGTTTATGTAGAACTGACCAAGAAATCGTTTTTGAAATTTTGGTTACGTAGATAAACAACTCTGGCAACGTGGTGGTGCCGCTTCTACACAAAATTGGTGTTAAAATTGCTATCTTAAATAGAACACCCTGTATATTTTTCAATTTTTGGAATCTACATTCATTCGTAACAAACTTCTCTGAATACTGTCCTACGCCTATATGGGCCTCGGTAACCTTGCTCTAGACTAATTTTAAGCTGAAAATTGAGTTGTGGTTAATCAAAGCCTTAAGACATATGATCGTTTATTCATATCTTATTTGAGGCATACAAGGTGGTCCAGAAAAGTTTGTTGCCAACCAAGTGTCCGAAATTAACATTTTTTAAATGAAAAGTCTTATTTATTATTATATCAATAAACAGAGCACGAAAATTCGAACTTCTCAATATAAAACGTTCCTATACCATTTTACAGTCGTTTTTCAATTTAAAGCCGTTTTAATAATAATTATCATAGTGCACCAAACATGTGTTATGTAATTAAAAAAACCACAAAACTTGTATTCAAAATTTTAATAACAGTAAATTAACATAATTAGATAAAATTAAGTTTTCAAAATGTTAAGTGTTTAAAATGTTGTCCATTCAACATTTGTTTGAAGTCATAGTCCGCTGGATTGAGTTCATTAAATACCTGTCTAACCTTATTTTCCAGGTCCTGCTTAGTACCGTTTTCTAAACTATTTCTTTGATCCTACTCAAAGATAAAAATCTAGCGGGGTAAGGTCTGGAAAACGCGGTCATCATCTCCAAGGTAACCCCATGCATCCATCTATCTGCAAACATAGCATACAGTTCTCTGCTAACTTCATTTGTGGAGTGCGTAGGAGCGCCATCGATGTGATACTGAGTATTTCGTAAAAGTTGCAAATTATCCAAGAAGTCTGAAAATGTCGAAATATTTTCGGGAAGTTAAATTTTCGTCGTACCTTTGGATTGAAAATTGTCCATTCTGCTGAAAACCCCTTTCTTTTATGAAATGAAGATTTTCGGTAGCCCAGAAATAATTTTTATTTCGGCGTTTAAATATGCCCCCGCTCGAAAATTTAACCCATTTCTCAAAATTCGACGCGTCTGGAGGTTCATCTGGCTGTAATGCTTGAAACGTAACTCCCAATCGATGTTTTACAGATTTCCAAATCGGCTTTTGCACTTCTAATTGATGACGTATAATTTGGTACACTATCAAAATTATTATTAAAATGGCTTTTAATTGAAAAACAGCTGAAAATAGGTATAGAATCACCTTATCCGGAAAAGATTGAATTTTCGTGCTCTGTTGACACTTTTATAAATTGGCAAGAAATTTTTTTTTTCTAGACCACCCGTTATGCGTCAACTAAAATATGAATAAACAATCAAATTTCTAAAGACATTGGTTAACCGCAACCCAAATTTCGGCTTAAAATTGTACTAAAATAAGTAGACATTAAGATTTTATCGAGTTCCATTTTTCGTTAAAAAAATTGAATATTAATTGTTATCTCAAACACCGCTCTATATAGACATAGAAAAGTATTCAGGGACGTTTGTTAGGAATGAACGTAGATTCCAAAAATTAAAAAATATACAGGGTGTTCCATTTAAAATAGCAGTGTTCTCTCTAGTTTTCGGTAGAAGCGGCAATACCGCGTTGCCGAAAATAATTTAGAACGATAGATCAGACCTGTTTATCTAGATAATTAAAATTTCAAAACGGTCGGTTCTCCATAAACTTTTAATGTAGCATTGAACATGGGACACCCTGTATATCAACATATATTACCGCATACAAGTTCAAACCGTAGGACCATTGTCCTACAAATTATTTATTGTTGTTTAAGTAGCACCCTATCTAATTTTTTTTCTGTATTTTATGAAATATGTTTGTGTTATTGTGACAGATGAAGGTCACAGACGCCGCCTCGTAGGTAGCAAGTAAAGGTAATTTTGATCAGACTCTTCTCTACCTAAAAAGCAAATTTGCCCACTTTATCTGTGTATCTTATAGCCTTTATTTTGTCAAAGTGACCGAGGTCAAAAAATTAGAATAAATTGTGGTTCAACACATTCCCTTAAATTATCCGACCTTTATCAAGAATTCGTCTTCTTATTTTTATTTAAATATTTATTATTTAGCCTTTTGCTGATTTCTCGACGATGTAACACAGTTTTTAAATATCGCCAGATTTGCCACACAAATGACATGCATGACACTTCACTTAGACGTGAATTTTATGTCTTTTTCGTCTTTTACAACCCCTATTTCATATCTCTGATTCTGAATTTTTCTTTTGACTGTCTTAGATTACTCAATGACCTTTCAAATTTATTCTCAATTTCTTTTTAAGTAAACTGCTAAATGATGTTTTTTCTTAAAAATATTTTATTGCAAGTTGCACACTTAAATACTTCTCCTTAGGTATATAAATTACGAAGGCCGTTTAAATGACATTTCGTTTTAAACTTCTTGCATGTGTCGTATTTAAAAATGTAGACAGTTTTTTGATACGATTTTGAGGTGTTCAGAACTAAAGTGGTTCAAGTTCATAATACTTAGTTTTGAGATAATGATGTTGAACCTAATATGGATCATTACTAGGTAGACAAAGTTAAAGTGAACTACTGCGATCTATTAGGAAACTGATTCACTATGTCGCCAAAAAGATACACATTTAAGGAATAATATTCTGCTTCTAGTTGATTATCTTTTAAATTTTGGACTTGATCCACTTTGGCTCTGAACGCCTTAAATGTTGTTTTAAATATCTTAATGTTAAGAATTCTTTATCGCATAAGCTGCATTTATGGATTTTTTCTTTATCATGAATTTGTTTATGTTCCTTTAATGTTTTCTTCTGTTTAAATTTTTTATTACATAATTCGCATTTAAATTTATGTTGATCAGAATGTGAGAGTAGATGATTTATTAAAATGCTTTTATAAATAAACGCTTTATCGCATATCTGGCATTTGTACGGTTTCTCTCTAGTGTGGCTTTTCACATGCTCATTTAAATAGCGTATTTTTTTGAATTTCACCTTACAGATTTTGCATTCTAGTTTATGTTCAAAAGTAGGTTCTAGTGTTTGTGTAATATAAGTATCGTCGTTTTCATGCTCTACTTTCGTAAGATGTTCCACCTGATCATTGCAGGCGTCATCCAAATTATTAGACCGAGTATTATACTTTATATAAGCATCTTGGCCATATCTACATGTGTCTAATTCAGTATTGGTAGTGGAATAAAGAAAAATATCTGGCTTTATGTCCTCTTCTTCAGAACAACAAATACTATTGTAAATCGTGGCTTCTTCTATAGTTAATTCACATTTAAAATCCTTACGTAATGGTGAGTTTTTATCAAAACAAATATCTTGTTTCAGAGGAGTGTCAGAAAACACTTTAATATTATCCCTAAAACAAATAAAATAAATGTTTACACGAAAAGAGATAAAAGGTGAAAAGTTGCAGATATATTTACTAACTATAATATAATTGTATTGATTAGTGTCGCGGACTGTGAGAGCCTTTCATTAGATCTTGACCGTGATGTTTAGTAGAGCTAAATGCCGCTAAATGTAAGGTTATGTCTTATTCAAGCAAACAAGATCTTCTTATTCATAAACGATTACACTCTAGAACGACTCATATCGTTTACTGACCTCGGAGTTACCTTTGACTCCACACTGTTATTTAATTCTTATGTCGACGCTATCTTGCAATCGGCCAATCGTTTGTAACGGCTCGTCATTCGACTCAATAAGGACTTTAGTGATATCAAAACTCTCAAGACCATCTGTTACACTTTGGTAAGATCCGATTTGGAATATGTTTTCTAGAGTGCGTTTTATCAGATCCACTTCGATCGTGTAGAAGCCGTACAAAGACGCCTTTTAAAATACTTAACCTATAGAGTTAATAAAATCTACCCACGTATTGGAATGCCTGAGATGTTACTGTCTAGCAGAGCTATCGCAAGTACTGACAAAAATTATTTGAAGTACAAGTACCTTACGAAATTAGCAACACAAACCAAGTAACAAGCACTTTCAAGTTTTAAAGGTATTTGAAGTATGAGGTAACTGGTAATCGTACTTGATTTTTGTCAAATAAAGTGCTTTGTATGTATTTCAAATACTGTTACAGGTATTTGAAGTAAAAATTATAATTCAAGTACTAAAAAGTATTTGAAGCATCAACATACATAATTTTATGATACATTTCAAATCAATCAGAACCAATAAGTAAACTGCCAGGTGGGCATATAAATTGGCTCCAAATGGTTTGCGATTCTAACTTATAAGAGGCTTATTTTGGTACCGGATAACAATCACTTTAGAATATGTACTTATAATTTTCTTGTTTCTTATTACTCTTATGAACTTATGTTTTGCTCATAACACTTTTTCAGATAAAAAATGTTTTTATTCGTTTTTTTTTTTTGGTTTTGACAAGAAATTGTTCATATCTTTCTATAGATCTCAACTCTACTGAAAGAAGGTAATGCCGTGATCCATTTAAGGGGTTATTTATTTCCCGTTTATTGAAGCGTATATTGGTTTTTGCCACTACCAAAGCTACTCTTATGCCTAATTAGTTTTTACTCGGGGAAATACCCTTATCAAAATATAATCCGTGCAATATTTTTTTCGGAAAAACTGTTTAATTCCGCCAGATTAATATTTCTCTTATAGACACTAGAACTTTATCATCTTAGGACTTACCAAAATGTCCATCTTGTCGTCGGGTTAGCAAGGCATACCTTGGAATAGTTAATACAAAATTTCTGCATATATATGTATATATATGTATATATGCATATTTATATATGTATATATGTATATATATGTATATATATATATATATATATATATATATATATAATAAAAAAATATATATATATATATATATATATATATATATATATATATATATATATATATATATATATATATATATATATATATATATATATATATATATATATATATATATATATATATATATATATATATATATATATATATATATATATATATATATATATATATATATATATATATATATATATATATATATATATATATATATATATATATATATATATATATATATATATATATATATATATATATATATATATATATATATATATATATATATATATATATATATATATATATATATATATATATATATATATATATATATATATATATATTTATATATATATATATATATATATATTTATATATATATATATATATAAACTGCTGTGCATAATAACTGCAATTCTAAAATTTTTGGGTAAAATTCAAATTGTTGTAGCTTTTCAGAGATGAGAGATATTGGGCTACGGTTTTCAGCGTATTATGGAGATATGTTTTGAAAAAAAGCCCAGTATTATGTATTTTTTCAAAGTGCGTTTCATTTTATTATACAGGGTGTGAGATGACACCGTCTTATTTTTTTAAATGTTTGTTAAGAGCGAGAACTTGTTACAGCAACTCTTAAGTTTTCTTTTTTCGACCAAAATGATCTTTGGCAAGATGCAAAAAAACAATTTCTAGCGATTTGTCGTATCTTCACTTGTTTTCAATATACAGGGTTTTTTCGAAAAAAACGACATCGTTACATTATTAACACTTCAACACGACACCCTGTACATTAGTCGGAAATTGGTCACTTGATTTATTATGGGTATTTATGCCTGTAATCATATTCATAGGAGCAATGTATACATGGTGTAACATAAGTAAAAGAGAAATAACAAAATTGGAAATTAATATTTTGGTTGAATTTCGTACACTCCCTCCTTGAATCTCTTGTCAAATCTAAAATAATGAAAGCTCGCCAGTTTTGTGAGAATTTTTGAAAATAATTAATCCTTTTGTCGAAACGGTTTTTTAGGTTTTGTCTTAAATGCATTTATTATTGAATATACAGGGCGTTATTTAATAACTAATTAAGAAACGGCTACATTCTGATATTCCAGTAAATTTTTCACAATTTTTGGTTTGTTCAGCCAAAAACTAAAAAGATATGATACATGTTATGTTTCGATATTGATATACTGAGTGTTTTATATTAAGAAACCATACATTTCAATTTTCTGCCAAGCTATTGCCGTGCTATAAAATGGAATAATTAAAATAGCCCACTAATCACCGAATTAAGTCGAAGCCAATTTGGCATAATAAGACAATTTTAAATGCATTGGCACTATTGCCAGATTTATACACTTTTTTTTTGAAAATAATAAGTAGACCTTTCACTTTTTTTAATACCTACTTCAAATACCCTTTGTATTTTATGAAATAAAACAAGCTTATTTAAACACATTATAAATAAGTCTCTATAACGGTTCTAGCTCGGTGGGGCCTTGCATTGTCATCAGCTAAGATAAAATCGATTCCAAAATTATTTGCAAATGGTAGAATGATATTTATTAAACATTCATTTCTATAAATTTCGACGTTGACAGTCCCACGAGTGATAAATAACTCTGTCTTGCCGTTTCTCATCATACCCCCAAATATGGTTAAACCTCCGCCACCAAAGGCCTCTTCAGCTGCCATATTTTCTTCGTTATACCTTGTATTCCTTTGCTGCCATACCGTTATTCGTCCATCCGAATGGTATAAAGTAACTTTGGATTCATTAGTGAATAGACAATTAGACCAGTTGTCCAAATTCCAATTAATATGTTCTGTCCACCACTTGAGTCGGGAAGCTCGGTGCTGTGGTAAAAGTCGCACACATCTGGCTCGTTTTTGATTCTTGAAAGCAACATACCTACTCGGTTTACAAATGTTAGTTGTCTTTAAGTCATTACTAGTAGTAAGCTGTTTAAAATTAAGGAACACTTGGGAGATATTCGTATAATACCATTTTTCCCGATTTGGTTTTTATTTTTTCCTTTATTTATAATTATTTAGGTAGTAATAAAAAAAATACATATTTATTGTCACTTTTCTCCTTTGCGGTATCTCCGAAATCGTTTAAAATTTCATCAATTTGTATACTGCACATTAATTAGCATCAAATTACGGAACTTTCCCCTAATTTAACTAATTTTATATCTTTACTGTTTCCGAGATCCCTACCTATGCATACACTCGAGTTTGTAATACCCTGTATATATCCTACAGCGGCATTTAAATCTCAAGTAAGTAATTCATTTTAGTAAATTTTAACATCTAAATAAGTATTTATTTATTTACCTAAGCCCGTTTTTGTTGAGATTTCTTTTCACCGTGGAATTGTTTACGAGAACATCTGTTTGTGCTCGTAAATTTGAATTAAACCAAGAAGAACTCCGTAAGGGGTGTGTTCTATCAGGTTACGTTCCATTTGTAGAGTAATTTTCGGAGGCCTACCACCACTTGTTCGGTATCTGTGAGTCCCAGTTTCATTCATCCTTTGTTGTAAACGGGTTATCACACTAGGGTGTACATTGAATAGTCTTGCAACCTCACTTTTTTTCATATTTTTATTTATTTTCGCCCCCCCCCCCTTAACATCATCCTAGATCCGCCCTTATTAGGAACACGTTATTGTCAAAATTTTAAGTTGTATACATTGCAAAAAACCGTGATAAATAACTTCTTTTATTTAGAGAAGTTTCCTGCAAGGCGGCTATGAAAAAATAAATGACATAATTGAATAGCCATGTCAACTGAATGTTTATCGTTGGTAATCTGTCAGACTAAATACAAATGTGAAAAATGCGAAGACTTTCCGAGATCGAAAGAGAAAATTGCTTGAGGCTTATTTATGAAGGAATGCAAAAGATTGAGGTTGCAAGACTATACAATGTACACCCTAGTGTGATAACCCGTTTACAACAAAGGATGAATGAAACTGGGTCTCACAGATACCGAACAAGTGGTGGTAGGCCTCCGAAAATTACTCTCCCAATGGAACGTAACTTGATTCGACAAGCTAGAATTCACCCCTTACGTAGTTCTTCTTGGTTTAATTCAAATTTACGAGCAGAAACAGGTGTTCTCGTAAACAATTCCACGGTGAGAAGAAAACTCAACAAAAACGGGCTTAGGTAAATAAATAAATACTTATTTAGATATTAAAATTTACTTAAATGAATTATTTGAGATTTAAATGGATGGTTTTATACAGGATATTACAAACTCGAGTGTATGCAGAGGTAGGATCTCAAAAACCGTAAAGATACAAAATTTGTTAAATTAAGGGAAAATTCCGTAATTTGGTGCTAATTAATATGCAGTCTAAAAATTGATAAAATTTTAAACGATTTCGGAGGTTCTGTAAAGGGGAAGAAGTGACAATAAATATGTAATTTTTAATACTACTTATTATAAAGGAAAAAATAAAAACAAAATCGGGAAAAATCGTATTTATACGTATATCTCCCAAGTGCTTCATAATTTTATTATTTTATAATCAGCTTACTACTAGTAATGACTTATTAAGACAACTTACTTTTGTCAACCGTGTTTGTTGCTTTCAGGAATCGAAAACGAGCCAGATGTGTGCGACTTTTACCACAGCATCGAGCTTCCCGACTCGAATGGTGCACGGAACATATTAATTGGAATTTGGATAACTGGTCTAATTGTCTATTTACTGATGAATCCAGAGTAACTTTATATCATTCGGATGGACGAATAACGGTGTGGCGCCAAAGGAATACAAGGTATAACGAAGAAAATATGACTGCTGAAGAGGCCTTTGGTGGCGGAGGTTTAACCATATTCGGGGGTATTATGAGAAATGGCAAAACAGAATTATTTATCACTCGTGGGACTGTCAACGCCGAAATTTATAGGAATGAATGTCTAATAAATATCATTCTACCATTTGCAAATAATTTTGGAAACGATTTTATCTTAGCTGATGACAATGCAAGGCCCCACCGAGCTAGAACCGTTATAGAGACTTTGGAAGCCTTCCAAATTAATACATTGTATTTGCCGGCAAAGTCTCCAGACCTCAATCCAATTGAGCATGTTTGGAGTCATTTAAAATTTAAATTACGCGGAAGAGCAAATCCACCGCAAACGTTAGACCAGCTTGAAGTTGCAATTAGGGAAGAGTGGGAAAACATTCCACAGTATTTTATAAATAATCTTATTTTATCAATGCCTCGAAGGTGTCAGGAGATTATCAATAAAAGGGGGGGACCCACAAGATACTAACTAAATATTTTATTTTACATTTCTTCTTGAAGGAAACTTCTTTAAAATAAATAAAATTTTATATAATTTAGTAATTTAGTAGGGTTCTTTTGCAATGTCTAGAGCTTGAATATTTGATAGCAAAGTGTGGAATTTTTTTTTATTCTTTTGTTTTTTTTTGCACCCTTAGTACGCAACGTATTAATTAAAAATATTTATAAGGTGTTTAAATAAGCTTGTTTTATTTCATAAAATACAAAGGGTATTTGAAGTAGGTATCAAAAAAGTGAAAGGTCTACTTATTATTTTCAAAAAAAAAAGTGTATAAATCTGGCAATAGTGCCAATGCATTTAAAATTGTCTTATTATGCCAAATTGGCTTCGACTTAATTCGGTGATTAGTGGGCTATTTTAATTATTCCATTTTGTAGCACGGCAATAGCTTGGCAGAAAATTGAAATGTATGGTTTCTTAATATAAAACACTCAGTATATCAATATCGAAACATAACATGTATCATATCTTTTTAGTTTTTGGCTGAACAAACCAAAAATTGTGAAAAATTTACTGGAATATCAGAATGTAGCCGTTTCTTAATTAGTTATTAAATAACGCCCTGTATATTCAATAATAAATGCATTTAAGACAAAACCTAAAAAACCGTTTCGACAAAAGGATTAATTATTTTCAAAAATTCTCACAAAACTGGCGAGCTTTCATTATTTTAGATTTGACAAGAGATTCAAGGAGGGAGTGTACGAAATTCAACCAAAATATTAATTTCCAATTTTGTTATTTCTCTTTTACTTATGTTACACCATGTATACATTGCTCCTATGAATATGATTACAGGCATAAATACCCATAATAAATCAAGTGACCAATGTCCGACTAATGTACAGGGTGTCGTGTTGAAGTGTTAATAATGTAACGATGTCGTTTTTTTCGAAAAAACCCTGTATATTGAAAACAAGTGAAGATACGACAAATCGCTACAAATTGTTTTTTTGCATCTTGCCAAAGATCATTTTGGTCGAAAAAAGAAAACTTAAGAGTTGCTGTAACAAGTTCTCGCTCTTAACAAACATTTAAAAAAATAAGACGGTGTCATCTCACACCCTGTATAATAAAATGAAACGCACTTTGAAAAAATACATAATACTGGGCTTTTTTTCAAAACATATCTCCATAATACGCTGAAAACCGTAGCCCAATATCTCTCATCCCTGAAAAGTTACAGCAATTTGAATTTTACACAAAAATTTTAGAATTGCAGTTATTATGCACAGCAGTTTATATATATATATATATATATATATATATATATATATATATATATATAGAAGCTGATTGCAAAAGTCAGAGAAAGGATTTCGGTCAAACTGAATTTTTTATTATGACTAGTTCTCTTAACTTATTTTTGCGAAAAACAGTGGTTCGATCGGACTGAAAAAACAAAAAAGGTTAAAGAATAAATTCCGCAGATTATTGGTTGTGTATACAGGATGATCGATGCTCCTAGAAACTTCATTTAACTTGTGATAAAAGCTATTCTTTATATATATATATATATATATATATATATACACATATACATATATATATATATATATATATATATATATATACACATATACATATATATATATATATATATATATATATATATATATATGTAAATAGCTTTTATCACAAGTTAAGTGAAGTTTCTAATTTTACGAGCATCGATCATTAACTCAATTAACTCCGAATTGACAACAAAACCACATAGGTACACTTCCACCTACTATCTGTTTTAACTCACACGAAAAATTAAAAATATTGATTTTATTTGCATGTGTGTAAATAGTTTTATGTCTGTTTTGATCATGTGACGTTGTCTATTAATCATTTATGTAATTAAATAAATGGAATTTTATTAAAGGATTTTTCTTTATAAGTATACTATGTTATAATAACACTGATGAAGACTAAGTATTGGTCGAAACATTTGTTTTTAATGTCAATACTTCGAAATAAAAATATCATACAAGAAAAAAGCCATTAACTCTACCCCCTACGGACGTTAACTCAAGAAAACTCCCTGTATAGGAATATATCTAACAAGGTTTGAAGAATCTCAAAAAAAAAGCATATATAGATATATATATATATATATATATATATATCTATATCTATATATATATATATATATATATATATATATATATATATATATATATATATATATATATATATATATATATATATATATATATATATATATATATATATATATATATATATATATATATATATATATATATATACAGGGTTACTGCTAATTCGATACATTCCTTTGAGGATGTGATAGGAGAGGAGGTAAGGAGTAAATTTAACCCTACCATCCATTATAAAAAACTTTATCATTTTTGAGATATTTCATTTTTTCTTTTTTTTTTAACGTAGATCTTAATGACTTAAAAGATATTTCTCAAAAAATCGACTATATTTTTTTAAATATTTCAACTGGATTACCTTCCCAATACTAGGGCCTGATGTTTGGAGTGAAAAATTTCGGGAATTATTTAGATCATAGGAAAATTTTAAATAAAAAGTCTTCAATTTTTTTTTAGTAGGTATCACAATTTCTTATCGATTATTTTTACAAAAATCTTCAAGCAATATTTCTGCAAATTTTCTTGAAACTTCCTTATTGCAATAGCTGTCTAACAAGGCACAAACGATACCAAGTACTTGATAGTGTTTTTATTTTTAGATTAACAATAAAAAACTTACTTGAAAAAAAAAGCTTTTAATTTTTTTATTATTTCCATATTAGTAATTAATTTTTACAAATCTTGTTGAAAATGAGAGCCATTATTTCGAATACATGCTCGGCAGCGTCTTGTTATTTCCGTCTTTGTTATTATAGTTGTCAAGGTATTCCGTAGGTATTGGGAAGCGTCGGTTATCCTTTGCCTAAGATCTTCTGGGGTATTTACTCGGGTGCACAGACCAGCTCTTTCATATGCCCCCAGACATAATAATCAAGAGGAGTTAAGTCGGAGCTTCGCGCTGGTCAAGGTATTGGGCCTGCCCTTTTAATCCAACGGTTAGGAAAACGTTGATCCAGAAACTGCCGTACTGTCAGCCGATAATGCGCTGGACAACCGTCGCCTGAATATATAATTCGCTGTCTGACGGCGAGAGAAATATCTTTCTAGAAGAACCGGAAGGTCATCCCTTAAAAAATTTTCACAAATTTCCCCGTTTAAATCGCCTTGAAAAAAGTGTGGTCCTATTAAAAAACGGTCAATGAGTCCCATCCACACATACAGAAAACCTTCTTTGAAAACTAGTTTCTCTTATTAGACGGGGATTTTCTTCTGTCCAATAATGTAGCTTGTGGAAGTTTGATATGCCCTCACGATTAAAATTTGACTCATATGTTCATAAAATGTCTGGTAAGAAACTTACATTTTCTGCATCTGAATTTATCATAAAGCGGCAGAATTCTAATCTCCTTCTAGGATCATCTTCCTCCAAGCCCTGGACAGGGGTATAATGGTAAGGATGGCGTCCAACTCTGCGTATCGTTGACCAAACTTTCCATTGTGATGCTCCTGTTTGCCTCGAGACTGTAGTAGTTGAAGTGGTTGGATCGTTCTCAAAATGCCTGAATATTTCTTCCTCATCATCTGGTTGATATAGGGGGGAGCACCGGCATCACTTCTTCTACGTTTCACGGATTCAGTTTCAGCGATACTTCGGTATGTCCCAGCGAATATGCGGACATTTGGTATGCGGCGGTTAGGGAAGCGACGTTCGTATTGTCGGCGAGCCTTGGCAGCATTTCCATCACAATATCCGTAGATAAAGATAATATCTGCATATTCTGCGCTGGTGTACGCGGCAATAGCACTTAAAGCACGATAAACACCACAACGATGAAAAATAAACTTCGTAACTTAACTATTTTGGACTACACTGTCACTGTCAAATTGCATAGTAAATAATTAAACTGATTCTTTATTGTTTCTCAAGCAAAACCTACTAATATTTGGAACTTAAAAGAAACAAAATTGGAGCAATATTACTCGAATTGTCGCAGTGTCGCCAAAAATCAGTAGCAAAAAAGCACCGAGTAGTATAAATGCATCACGTTTACTCATTTATTTTGGAAACTGTCGAGCACTTGTGGTATGGTTTGTACCTTGTTAGACCGCTATTGCAATAAGAAAGTTTCAAAAAATTTGGACAAATAGTGTTTGAAGATTGTTGTAAAAATAACCGATAAGAAATTGTGATACCTACTAAAAAAAAATTGAGGACTTTTTATTTAAAATTTTCCTATGATCTAAATAATTCCCGAAATTTTTTCATTCCAAACATAAGGGCCCAGTATTCGAAAAGTAATCCAGTTGAAATGTTAAAAAATATTTAGTCGAGTTTTTGAGAAATAACTCATTCAATCATACGTCATTAAGATCTACGTTAAAAAAAAAAGAAAAAATGAAATATCTCAAAAACGATAAAGTTTTTTATAATACATATTCGGGTTAAATTTACTCCTTACCTCCTCCCCTATCACATCTCCAAAGGAATGTATCTAATTACCAGTAACCCTGTAGAAAATCCACATCATTTAAAACACAAATATTATAGGTAATTTAAAATGTAGCTTTAAATTATGTCTCACGAGTAAACAAAAATTATTTTGGGGTTTTAGACAACGGTTTGATTGGACCATTTATTTTCAATGGAAATCTAGCTGGAAATAAATATTTGCCAATACAAATAAACTACATAATATATAATATGTGGTTTCAGCAAGATGGCTGTCCGGCCCACAGAACCAGAGAGGTGATGGAGGTCCTCAGAAATACTTTTGGCTATAATATTATTTTCAAAAACAAACATAGAAAAAGACTCCAAGTCTCGGTCTCATTAAATTATAATTTTAATTCACAACAAACATGACACGTGTTTCGCCCTTTCGAGCATCATCAGACCTACAAACAACAGAGAGAACCTTAGTAAATAATCACACTCACAAATCCTAAAACAATAACTTACAAATAGAATAAAACACACTAAAGCACAACAAAATAAACAACTACTTATACATATTTGATGGACATTAAAATGAGGTTAAGTCTCACGTGAATAAACAAAATAAAATATTAAAAAAGTATTAAAAAAAGGATTCATGTCTCTAGACGGGATCGAACCCAGACCAGCCGAGTGAGACGCCGAAGCAACCACCCACAGACCACTGGACTAGTCGAAGAAAAGAATCAAAAACTCTCACTCTATGAATTAGTGAATGAAATGAAGGTTGCCTACAATTATTATTACATTAAATTGTTAAATATTAGGGTTGGTTCAAAATTAAAAACATCGTTAACGCAAGTGAGAATGGGACTTTTTATAGCTTTGGTTATTTCCATTTTTTCTAGAAGGTCAAGCTTTTTCCCCTTCGGACATTCATGTAAAACATCAACGTCAGAAATGGAAAATTCATGACCTGACTCCAACAAATGATTGGCAAAAGCTGAAACAGTCTCAGTTACATCCGTATTTCTGAATTTGTTGACAGGGCTTAAATGTTCTCTCACCCTTGTGGAAATTTTTCGACCTGTTTGTCCCACATAGGTCGTAAAACATTCGCTACAATTTAGTGCATAAACCCCAGATCTGGACAATTTATCGGTTGTGTCCTTTGTCCTTACTAAATGTCCCTTGAGAGTATTTACTGTTTTGAATGAAATATTGACATTTTTAATATTTTTAAAAAATTTTGCCAATTGGAGAGAAATACTTCCGAAAAAAGTAATGCACTTGAAAAAAATTGTCTCATCGCTAAGTTTTGAATGTATGACAGTATAGGACATTTTGTACTTGTTTATAAATTTGTAATATAATTTGGTGATGGACTCCAAAGGAAAACCGTTATTCATAGCAATCTGCATTATAATATCACGCTCCTTATTAAACGCTTCCCTTGACAATGGTAAATTACACAACCGATAGAAAAAGGAGTTGAACGCGGCGAATTTATGTGTGTAAGGAGAGTTTGAAGCATACTGAATAACATTATCCGTGGACGATGTTTTCCGGTAAACCTCAAACTCTATCCTACTGTGTTTCCGCGATAGTAAAAGGTCAAGAAACGGTAGTTTTCCTTCATCTTCCATTTCCAATGTAAACTCAATTTTAGGATGCAAGGAGTTAACGAATTGTAAAAACTCTTCCAACTGATTTCTGTTGCCATTCCACACAATGCAAATATCATCCACGTATCTTTTATATGCTGTTAGGAAGGAGGCAAAATAACTATTCATTATCCTGTTTTCCAAATTGTTCATGAAAACCTCACTCAGAAATGGCGACCAACAAGAACCCATAGCCAGCCCAGACCTTTGCCTATATAACTGTCCATTAAATTTGAAAAAATTTTGGTTTAAAACTAAGGTAAGAAGAGAAGTGAGGCCATCAACGAGTAACTGTGGCAAAGAAGATCTCGCCAATAAATCCCTTACCAGCTGAATACAGTCTGCGGGAGGCACACTAGGAAACAAATTCTTGACATCCAAAGACACTAATAATGCATTGTGCGGAATATCAACGTTTTTCAGGTGATTGGCAAAGTCGATGGAATTCCTGGTAGAATATGTGCTATGAAAACCCGTTACGTCCCTAAGAACTCTATTTAGCCAAGCTGAAAGTTTATAGCATGGGGAATCAATAAATGAAACCACTGGCCTCATGGGCGTGCCATCTTTATTTATATTTTTTTATTTTCAATAATGGTGTCATTACCCCCCTATTTTTATTCATGTGGATTCTTGAAAAATTAAGTTTATAAGTTTTCTCCGCCCGAAAATCGTCAGGAATTGAGAGATAGACCACAAGACGTTTTTACTACAATAAACAGAAACTCATGAAGAAGAGTTACTCATAGAATGTGCTAAAAATGTACAGAAAATAGAGGGAGGCATTTGCCGTAAGTTTGTATAAATTTTCATTTTACAATTTTTGTTTAAATTTGCCTAAGATAATGTTAGTGTAGTCAACGTTATTTTTAAAAAAATCGCATTCCTTGCTTCATTATTTTTTGTATAGGTTTTGGGTTTCATTTACAAGAGAGTCACAAGCTAACACGTTCTTAACTAAGAATCTAAAATGTCTCTGGTTTTATTGATGTCATTCCAGAAATTGTGTCGCAGCTTTCGTATCTCTGTCAGTCTTAAAATCAAGTTGTATCATGTAGAGTTATTTTTTTATTAAAACATATCGCCATATTAGGTAAGTAATCCAGAAATACTTACGAACTCAAAACAGAAATATATCACGCAATTTAAAGATTTAAACATAACTCGATTGGAATGATAATACGTGGCATTCCGAGCGGCATTCTTTTGTTCCATAATGGCGACCACGCATCCTCTTCAAAACCTTGTATCAAAAAAATAATTATTTCGTTTTTTAGAGCTTAAGAAAAATAATAACAAATCTTGTGATACATAATTGAGAAGCTCTTTCCAAAAATGTAAAAATCCAATATGAAGTCCGCATGAACTTAAAAAGTTTATGTAAATATCTCGAAAAGAAATGAAGCTAGAAAAATATTTTTGCCTGCATTAAATTGATTCAGTAAAAGTGTCCTAATAATGTATGAATAATAATACCATAATTCTAATCGCTTGCGATCTAAAGACAAAAGCTGAAAATGTACAACATTTTGGTTTTTCTTAATTATTTCAGAAACCATACAACATAATTTAAATCGTAAAGCCAATTTGAGTTTATAATAGAATTCTTTAAAACTTTGTTAATAACCAACCTCGTAGCTATAACGGTTTCCGAGATAGCAATGCATGTAAGTCAAATCTGAGACACACTGTATAATAACTACAAAAATCAATATTTGGTATTTATTGTGAAAAATCCACTAAAAACTTTGATTAGCCGTTTCATTTGCCAGGCAGTTTAAATAATTACGTCTTATTTACTGTGTTCGACTCTAAAATATGAGAGGACAACTTTTTTTCCAAGTATTAATCAATTAACATTACCTATAAACCTTAAGCAAAAAAACCTATTATTATGAGAAAATCTAAGGGCAAGTTGCAAAATTCAATGCAAACCGCAAGGCGCTTAAGTGAAAGAAAAAGAATTCAGCATCACCCTCGGATTTTATTTCTTGAACAAAAAAATCCAGTCAGCACCTTTGAAATAGTTTTTAGGGCGTTCCAAAGGACCTTTACTGTCTCGGCTTAAAATTTAACGTGGACATTTCAGAGAGCGTTGTTTATTTGCATCTAAACTTCAGTAAAAAAGTCAGGACATATCGAGAATGTGTCCAAAAAGGAAGACATTAAGTTGGTAGAGATTTTACTAAATCCGTTTCAAATACGTTGGTCGCGACTGGAGTGGAGATTTAGTGAAACTATACCTATTTAGTGTTACAGTTAAGCTGAAGAAATTTAGTACTATGTTTCAATGTATTTGCTTACGCCAAAGAAACAAAAAAAAAACAAATATTTAAAGAAAGTTATTTAAAAACAAAATTGAAATTACGATAATTTTAGATAATTTTTTATACCATGACTAGGGCACACAAAAATGAACCCACTCGAATACACTGGGTATAAACACATTTCGTTTACTTTTTGGGGTGAGCAACGTAGCTTATGTGTGGAGCGTTTACCCTGAACTGCGTCATAATAACTCTTTGTTATTATTACCACAATCAATCATTTTTTGTTTTTTCATACCTAAACCCATATTCTTCATTGCATTTTGTCTCTTGTTTGTCTCTGAGCTTTATTTCTTCCTTAAGCCGTCCTTCTTTCTTTTTTTTGATTTTCTGGAGTTGATTTCGTTTCCTATAATTTGAAGTAAGTACAAAAGCTTTTTCACTTTTTCGTTTTCCTTTTTCTTCTTTATAGTTAACTAAGTTTTGATTTAGTGTCCTGTGTATTAGACCAATAGAGAAATTACTCACCTCCTGCGTCTTTATACTTGTCAATTTGTCAAAGTTGTCTTTTGAAATATTTGGTGTATCTTCTATATTATGAATCTTTGTCTAAACACGTTCGTACTTCGTTTACTTCAAACGCATTTGACATGGTAGCCTCATTTTCTTAAGAATATTTACGAACTTGTACCTCAACAAACAAATGCTTGGTTAGTTCCTCGGAAGTAATAATGCTGGGATCACTTATAGGTTCTTCAAAAATGTCAGGGTTATTATTGATTCATGGTCAAGACAATTTTCGTAAAAAATTGGTGTACCATTTATACCAACATCAATCATGGCGTCTTTTGCATCAATAGATTTTAACTCAAAGTTCTGTTCTGTAAAGTTTTTGAGCGGTTTGAAAACTTCAACGCCTATTGGTTGAAGAATTAATATCGTGGGTAAAACGCAATTAAAATATCCTCAGGTATCAATATATAACCATGTGGGGTCCCTATCTCCATTAGCACACAAGGCGAACATAACAACTAAACTAACTGGGATCACTAAGGGTATCTAAATAATGTTTATCCCTTAGGTAAAATTCAATGTTAACAAACTGTTTTCAAATATTGGCTTATAAAAAAACAGTTAGATATAGATGGATGTCGTTTTAAAAAAACTCTTAGCCATTCGACATCTGGCTTGGTTTCTTTAAATGAGTTTCTTCTTAAATTGCCATCTTAAAAGCAAATTTAAACACTGTCCGGTCTAAGAGGAAATCCTTTTTTGTGTATATCAGTTATTTATTATTCTATAAGATACTCTTCATTCGCAGTCAAATTAGGATTTGGGCCATGCGTTGTTTTTTTCCGATAATATGATAAATTGATAATAGTAGCCCTTGAAACTTCAAACTTGAGAGATACGTTTCTCTGACTTAAGGCCGTTTTACATGCTGCAATTCTTGCAAGTTGCAATAGTCTTGAACAAAGGCATGCGCAGTGGCAAGCCATGTGTACCTTTTGTCAAACTGCGCATGCCTTTGTTCAAGACTATTGCATATTGCAAAGAAGAATTGCAGCATGTAAAACGGCCTTAAAGCCTAAATGAACTGCATGAATAGTACTTCGTATCTTTTTTTTTGTTGGGTACCTTAAAAACAAAAAGCACAACACCCGAAATAACTTAAGTATATATAGATAGGTACCTTGGTAAATTATAGTAAATTTTTTGCGACGAGTGCAAAAAGTACTGCATAGTGTGCCGAAAAACACCTTCCACAAATATTATGAACAGTATTTTTTCTACGAACACTCATTTGCTTTCCGCACGCTCATAGAAAAATATTTTTCAGTGTTGTAATATTATATATATATATATATATATATATATATATATATATATATATATATATATATATATATATATATATATATATATATATATATATATATATATATATATATATATATATATATATATATATATATATATATATATATATATATATATATATATATATATATATATATATATATATATATATATATATATATATATATATATACAATGAGGTCATAAAGTCTGGAAACCTTGAGATATGTCAAAAACTATACAAGTTTGGGTAAAAAAGTTTCATATATAAGTTGTATAGTTCCTTACGAATAATGATTCAAAAATGTCTTGAAATATACAGGGTGTTTTAAAATCATGTTACACGCCAAAACTTCAGAATCTCTAATGGAACACCCTATATATTATTTCATTTTAAGAATCTACATGAAATTCTGATCATATTTTATTAAGCATACCCTATCCCTAAAGTCAACTGTTTTTGAGACATAAAAATGAGAAAATGGAAATTTGGCTTTAAACAAAATTAACTCATTTCCCTATGCATAGTGAAACCTGGTGGATTATTTTAGAACTCCCATAGAAACTGTCATGTACTGATAGTAAACTGTGTCAATTTTTAACATATTGTTGGAGAGTTACTTTTTTCCTGATAAAAATGCTTTCAGAAAGAGAAAGAATAGAGATTCTTATGATGTTTGGATGGGGAGATCTCCAAAGAAATCTTGACGAAGTATGTGAACTTTTTAATAATACGCATCCCGAGCGAGGACAAGCAATTGCAAAATCCACAGTTAGAAAAATTATCAAAAAATTTCGTGATTATGGTTGTGTAAAAGATCTTCCCAGGACAGGTAGGCCAAAACTAGATGATGATATGAAATTGAATGATTTACTCAGTTATAACGAAAATCCACATTTACCTACAAGTCAAGTAGCATTAGATTTAAACCTTAGTCAATCATCGGTAAAAAATATTCTGCACATGGCAAAGTATCATCCCTACAAAATAAGATTAATCCATGAATTACATGAAGACGACTTTGACCGCCGACTTGAGTTTTGCGAAAGTATGCAAGAGCGGTGCAACCTGGATCCATTCTTTTGTAGAAATATTTTATTTTCCGATGAAGCCACCTTTTTTATTAATGGTACTGTCAACCGACAAAACTGTAGATATTGGTCTACAGAGAATCCCCATTGGGCTCAAGTGGCTCATACGCAATATCCCGAGAAAATCAATGTTTGGGCTGGAATATTTCAAGATAGAATTATAGGTCCCTACTTTTTCGACGTAAATTTAACCGGCAAAATTTATCTTGATTTTTTACAACTCGAGTTGATTCCTGCCTTAGCTCAATTGTATCCAGGTAATGAGCCCGATATGCCTACTGCAGCAATGTGGTTCCAACAAGATGGAGCACCACCTCACTACGCGCTACCTGTTCGGCAGTATCTCAGTGAAATATTTCCTAACAGGTGGATAGGACGTCGTGGTCCCTACGAATGACCGGCCAGGTGCCCGGACTTAACTCCCCTAGATTACTTTCTGTGGGGATATTTAAAGAGCAAAGTTTATTTGAACATACCTCCTAATATCGATGCGCTAAAAAATCGTATAAGAGATGAAATCCGACAAATCCCACCTACTTTCATTCGAAATCTACAACAAGAGTTCATCAATCGATTAGGATATTGTCAGGAAGTGAACGGACAACAGTTCCAGCATTTATTACGTTAAAACGCATCATTTAGAATTTTAGACTATCGTTGTTAATCGTTATTAAAAAAATTTTGTAAAACAGTTTTCTCATTTTTTTATCTCAAAAACAGTTGACTTTAGGGATAGAGTATGTTTAATAAAATATGATCAGAATTTCATGTAGATTCTTAAAATGAAATAATATACAGGGTGTTCCATTAGAGATTCTGAAGTTTTGGCGTGTAACTTTTTTTACCCAACTTGTATAGTTTTTGACATATCTCAAGGTTTCCAGACTTTATACCCTCATTGTATATGTATATATATATATATATATATATATATATATATATATATATATATATATATATATATATATATATATATATATATATATATATATATATTTGCACAGATGTGTCGTCTTGTGCTCCAAAGTAGGTCGCATCTAAAGCGATTTAGTTGCACCATAGTACCTACAGATGGCGCCACTGGTTGCCTATTTCCCTCGTCGACTTTCAAAGTCGAATGACATGACACCTTGTTTGTTTCAGGGTTTGGGTATTTGGGAAACTGCCTGATGAGCCTTGCCGGGGCAGATACCACGGTAGCAGATGGCACCTTGGCCCAGGAAACAAACATAGCGTCATGTCTTGGTCGATTCTCGACAAAATGGTGAAGGAGTAATCCTTACCGTTACTGGTTTCGTTTTGTATAACTTTTTACGACCAAGAACCGCACAGAAATTGAAATTTCTGTTTCTCTTATATATATATATATATATATATATATATATATATATATATATATATATATATATATATATATATATATATATATATATATATATATATATATATATATATATATATATATATATATATATATATATATATATATATATATATATATATATATATATATATATATATATATATATATATATATATATATATATATATATATATATATATATATATTATGCATATATATATATATATATATATATTATATATATATATATATATATATATATATATATATATATATTATATAGTTATTTTTAAAATTAGAAAAAAATGTTCCAAGCAAAAGTTGTTTGATTCGATCTACTTGTTCATATGCTTGTATTTTAATGTATACAGGATCTCCAAAAAAAGCAAGGCAAGTACCGTCTGAATTTTTTAAAATATAATATACCACATTTTTTAATGTGTTATATACCATGTATTAATGGTTTTCGGAAAATGGAAGAAAAATTACGAAATACCACGATTTTTCGAATATATTTGCTTTCCTAATTAAATACCTGCTGCCAAGATCGATTAAACTATTTTAACGGATCTTGACCTGCTGCTACCTGGAGATAAAGGTTTATTTTTTTAAATGTCATGATATTTACGTCTCAAGTCTGATTTACTGCTCGACTCATTTTTATTTTGTGCGAATATTCTACAAAATATGTATAAAAGGGAATAAAATATCTTAGATAATTTGGAAGTAACATGGTACTGATTCGAACTTATAATCAACCATAAACAAGAAAATAAATAAAACCTATAATTTCTAGCCTGATAGAAATGCTTTGCATGTCAATTATTTATAATTGCATTGGCATTCCAGTACATTTATAATTGCTTGGTACTCATTTTCGTTTAAATTTCTTATTTCTTTAAGAAATTTTCTATTCCTTCAATATTATTATCTTCTTTCCCTATAAATAGTATATTTCAAATAGCCTCAGAGGAGGATATCCATGGGCCATATCTCCATCCATATCTCCCCATCGACACTTAATAATTATTTTGAAGAAAGTCTCTTACGGCCACAATATTATAAGGTGGTGCCACGTCTTGTTGCCAAATTATATTTTGCCGAGTTTGAAGTGGTAGTTCTTCGATAAAGTGCTCAATATGATTTTCCAAAAGTTCCAGACTTCTTAACCCATTTAAGTTGCTACGAATAAAAGCCGAACCTAAAACCTTTTGCCACAAAATGTGTTGAAAAGCAATTGGCTCGACAGCTTGTGAATTTTCATCGGTCCAAATATGGCGGTTTTTCCGATTATAAATACCGGCAGTGGTTAATATTGGTCGATAAAATTTTATTGAAATAATCTGGATCTTGATTAAGACTTGTTCTTATGATTTGAAAAAATGTATTTCTCCTAATCTAAGTGTTGAACTGGTCAATTTTTAAAATCGTGTAATCCGTTTTGCTTTAAAGTTCTCTGAACTACTGGTTCATACCTTATATCCCAGACTCAGTCTCTGAAACATTTTTTTAGATTTTTTTGAAAATAAAGTAATATATTAAGATCCCTTTCTTTGTTTATGGCAAAATCTCCCTAAATTTTCTTAATTAGGATAGAAAAAAATAAACTAAACTAAAATATTCTTACGGAGATTTACATGAAATAAGTCAGATGTCTGAACCTAAGAATAACGACGGATTTTTCGATCTGCGACGCCGAAAAATATATAATTAGTTGAAATAAGTAACAAAATAATAGAATGACTAAGTTAAAAGTATACTGGTCAAAGTTCACCAACACATTCCAAATACAGGACACAAAATAAAATTAGCTGTTTCTTGCAATAATTTCTTCGTATGGGTTATAGTTGGTACAGATGTTATTCACTGACCATTATGAAAATGTTCTCTTTACTGTATTCTTGTGGCGTTTTTATTATTCTTGAAATAAATTTCGATCATTTTGGACCTTTCAGCAATCTAACAGCCTATTTTTTAAGTACTAATATAAAATAAAAATGAGTCAAGTAGCAAATCAGACTTTAAACATCAATGGCATGGACATTCGAAAAATGAACCTTTATCTCCAGGTGGCAGCAGGTATCTAAATAGGAAAGAAATTATATCCGAAAATTCTGGTATTTCGTCATTCTAAAACTTTCCATATTTCGAAAACCCTTAATTTTTGATAAATGGTAAATACAAGAAATATGCAGAATTACGTTTGGTATATTGTACTTAAAAAAAAAGTTGGTATTTCCCTTGCTTTTTTGAAACAGCCTGTATACAATAAAATTTAATTATATGACAAAGCAGATCGAATCAAAAAACTTTTGTTTAGAATATTTTTTCTAATTTCAAAAGTAATCCAGGTATTTCCATTTAAAGAGTTATCTGGATCACCCTGTACACGTGGTTTACATACGGATTTTAATATTATACAGTTGTTAGTTCCATTGACCACGAATATAATAACCTAGCAATCATCAAAATCCTAAATATACAAATTTACCTTATGAAATCAACTGTTGCACGGATACGTTAAATTAAAATGAGTTTGTTACCACTTTTGTTAAGACAGTCAATATCGAATATGGTTAATTTAGCTTAGTTCGTGACACGAAGCAAACGTTTGTACACACAAAACGACATATTTTTAGAACATACCAACCCGAAAAGGGAAACATTCCTAATGTTTTAGGACAACGTTGCCAATTCTTAATCGTAATTCCGCGGATTTGAAATTAGTATTTGTATTCCTATAATCCTAAAATTAAAAATACCTAAAAGTTAAAACAGTCTTGTAGAAACAAAGAAATACTAGAATCATTCTTCGTGTTTCTAAATAATTAAAACCTAACAATTTAAATCGATCATCATACACGAAATCCAACTTGTCAATCCTCAACTTTGATAGTAAGAAATTTACAAATCTATGCTGTAAGCGCTCAAGTTTTTTAATATTAATTTGGTAACATGGGGCCGAAATCATATAACAATATTGCAAGTTACTTCTAATGAAAGCGAAATATGGAGAACTCAGAGCCTCAGTGTTTTTAAAGTCCCAACACTGTCTCATGACAAAACCCAATAATTTAAAAGCTTTAGCGACAGCATAATCGAAACTCAGAATCGAAAATCACCCCCCCCCCCCCTCCAGATCATTCACCATGTTGAGCCGTCCCATTTCTATGCTATTATTTACATATGCGTGTTGAATAGGATGCTTTTTCCTGCAAAAACAGATAATCTCACATTTAGAAATGTTCAGGTCTATATGGTTTTCTTGACACCATGAATATATTCTTTGTTTATATTTAGCTGCAATAGGAAATCATGGTCATGGTGAAAATTTTTAGATCATCGGCAAACATAAGGTGGTGATAGTCGGCAATTTCAAGTGATAGTTCGTTCACAAAAATCAAAAATAATACATGTCCCAAGTGGGAACCACATGAGACTTTGATCATTGCCGAAGTGCAGTTATCAGTTTTAACTACCTGGGTTCGACCATGCAGGTAGCTACTAACCCATGAAAGTAAAGGGCCAGATATTCCATAAGACTTCAGTTTGGATATAAGCATGTTCTAATCAGCCCGATCAAAGGCTTTTCAAAAATCAAAATAAATGGCATTTCCTTGACAATCATCCAGTGTGTTTGGCAAGAGCGACTAATAAGAAAACAGTGTTGTTGGGGTAAGATAACTCCACGAAACAAAGAAATAAAGTTATCGATTACAATTGACTCAAGCACTTTACCCATGCAGGTCAAACCTGAGATTGGCTTATAGTAAGTTATGTCAGATCGGTTACCAGATTTAAAAAGGGGAGTAACAATGGCTTGTTTCTACAGTACTGAAAATGTACCAGAGTCCAACGACAAAGAATAAAGGCAACTAAGGGGGTATGACAATTTTTAAGAAACCTGGGCCCTTACTAACTTCAAGATTTACAAGTTTATGGAATACGGAATCAGAAGTTATATATATATATATATATATATATATATATATATATATATATATATATATATATATATATATATATATATATATATATATATATATGTATATAGTTAAGATTTATATCCGACCTCAAACAGGTATCGCGTGTAGCGTGTGCATTAAATGGTTGGGGTTCACAGTAAACAGACTGAAAAAAATCCGCAAGCAGGTTTCTAGTTGCCTAAGCATCATTTGCTTTTGTGGCATGTAAAAACATTTGTTTTAGAAATCTACCCATTAAAATTAAATTCATTTTTTAATATATTATGTTGGGTCATAGTCGGAAAAGCATCGTGATCTCTCTTAACAGCAAGTTTAGACTCTAATCTTAAAATCGTATATGCTTGCTCGTTTTCCAGTGATCTACATTTTATAAATTTACTATAAGCTTGATTCTTTCTTTTTAGCATATTGATCGTTGTAGCTGCAAAGTACGAGGGATACTTTAAAGGGCAACGACACATCACTGGAAGCATAAATTAATTAAAATTAATTTAAGTTGTTATTGTTAAAAAATATATTGATAGTAGCCTATCAACCGGCCAACAACTGTGTAGTTTACTCTAGTTGAGACAAGGGCCCTTTAAAATCAAATATCTCCTGGCCAGAAAATCGGCAGTAATTTAAAGCTGGTCGGTTTAATGCCGCGAATTCCGTGCCCCAACGACCGCGACCGTAACCGTAAAAACGTCTCATCCTCTATTTTGCATACCGACCGCCGATCTTTCAGCAGTGTCTTCCAGAGAACACGAAAAAGGTGTTACTTCGGAAGGCGTTCGGGGCAGGTCCCTGGATATCTGCGCCGAAAATTAATGAACTCCTGTCCACGTAGGAAACACCGCTGTAATCCACTTTTCCAGCAATTTGCCCCGTACCTTATTTCCTTTATTACGTTTCTTTTATTGCGAATGTTTCCTTTAATTGAAAAGTTAGTTTTAATTACTGGTTTTTCTTTACGGCCATTTGATGTCTCGTAACCGGTAAATATCCGACTGCTATACGTTTTATTAAAACGTTAATAATAAAATCTAGTAAGTATGAAATAAGAAACAAAATAGGACTCAATAGAGTTTAAGATGAAGCAATCAAAAGATTTGTAAAGAGGTATGTACAGGGCTTTCGGTTATATATTAACACCTACCTAAAGTCTTAGATATGAAATATGAATCTAGAATATGGTTATTAAACGTATACAAAATCAGATTATGTTGGTTTTTATTTGAAACGAGAGGAATTTGATGCACTAGAAATGTCTGACCTACGTATATATCTTAGGCTTCTATCTACACTATCAAGAGATTCACAAACAGAATATATGAGAACTGTTTGTCTGGTGTATTTCTTCAGTATATTTTCTTCTGACTTTATACTATATTATTTCAATTGAAGTGTTTTCAGTGATACACAGAATTCTTTTTTATCATATCCGTTGTGTGGCGTGGTGAATCCTTTATATTTGGGACTAAAATACTTAACTTGATTTGAGAATTACAGAATACGATAAACACAAACAAAGACTGGAAATATCAAGATCGGGTGTTGCCGATCCTGCTTGGTCTAAAGAACATATAATGCAGTTGTCTTAAAATTATTTTTTTTCCTGAATTGCGCTGAAGACAAAGCAAATTGAGACAACCAGCATTTATCGCTACTAATAATAGTCATAATATTTTTAGCAAGTCAAGCATTGAGATACCTAATGTTTGGTGACCATTACAGATTAACACTAACTTTCTCTTATATGTTTTTAGTGTGCTGAATACGAATCTGAAATTTGCTGCCTCGTAGCAGGACCGGCACAGGGCGAAAAACGCAAAAAACCTTGAAATTTTTAAAATTTTTCCGGTTTTTCGCTCATATCTTCCAAACAAAGTTAAAGAGTATAAAATTCTGCATCGAATGACCTATCTAACTTTCAAATTACACCAATATATAAAAAAAGCTAATTTTTTTCAAATTTTGTAAAAACTCACTTTTTGACGTCTTTGATTTGAAAACAGCTACTCGACGTGAAAAACTTGTACAATGAAGGTTGTAAAGCATAAATTTTCGCGTTCAGTAAACTGGATCAATATATAGGCATATACTAACCATTTCTCCACTAAACGGTTATTTGACCAGTATGAAAGGGTTTAGTATTAACAACTCTTGGCTGTTAATATGAACGCCCATCACCTTTCAAACCCCTCCAACCCTAAATTGAAGTATCAACCCCCCCTCTCTCTTAAAACTTCTTCCCAACCCTAAATTCCTTTCCCCTCCGTTTTTTGTAAGAGACAGTGAGAGAGAGGTCTGTCTGACTTAAGGATTATGTAGATGTAATACGAAGTAATTTACCCATTTAACAAAAAAAAAACTTATTTATTAGATTTAGATTTACAAGATAAAGATCTAATTTTTCTAATGTATAATGGAGCAAAAATGATGGGAGGACCACACAATTTTGAAAAAAAAAAGTAAGTTCTAGTGTAAAGATTTGATGTATAGAAAATACCTGATAACAATGTTCATTTTACTTTACTCTCTTTTCTTTTGGCTGGGAATGTGGAAGGTCCAGGTTTAATGTATTTAATGGACAATGATGGTCCAGGTTCAGGCTCTTCAGCACTCGGATGTGATGACTATTCTTTCACTGAAAGCAATGCTATCGATTTATTTTATTGTTAAATAACGCATAAATAAATTACCTTCGAAAGTCTCAGCTGCCTCTAACAGTGGTGAAGCAAACGAAGGATCGTTATCTTGCTTATCGAGGTCGGCTCTTTCGTCCATGTTAGTGCAGGTATCGGCACAGTTGATGCAGAGTTGGATGCAGAACAGACCTGCGCGTTTGCAACCACAACATCCACCACAGTCAATGCCGCATTTGCAAGATATTTGCTGCAATAGTTTGTTAGGAGCCGGGGGTTTTAGAGTGGTAAATGGGATAAGTTTCGGATCCAAACTGTTAACAAGGGCTCACTGCACTACACGCAAGCTATAATGGTAGGTTGCAGCTTCGGTGAGAGGGATGGATGCTATATTGCTGGAGACCTTTAAGGCAGATGTCACGTACTGATTGTATCGCAGCGCATTCAGGGTAGTTGTTAGATGGTTAGCCTCGTACACGGCAACCAAAAATTTGTCTCCAGAAGCAGCAATTTCTATTCACTGGACTGACAGATCCAAAATTTCCCAACGGTCTCTTCAACCTCTCTAGTCTTCAAGAATTTAGTTTGACCCTGGTTATATAAAGATGACGTGAAACCGGATCCAATCATCGCGTGTATAAATATCATGTACTTAACAAGATTTTGTTTCACTGCAGACTGTGGTTGGGACAGCAATAGATGGCGTATTTTCTTTTCCTGGCTTCAGCAAATAAACATTTGGAAAAGTGCAAAGTCCCATCATTATTACCAGCAGATTTATATCTTCCTCCACAATCGCAACAGTTTGATGAGTCGAAGCCAAGAATTCAGCCGTCCCGTTGTGTTCATCCGAGTACCTATCAAAAGTGATCACTGCGACCCACTCGACCACACAACTCTGTGTAGCAACAAACCCGCATCGATCGCATATGCTGTATTGCTGTCCAATGGTGTCATGTCTTGGAGTGTACTCGGTGGCTATTTTTAAACTTTACTATTTTAAAATTACTGCCCACAATTCGATTGATACCGTCAGTTCATATCTCCCTGGATAAGTGGCAATTTATCTTTTCGTTTCCCACAATCCCAGTGCTGATTGACATAATTTCCTGGGTGTCTAGAAAACGTGGATGTTGCTGAAACCTTCATAGAACTCCTATCAAGGTTTACTCTTGCATCATGGCTATCCACGTGCTGGTCAGTTGTTCCAAAATTCAGATAACCAGTAAATACGGAACATGAAAGCAAAACTAAGATTGACTACGGAATACAGCCGAAATACGACACAAAATATTTATACTAAGTGAAAAACTGTAGCTGTTTCAAATTAGTGGCTTTTTTTCAAATCACAGACGCCTAAAGATAAGTTTAATGCAGTTTCCACAAAAGTTAGCAAAAATTGACTTTTTTCGACTGACGATGGCGACTATATAAATCGTTTGTTTTGGAAGCTAGGAAAATCATCGATGCAGAATTTTATGCTCTTTAACTTTCAATACATTGATATTTCCCGAAGGATCCGTCGTTGGCAAGATCTGAGCGAAAAACCAGAAAAACTCTGATATGTCAAGGTTTTTTGCAGGTTTCTACCTGAGCCGGACCTGCTACGAGGCAGCAAACTTCAGATTCGTAATCAGCACCTCCAAAAACCCACAATTCCCTTGAGAAACTTTCCACCGGACTCATGTTACGAGGCATTTTTGAACACCATTTGATCAGACAATCCAAGAAGATTTCGCTATATAGAAAAGTTAAATCTACCGCTCTCGTACAGATGTTAACGTCAAATAATGACACTTGCAGTAAAGAACAGGTACAACAATATTGATATTGCCTGGGTTACTAGTTACTTTAAAACACATAAAATTGAATATAGCAATTAACGGTATTTCTTAAAGTAACTTAGTTCACCTACTTTTCCGAGGTATAGAGCGACTCAAAAATTAAACAAGATTTGCTAGACCATGATGTTACCCCGAAAAGATTATAAGGTCATCATATCACAAGGATGGGAGACCTATGCTGTGTCAAACATTGCTCTTAAAAAACTTCCTAATAAGTCTTTAAGAAATACGTAAAATACCCAAGGCAGCTTTTAATTTGGCTATTTTGCTGATAGCTACAAGTGTACTAAGGTAACCCTGATTAGAAAAAAGGGGGAAAATTTTACTAGTCGCAAAAATCTGCAGGCCTATTAGCTTACTTTCAAATGTAGGAAAAGTTGTCAGAAAAAGTGTCCTGCTTTATCGGAGTAACTTTGTTGAAGAACATGCTTTCCTAGCCCTGGGCAATTTGGGTTTAATAAATGCCTAGGTACCTAGGAGCATTAATAAACGACATCACTTCGAGGCTCTTTTTCTAGATGTTAGCTATACATTTGATAACATTTAAGACAATGCGCTCTTTCTCAAGTTAATGTCATGTCCTTTCTATAGAAAAGTCAATTCTCCATGTCACATGACCCTGGGATGTTACACTGGAAAATACGTTAAAGCTAAATATGTATTTAGTTTTGTATGACATCTCCTAAACATTACGTGAATGAATCTAGCACTAACATTACTTGGCCAGAGAAGGTCAGATACCTTGGACTGATTTATGACAGGAGCCTTAAATGGGCCGCCAATACAAATCATTTGATCCAAAAGCAAACGGGCAATTACCAGCTTTGTACTTGTACTAAGTTTCGTGATCAACTAATTACTGAACAACGCTTCACATGTACGTTCAAATGGCAATGCTAGATACATACTTCCAAAAGACCAGTACAATTACAGTAACTAGAAACATGTATATAGATAATACTCCACTGACTGGCAGATCACAATCAATTTAAGCAGGCTTAAGGTTAAAAACAAAAAGTCACAGAAGATCTAAAAAGGAAAGCCACGACAAACGAAAAGGTATAGTGGAACTACTCCGATCTAAAAACCGTCTTCTCAAGAGAAGATCCAGAAGAAACCTACCTTTAAATTAATGCCAAACAAATCTAAGTAGCAAAGTGCATTATTATCGGGTTACAGAAACTTCAGTTACACATATTAATTAAAAAAAGTCGTCAATGCCACTATTCGAGCTCACTGACTTCTCACAATTTGCTATGAAATACGAGAATATAACTTGGACCCTTAACAAAATACAAAGCCACCTATGCTGGAGTCTTTAAATAAACTATACAAATTGTAGCTCTAATTGTCCAAGAATGACTAGCAATTGTACATTTTATTTCTTTACGGATATGTGTTAATAATAATTGTAAAAATTAATGTGTGATACGTTTATGAAGAAATATATTGTTTTGATAATTTTTTAATTGCAGTTTTTGTTGCTATTTAACTTATTACTGCTATCCATTTAATTTTATAAACCATCCATAGTCAGTGATCATGATGAACATGATAGTCAGAGATCAGTGACTCTCTGGTTCCAGCAACCTCAAATTTTATAAAGTTTAAGGTCTCTAGAACTTAACTACTACCACCATTCAGTTCCCGCTCTGTATAGGGGTTTTTATTTAGTACAAGTAATACTTATACTATAAAAATAAAGTGCGTATTAAATAAATACCTATACTATAAAAATAAAGTGCATTTTAAAAGCAAAAAAAATTAGATACCAGTTTAAAGGGCTGCTATAATAATCCCGTTTTAAATTAAAGGAACTCTATTATATCACAAACGTGCAGCATAGGTATTTGCCATACGGATTGCATATCCTGGCCTTTAAATTAAGTTAGCAAAACGTCTCGGCCGACTGCACTCGACATGGCACAATAATGGCCCTGTGCCCTGACCATTTCCAGAGTGCTTCATCACCTCACACTTAATGAAAATACCGTGCTTGAATTTCGTATTCAGTGCGACAGGAACAGTGGGACATTATGCATAATTTCATTGCACTGCTTCAGGCTATTGTCTTTCGAAGAATCTCACTTATTTTTATTAATATGTGTGAATAGGTGCTTTAACCGAATTCCCTAGAAATAATTTAAGTCCATGACGCTATTTTTTACTGAAATATTAAAAAAATATTCCTCTCAATTAATGGGTCTGTAGGCATACAAGTTTCTAACTTTGCTTCCACTTTTATAAAGGGTGTCTCATAATGAGAGCACATTTTAAATTTCGCGGCATTTCTCTCCTAGTAGGTTTTGGAAAATTTGACAGCAATCATGTACGTAGATTACGAATAGTTGCCACGGACCGTTACACGATAGAAAAACTTGTGATTATCCTGAAAACGTATTATAAATGTGCAGGAAATTTTACTCAATGAATAAATATTTGAATCATGATTTTAGAGATACTTTGTTAAAACTTATTACTTCCTTTGTAAAAGGGAAGTATTGTAATCGTCAAAAAATCACCTTTTGAGATTTTTTCAGATCTTTCAGGGCCGAGAAACATGTTTTCTCAATTCCATTGGTCTGACTGTCTGTCAGTCGGTCGGTCTGTTCGCGGTGTAGCTAAAAAACTACTTACTCGATTAACTTCAAATTTTGGTCAAAAATTAATGGGGATGACCTGGTAACATTTTGGTAAACATCCGTTATAACAAAACAGAATGGCGGCCCTTAAATGTTAAAAAAATTATTACTAATAAACTACTTGCCCAATTTATCTCAAGTTTTGCAAAAATATCAAGTATTATGTAGAAATCACCTGGGTATAATTTGGTACGAATCCAAGATGGCGGAACAAAATGGCTGCTTGATAAATTATTTTAAAATTCAGCTTAAAAAACTACTTAATGTACTGACTTCAAATTGTGTGTCATAACTAACGGTTGTATAGAGATAAAGTAGTTAAAATGTGGAAATAATTTAAGATGGCGGCTAAATAAAATGTTTGTAATCGTAAAAAAAAATCACCCCGCAGCTTTTACATATCATCACGTTTTAGAGTTCCTAGATGCCAAAGCAAAATGTTTTTTTTTGTGATGGGAAAAAAGTTTGACATTTAAACCCTGTTGACAGGTTACGAAATATCAGTTTTTATGAAATTACTTTTTTCCCGTGGAAAAAAATGGGAACTTTTTTCCCGGATATATACATACACATAAATCAAGGTAGATATTTAATTTTAGAATATTTTATTATACAAAAGTTACATTTCTTTTATGTCAAAAGTACAATTATTAAATTCGCACTGCATGAATGACATGTTCCTTGAACAATTTGGCACAACAGTCGAACAGTCAAATTTTTTTGTGTTAAAATTAAATTTTTTTCTGCCATGCCAAAACTGCCGTTGATATACTTGGTCATAAATCGGGTGTTATTTCAGCACTGCCTCACGTCATAAACACTTTATTAGCTGTTTCTGTCCTATGTGCTACCGATGCATCAACATACCCTTCAGCGACCGTTGATGACTTCCAACCGCAATGTTTCTTTAGTGTCATCAAGTCTCCCCCAGATTCAACTAAAAGTGTAGCAGAATATATAATTTAGTATTTTCAAGTTGAAAAAAATTACTACTGTTTCAGGTACCTTATAAAACTGATTTTTACCCACAACCTGGTTAATACATTTTCCATTGCAATGTGCATAAAACAGGCGGCGATGCTTTGCTGCTGCTAGACAAGGGACTATGTACATTCATCTTTGAAATGAAACAATAACAGCTTCCTTGGACAATAGAGTTGAACGTTTATTACTAAGCCAACGTTTCGGCACCAATTTGTGCCATCATCAGGGCAAGAATAAAGGTTTTAAACTATACCAAGTATAGTTTAAAACCTTTATTCTTCTCAGCGGCATAAAATTCCTCTGCTCGTTCGTTGTTTTATTTTGTGTTTGTGAAGTAACAACAATATGTATGTCTATTTAGACTACATAAGTAATTAGATTTTACTAGCCCTGATGATGGCACAAATTGGTGCCGAAACGTTGGCTTAGTAATAAACGTTCAACTCTATTGTCCAAGGAAGCTGTTATTGTTTCATTTCAAAGATTAGGATTAGTGGACCATAATATGTACATTCAGTAAAATTTAATATAATCTTCAGTAAGTACAAATCTCCTGTTTACATCATTCCCGAATCTTCAACATCGTCTAATGTTACCTCGCTGGCTTCACAAATTCGACAAGGTCCTGCAATTCCAAATACAACAATAACCTTGGCCATTAACTAAACTTCATCGGGAGCATTATTTAAGAAATACCTAATTTGTGTACTCGTAAAAATCGCAGCTTTCTTGGGCGTGTAACCTTTCCCATTTTGTTTTAGAAAGGTCATAAGTTTAAAATATTTTGAAATGCCTACGTTATTATTGGAATGTAATACTTTTAATCATTGAATAATTCGACCACACTGTTGATGACTCTTGTTTTTGTGTCAGTTCCTAAAAATACGCCAATAAAACCGTCTTCGAGAAAGAACTGCATGTCTTTTGGTAAATTTGCCACGATTTAGCTGGTAATAATTTTTGTGACCCTACTTTCGTTGCTTCTACTAACTCAGATATTTTTTTAACTTTATATTATTCACAATAACTACTAAACAATTGCAGAGTTCGCAATTTTTAAATCAAATCATTGATAATTTTCTGACTTCGTTCAACTATTGTCAATATTAAATCATCGTTTTTCCCGTCACAGAAAAAAATAGTGTATTATACACGGGAAAAATATTACAATTTAGCTCTCGTTTTTTTTGTCTCCCTCCGCTTCATGTCGGTAAACAACACAACCTCGAGCTAGAATCTAATACTTTTTTCCCTTGTATAATAAATAACTATTTATCAATTCCGTCAATCAATCTGTCGATTTGTCTGTCTGTCTGCCAGTTCGCGGCACAAAAATTCAATATACCGGAACAAGATGGCGTCATAGTGAAACGTTAAAAAATTATTACTAATAGAACTATAATTATCCAATTTACCTCAAATTTTGCAAGAAAAATCAAGTGTTTCAAGAGAATGAACTGGTAACATTTTAGTATGAATATAAGATAGCGAAATAAAATGGCAGCCAAATAAAATTTTTAACGTAAAAAATATTTTTCAATTGACTTTTTTGCAGAAAAATTAAATCTAAATTAACTGGCACAAAGTCAACATGATTTAACAAAATGGCCGTGTGTGTCAATGTAAAAACTACTTATTGAATTTATTTTAAATTATGCCCAAAAATCAAGTGTGGCATAGGTAGAAACTGCTAAAATATTGGTAGGAATTCAATATGATGGAACAAATTGGCGCTCAATAAAAATAATTGAAGACAGTCTATTTGTGTTAGTAAATAACTTTGTACTGAGCTAAATTGCATCGCACTTCACTATTCCTAATAGAAGGAAAGATTCATAACGAAGGAAGTTCCGGGTAAAGAATATTTAAGGATTTTTTTAATTGCATTATTGTTAGTAAAATTAGGGGGTATCTTTATTTTCTGTATCTAATTTGTATGTAAAGTGCGGGACACGAAAGGAAACCGGGCGGTCGTTAAATAAAGGTTCATAGTAAGTAAAATTTCTGTACGCAAATAAATTTTATGTTATTTTATTTGTTGTAATAGTTGTAAGCGGTACGGAAAATTAATCGAGGATTTAGTAAATTTCGCACTGGTCCACTTGTAATTGGGATGTGCCTAGAGTCTCCATACACTTGCCGCTAGAAGGTTCTAGCTATTTCCAGTGGCGCCTATACATTTCGAGCATTTGTTTTCATTTCTATATAAATGCGTTGCGTTGAATTTGAATTATTATTTCGAAGTAACGATGGCGAACAAAAGAGGAAAAACAATTCGAAGCGGTGCACGTTATTGCGAGCGTTATAAAGGCCTGTACTAGAGAAGCTGAAAATAATAGTTTGACAATTCCAATTCAAAATCGAACAGAACGCGCTGCATTTTAAACTGTTGTTTCGGAAAGTAGTGTAAGAAAAATTCAAAGAGAACATTATGATTGCTCATGTTCTACATCACCTTTAAAATCTTCTGGTAAAAAAAAGACCCCGATTATCATACAAAGATAAAATTGACGATGGTGATTTTCAAGTAATTCGACGAACAATAGAGGATTTTTATATAAACTTGAAGAAGGTTCCGACCTGCAAACCCCTACTTCGTGCTGTAAAGAACAAAATAGATTTTCCGTACGGGTATAAAACCTTCAATCGGCTTTTACGATCAAATGGTTTTGTTTGGCGTAAGTGCCAAAATAAACGAAAATTGCTCATTGAGAGATCAAATATTTTTCACTGGCGGGTGAAATATCTATCAACTATAAGGCAATATAGGCAACAAGGACGGAATATTGTTTATCTAGACGAAACCTGGATAGATAATGATATGACAGTGAACAAATGCTGGCAAAGTGAAAGTGTTACAGGTGTTGTTCAGGGAATCCGCTCTAGTAGTCGCTTTATTATTTATTAAAGTTCGGATTTGTTCCAGGTGCTGCTTTAGTTTTTCGCTAGGGACTAACAACTGGAGAGTATCATGGACAGATGAATAGAGGTAATTTTGAAAAGTGGTTGCTCGAAAAGCTTCTACCTAATATTCCTCCCAAATCAGTCGTGGTAATGGATAATGCGTCTTATCATTCTCACGTAGAAGATAAAGTGTCAACTCAATACTCTACAAAAGCTCATATGATATCGTCGCTTAAATCGAACAATCTTGTATGTGATCCAACATGGAGAAAATATCCATTATATGAAGTAATATCAGCCAACAAGCCTAGAGAAAAAAAAGTATAAAATTGACGGTCTTTTACGTTACCTCGGTCATACACGTTTAAGGCTACCTCCATACGTGTGCGACCTCAACCTTATTGAACTTGCATGGGCAGGAATAAAAAAATATATTCGAGAGCGCAATACCGGCGAACTTTCAATTAAAGATTTAAATAAAATAATATTAGAAGCGATTGACTCAATATCGGCTGAAAATTGGAAATCGTATGTTAAACATATGTTCGTTCTATTGAAGATAAATACTGGGAAGTAAATGGCAAAATTAAAACGGTTATTGATGATTTAGTTATCACACTGGGATCTTCAAGTAGTGACGACGAAACCTCATCATTTTCAGAGGAAGACAACGATTTAAAATGAATCGAACCATTAGAATCACAGCCGTCAATCTCAAAAATGGCTTAGTTTTTTTTCATATATTTTGTAAAATTGTTCATAAAGTAGCTGTCAATAAATGCTTCAAAATAATTAATTTTCTGTTCAATACCCGGTGTCAAAAAATATCTAATATTGCAATTAATATTTGAAAAACTACACAACTCATATTTTTCCAAAATTAACACATCAACGTAGTTATAGTAGGGGAGCCAGCACTGATTTCAGTGAACTTTGGGCTATTCGGGTATGCCAAAAGTGACCGTTTTCGTCTGTCATATTACTTTGTACAGGGGGCCTCATTGTGAAGTACTATAGAGGGCGTGCTAATGTTAAAGGGGGGTGATTCTTGGACCTTTTTAAGAAAAAAGTTTAATATGAACCTAAAAGTCTTGACTTTGGAGATACAGGGTTTTAAAAAAACATTTTTTTAATCGTAATTCTGATGCTATTATAGTTAAATAACTGTGTGAAATTTGATACTCGTCTTTTATGCATAAAAGAGCATTTTTTATTAACAATCGATTTTTGAAATTTGTACCAGTGGCGTGCATATGTAATTAACCCGGGTAAATCCTGCTCCTTAATGCATAGATGATGTGTATCAAATTTCATGCAGTTATCTACAATACCATGAGAATTGGAATGAAAAAAATTGTTTTTACCATCCCGTGTCTCAAAAGTTAAGACTTTCAGGACATACAAACCCCCCCTTTAACATCAGCACGCATTAGGAAACGCCCTGTATAGCACTTCACAATGACGGCTCCTGTATAAAGTAATATGACAAACGGAGGCAGTCGGCCACTTTTGGCATACCCGAGTAGCCCAAAGTCGAACTGCATAAATTAAAATTTTGATAAATCTGATGCTGGCTGCCCTTGTAAAATCTGGACTTGTAAATCGTGTATCACTATACTGGGTGGTCCAATAATTGGACGTAGGCAGTAGCCCGGGAACCGTTAATAACAGAACTCAAGAAAAAATATATTTATAGGTAAATACGATCAAGAAAAATCAAAATTAAATCATTTAAAATTCGTTTAAAGTTCGCCGTTTTTGCAACACAAAAAGATATAGAAGTGCGGTAAAGAAAACAGACAAATATAGATAAAGGTTCATTAAGCATAGTTACATTTTTAATTATCTGAAGTGCGTATAGTAAAAAAGGAGTGCCATATTATTTAAAGAACGACGGGACACCACTGGTTTAAAGAGATTTCTTTGCCGACCTTCCTAAACCGATTGATTCGTGTCCCGCACTTTATTAGTTATTTCTAGACATAGTATAAAAAATATCTAAATGACAAGCGATTATTAAAATACACTATTAGTTAAAAAAAAAATCTTGCTCCGCCGGTGTCGCCTCATTTTCTATGAAGCAAGCCGCCTAGTTGACTAAAAATAAAAACGTTGGACCTTTTGTGACATACGATATTTAGGCCACAGGCAACGAGGAAAGATCATTATTTAATCTTTATTGCATTTAATAAAAGCTTGTCATTAAAAAAGCTTTTTTTATTTTATTCATTTAAATTGATTATTGGCATCATATAGAATAAAAGACTCGCTGTTTTGAAACATTCTGTATAAAATGTTTTTTTTTATTTACAAGGTCTGCGGCAATTGGATTGAACGGTTTTGCAAAGGCTAAATAAATACTATTTATTTAAAAAAAGTCAAATACTGATAAAACAGAAATTTGTTGTTAAAAATTTTGTGTCACAACAAAAAATTGGCCAATGAATCGTTACTGTAAAATCGTTTATCCTAATTCAGTCCATTGTGCAAATGCAGATAAATTTTCTACCTGAGTTTAATTTGCCAGTGCATGCCAGAGTTTCAAGAATTTCGATTTTGAGATGGGTAAGAAATTTCAATGAAAGAGGAAGTCTAATCTCCAAATTTGTCGGTCGTACCCGTACACAAAAAGATATTGGTAACTGTTGAATAGAGTCCACATTCAACAATTCGGCAATCAGCTGCACTGCATATTATAGAACAAAGTTTGCGACGAATCTCACATCAGGATTTGAAATTCCATCCTTACAAGATACAGATAATCCAGAGGCAGACGCCTATTGATAAAGTAAAGCGTCTCAATTTCCGCCGGCATTTTTTGGGAATATTGAACAACAATAAAAAAATTCTAATCGTCCTTAAACAATAACACTGTTTCTCACGTACATTTTGAAGTTACTCAGAGCCGGTGCCAGACTGGGATTATTTTTTAGTACGTCGGACGTCTCGGATTTAATGTGTCAACCCTTGCCGTCTTATTCTTTTCTCGTTAACTCATGCTCCAATAATAACGAACGATAACGTCTATCGAAAACTTAATTGCTTTCTATATTCATTTTAATTTCCCCGATGATAAATTTGCATCCCAGATTGAGGGACGAACTTGATTAAAGAAATCGTCAGGAGGAAAAACACTTTGGTAATTAATGGTCGCGCAAAATTAAAGTAACGGATTAGACGTTCTTAGCTTAAATGATCTTGACTCGTTTAAAAATTGCTAATCCAGCTAGAAGAACCAATGTCCTAAGAATTAAATGAATTTTGAAAACAAATTTGGAAGATTAATGTACATTTAATAAAACGTTTTAGCTTTCAAAATATTTGTTAGAAATATAAATTTCTAAAATGTTCTGTTTTTCATTTTGACAATTTTATACATATGTGCATATGTTTCCGTAACTATTTTCCAAATGTAATGACATAGTACAAGAAAATGTACTAAATTATCTAAATATAAGAATAAATAAGATTTTTACATACGAACATATGAGGCATTTCTAGATTTGTATTGAACTTGTTCATAATTTCCGTTGTTGACTAAATATATATTCATATATTGTCTAATCGTATATCTATAATTTTTGGAACCTAAAAAAAATTAGCCCTCAAAAAAATTATCATCATAGAAAAGCTCTCTGCTTTGTTATTTTATAAATTAAATATTTTTAGTTCTCTCGTAAAAGGGAAGTATTGTAATCCTAAAAAAATCACTCTCCGAGATATTTCCAGATCTTCGCGTTTCAGGGTCCCCAGATGACGAAAAACATGTTTTCTCAATTCCGTCGGTCTGTCTGTCTGTTCGGGGCCTAGCTAAAAAACTACTTATCCGATTGACTTCAAATTTTGGCCAAAAATTAAGGTCATATGGGGATGACGTGGTAACATTTTGGTTAAAATCCAATATGAAATTTAAAAAAAATTATTATTAAAAACTACTCATCCAATTTATTTTGAAAAAAAGTATTATGTTGAAATCAAGTCGTAAAATGTATTTCAAATTTTGCAAAAAATCAAGTATTATATAGGAATCAACTGGTAACATTTTGCTACGAATCCAAGATGGCGGAACAAAATGGCGGCTTAATAAAATATTTAAAAATTCAGCTTGAAAAACTGCTTAATGGTTTGATTTCAAATTGTGTGTCATAAGTAATTATGGTATGGAGATCAAGTAGTAAAAGTACTAATTCAAGGTAGCCGAACAAAATGGCGGCCAAATAAAAAATATGTAATCGTGAAAAAATCACCCTCTCATACATACAAACATACATCTTTACATTTTAGCGTCCCTAGATGCCAAAAAAATATGTTTTATCAGTTCCGTCGGTCCGTCTGTCAGTATGTCTGTCTATCTGTCAGTTCGCGGCCTAACTTAAAGACTACTTACCCGATTGACTTCAAATTTTAATCAAAAATTAAGGGTCATATGGGTATGACCTGATAATATTTTGGTAAAGATCCAAAATGGCAAAACAAAATGGCGGCGTAGTGAAATGTTAAAAAAATTATTATGAAAAACTGCTGATCAAATTTATTTCAAATTTTGTATAAACATCAAGTATTTTGTTTAACTGGTAAAATGTTCGCACGAATCTAAGATGGCGGAACAAAATGGCGGTATAATAAAATATTTAAAAATTCGGCCTTAAAAAACTACTTAATGGATTGATTTCAAATTGTGTGTCATAACTAATTGTGGTATAGAGCTAGTAAAACTGTGTTAATTATTCAAGATGGCGGCACAGAATTGCGGCCAAATAAAATGTTTGTAATCGCGAAGAAAATCACCCTCTCTGGATGTATATATCTTCACGTTTTAGCCTCCCTAGATGCCAATAAACATGTTTTATCAATTCTGTCGGTCAGTGTGTGTGTCAGTTCGCGACATAACTTAAATGCTACTTACCCGATTGACTTCAAATTTTGATAAAAAATTAAGGGTCATATGAGGATGGCCTGATAATATTTTAGTAAAAATCCAATGTGGGGCAACAATGTTAGAAATATTTTGTTAGAGTGGTGTATTATTTAGGGTTAAGATCTAGTAAAAAAAACAAGTATTTTTTTAAATTGCCAAAGTTTCGCAACTTAATTGTTGCATCCTCAGGATACATATAGATCTTATATCCTGCATGAAACCAATATTATCAGTACTTTTACTTCGTTGTTCCGCATATATTACCCAGATATTAAGTTTTTACATGGTTTTCCTTAACGATGTTTTTGTTTTTATATTAGAGTGGTGTATTATTTGGAGTTAGGATCGTTAGTGAAAACCATTCAGAAACTTAATATCTGGGATATCTGCGGATAAACGGAGTAGAAAAGACTGATAAAAATGACGGTCAAATAAAATTTTTAAAAAATCAACGTAAAAAATCTTGTAATCAATTAATTTTTAATTTTGCAGAAAGTTTAAACGAGAATATAAATACTTATTGAATTTATTTTAAATTATGCCCAAAAGTCAAGTGTGGCATAGGTAGAGGGGAAATGGTAAACATATTGGTAGGAATCCAATATGATAGATGAAAATGGCGCTTAATAAAAATTAAGAGACAGTATATGCAACATATATATACTGTGACCATGTACTGAACTAACTTGGATCACACTCAACTCCTTCCAATAAAAGTAATAATTCATAACATGGGATGTTTCGGGTAAAAGAATTTACCGATTTTTTAATGTGTAATATCTGAAATGTACCAAATTCTACCTAGTTATTCCTAAAATGTACTTTTGTCCTTTGCCAGCTAAAATATACTAAATTCAGTACTAATATGAATTCTATAGGAAACTGCAATTACAAATTGTAAAACCATAGAACATACTTAAATTTTCTATCTTAATCTTATATATTCTATCTCTCTATGCTCGAACAACGCTTAGTAGCTGGGATTGCATGTCCTCAGAAGATATATCTACTTGTCTCTTTCAGTGGCGGCTCGGAGGTGAAAAAGTAAATGAAGTGCAAATGAAGCAAAAAAATATCGCAATATTTTTTTTTCTAGAATTTCTTTTATATGTGGAAGGGGTAGAGTATTTTTTACGACTTACCTAAATTTTGTATACTAAATCAATTCTCCTATCCCTCACAGCAGCAAATTTATTTATAACATCATCCTAAAATGGATAAGGTGCCCTAATCTCCTCCAGACATTCCTTTTGAATTAAAATATTGCCTAGAAAAGTATGTCTTTTTTGAGATATTGTATTTCTTAAATAAGTTTTTACACGTTTGAGGCAAGAAAAACTTTTCCAGCACTTGTCGACGGTATTGTCAAAGTAAGGGAAAACACTTTATATGCTTTGGTTAAAATATCTTTATTTTTATTAATTTTGTTCATTTGCTCTTGCAGCGATATATTCCAATTACTGTCATTGGCAAATATAAGACCAAGCTCATTTTTAAGTCGTTGACTTTTTGAAAATATTACCGAATATAACTGTAACAAATTTTCAAACGGACCAGCCGGAAAATGTAAACTATATTCGGAAAATTTAGTAAAATCTGTCAAACATGAAAAAGTTTTTCACAGTCTTGAAATCTTAGTGTTATTTCCATTAAAATATGGTCCAATATTTCATAAAAAATGGTTCTATACTTAGCCCTAATTTCTTCAGGTGAAAGCTTAGCAAGATCACGTTTGTATGTTTTATATTAGATATGCAATAATGAATGACAAACGATTTTTTTGAAGAACGCAACTTGAACAATCACATTTAGTAACACTTACGCCATCGTAAAATTGCCCTATTGATTTATGTTTATAGCCAAATTGGTACAAAATTTGATCCAAAAGAGAATATAAATTCTCCGACGTTCTATCGGAGCTGACATTATAAAATCCTAAGAATCACTCGACTACTGAACCTTCTGAATTAACATATTTTAAAATTATGGAGCACTGGGAGGTTTGCGAAATATCAGTGGTGTCGTCAATATCAGAAAAAAACTGTATGGTGATCATTAAAATAATCAAAAATCTAAATTCAATTAATAATTAATTATTTCGTTTTGAATAGTTTTCGAGTCACCAGTAAAAAAAAATTGTGTGTTCATTAATAAACCTAAAAGCAAAGACTTATCAACTCTTGTTTTGCAAGGTACAAAACTGCGTCAATTACCAAGCACATAAATAGTCTATTTAATCGGACATTTTCGTTAAAATGTATTTTATATAGTTTAACATTTTCTTTTAAAGTGTCAGCTACAGTGCTTTGATTTTTTACAAATGTTTTTAGCATTAATTCGCATTTTAAATGCTCCGCCGGGTCTTCATGTTTATGTAAATACCTTCATATATTTAACATACCTGCAAATCCTTCCTTATTCCACACTGAATGTTTATTGGAAACTAGTAAAAAAGGCCAGCAAAACAATATTTGTAATATTTGACTACTACATAACCATTTGTACGCCGAAAACCAGGATGACGATTAAAACTCTGATCTTGTTACTTCCCTCGATTAAATGGACTTTCCAATAAAATGCAAACCACATCAGTGATCGGATTCATAAATAATGTAAATTAATAAACCCGACGCCAAATAAAGTTGTAACACAATACAAAACAGTCAAGTAAACTGCAAAGGAACTAACCGTTTGCAGCGAAATCCGCAAAAATAAAAGTAAAACACAATCCCAAACTGAACGACACGTGGGTGTAGTGTACTGCGTTAGCAATTCACCGTGAGCGTTGTATGGCGCTAGTTAACATTAATCTTACATGTGGTCGACGTCATCGCGTACGCGTTGTCATGACAACTTAGTAGGAAAATCGTAAACTAAACATAGCACCTCCAGCAAAGTCGAAGCGGTTTGCGCCACTGTTATAGTTGTTATAATAAAGTTCGATTGAAAGTTTTAAAAAGGCATGCCGCCAACGGTCAAGTAAAATATTTATTCGAGATGTACAGTTTATTTTTTGCCAATTAGGTGAATAAATGAATGTAAAAACTTAAATTTTAAGATATATATAATAAATATAGTTCGATGTTTGCTTGTTTATTTTTTCTGATGAAGTAGCACTTCACCTACTTCACCTGAATAGCCGCCACTGTTTTTTTTTGGGTGTATTATCGATGCAGAAGAAACGTGGAGGAAAATTCTCTCTGGGCACCCTCTGAATACGGCACTAGTAATATAAATAATCTCTATCTCTCCACTTATTAGCTAGCTATTGCCGATCCAGATTTTAGAACCATAATCATTTCAGTCGGAAATATTGACTTTTTTCATTTGCTCTCTGACTTCTATTTTAGGCTGAAATATTCTCCTCAGAGATCGGGACTCGAAACGTGAAATACACCCCGCTAGCTGCGAAATATAAACTCCTATTTTCTTGAAATATATCTTCTTCTTTTGCCACCAAGTATATAATAAAATTCATTTAGTTGGATCTGTTCCCAATTTTCTAATTTCAAAGTAAGATTACGGCGGTCCGGACAAAAAGAAAACAAATTAGAAAAGCAAGGAAGAAGGAAGTGCACCGCACAAGCACGGTAAAAAGTGGAACCGAGGAGACTCCGCCACAAATACGTAAATTGAAGCTGTAAAACTCTCAAGAATGAAAATCTCTAATTTATCGTTGGTTAAAGCGTTATAAATTACGCGGTACGTATACAATAATTCTTAGCAAACATATATTACTTAGTTCTTTGGTTACCATCAGAGAGCTCCATTATTTGCGGCGCCGTGCTGCGGTCTTCGGAAAGAAAAATTGGCAAAGCTAAATTTTATAGATTTATTTGCGATAACACCAAGAAATTTCTCTTATCTAATCTGGGTTAAATTAAAAATAGACAAAAAAGTCAATGTCAGATTTAATTTTGAAAATGAAGCTGCAAGGCCATTATATATGTTATCGATGTCCACTACTATTTAAAATTGTCGAAATTATTTATCGGGCTGCAGTATAGATATAAAAACATGTGAATAATTTTCAGCATCATCCTATTCTGTAAGAAGATGATATAATAGTAGACATTTATTTTATGGTAAAATTAAAACCCGAAGTAATCCAATCAAATATATTAAAATAGATTTAAAAATCGATAAATTTCCTTTACCCGGAACTTCGTTCCTTATGAATTTTATTAGGAATAGTGAAGTGTAACCCAAGTTAATTCAGCACACAGTTATTTAGTAACACATATATTGTCTTTCCAAACATTTTTATTGGAAGCCAATTTGTTCCAAGTAATATTTTACCCGAATCTACCTACGCCATAATTGATTTTGAAGCATAATTTAAAATAAATTAAATAAGTAGTTTTTAAACTAACTGACACCGTCATTTTGTTACGTCATGTTGAATTCGTTCCAGTTTATCTCTATAGCACATTTAATTTTTCTACAACATTTAAAGTCAATTGACTAAGTTTTTTAGATTAATTTTTTAAACAAATTATTTGGCCTCCATATTGCTCCGCCATCTTGAATTAGTACGACAACCTTACCAGTTTAGTAGTAGCTTCTTCAAACTGATTTTTTAAATATTTTATTAAGCGTGCGTTTTGTTTTGCTATCTAATATCCACATCAAAATGTCACCAGTTCGTTCCTATGTTTCACTTGATTTTTGTGCAAAATTTGAGGTAAATTAGATAATTAGTTTTTTATAAATAATTTCACTACGCCACCATCTTGTTCCGGCATATTGGATTTTTACCAAAATTTTACCAGTTCATCCCCAATTGACCCTTAATTTTTGTTTTAAGTTAATTGAAGATAAGTAGTTTGCCGAGAACTGACAGACAAACTGACAGACGGATCGACGGAATTGATAAAACATATTTTTTGGCATCTAGGGACGTTAAAACGTGAAGGTATGTAAAACCTGACAGGGTGATTTCTTTTCACGATTAAAAACATTTTATTTGGCCGCCATCTTCAATTAGTACCACAATTTTAGTAGTTTATCTCTATACCTTATATCGCGATGAAATCATATAATAATTGAAAACATAATTTGAAATCAATCCATTAAGCAGTTCTTTTCAGATTAATAATTTGAATATTTTATTAAGCCTCCAGTTCCGGATTGGTACCAAAATTTTACCAGTTGATTCCTACATAATACTTGATTATTATGCAGAATTTGAGATGAATTGGATAAGTAGTATTTTAGTAATATTTTTTTTAACATTTCACTAGGCCGCAATATTGTTTTGCCATATTGAATTTTTACCAAAATGTTACCAGATCAACCCCATATGACCCCTAATTTTTGACCAAAATTTGAAGACATACGGGTAAGTATTTTTTTAGCTAAGCCGCCAATAGGCGGACCTTTTTACAAGGGAATTATATTTTGCTTCAAGGTAGAGGTATCAATAAATTCATAAGAAAAAGTTATTTAAAATCTAATTTTAAACTACCATTTTATCCTTTTTACAAAATATGGGTAATTACGGGTCAGAACAGGTACGGCTCGAGTTGTTTTAATTTTCGATAGAAAACTGAATAGGAAATTAAATACAATTACTAAATACAAAAATTACCGAATCATTTTTCTAATAAGCCGCCTCCAATTCTAATACATTTTTAAATTATCTTGCGATTATTTTTAGCTTCTTCGAGAAAGAAGCTCTTGAGAAAGCAAATCTGAAGCTCAAAATTTAGCTCCATTAGATGGATGACATATTTATCATATGATAACACGGTAATGCAGAACTTAACAACTTTCTAACTCACGTAAATTCAAAACAACAAACACCCATTTTTAGACGTTCTGCTTACAAAACGGGACAATGGACACATTGAATATACGGTGTATAGAAAACCAACATATACTGATAGATATTTGAATGCTGGATCACACCACCATCCATTCAAGCCGTGGCCAATACCCTAATATCTTGTTCCGTGCGATTAACTAATACACAAAGGAGACATGATGAACTTAATATAATATCTAGTGCTTTAAAGAAAAAAGATTACACAAAGCATGCCATAGATAAAGCCATTAATAAACAGGGTTCCCGAACAATTAGCAAAGACTATGAACCCGGAAGACAACAAGTAGTCCTACCATATGTATAAGGTACCACAGATCTTATTGGCAGGATTCTTAGAAAACACAATAGACAAACAAATAAGCCACATACAACCATAGGTAAAGTACTTGAAAGTCCAAAAAATAAAATAAAATTGGAAAACCACTTCGAAGGGTGTAAGGAGATTGCCAATATAGAGCGCTATGGGACCAGAATAATCTGAAAAGCCATAGGAATAGAAAAACAAGATGATTTAAATAAAAGGGACGAATCATTAAAGTTACCTACCAGCAGTATGGAAATCAATCATATATAAACGGAAAACCACAGAAAATCAAGTGGCATTAGTCCAACAAACCCGTCCTGAAAATATAAACAATAACGCACGACCGTTTAGATATAACATTCGGCCGTGGGTGTGGGTATAAAAGGAAGCTACGCTGTCACTAACACTTTCAGTCTTCAATCAGACGCGAAGCAGAAAGCTTCTTAAATGCCAAATGCGATTTTAGCGAAACGTCAGCAAAATTGTTTTTTTCAGAACGAGAGTGGTAAACGGATGTACAAATTCAAATTCAAATTCAAAAATATATTTATTTACATAACACACATAAAAAAAACAGTAACACAACAAAAGTAAATAAATATATAAAAGACATAAAATAAATATATAAAGAGACAAAATAGCAGCTATATTATTTTTGTTTATCCTCATAGTACATAGGAAAAAACACCAACCCTCCAAAGCTAAGTGCTTGACTGGATGAGTGGGTGCTCATTCTCCTACATATATACACATATATTTTAATTTTTTAAGATGTTATTCCTATTCCTATACCTAGAGAAGCATGCAACAAGACTATAAAATGTGAAGGAACCTATTGTAAGACATACACACATACAAACCGTAAAAATAAGGCAGCATAGAAAAGATTCAAAAATAGACAAAGACGTCAGACTGAGAAGACTATACAGAGTAAAAAAATAGGTAAAAAATTATTTTTAGTTGTTGCATTAGCGCCGATTTGTAGTAGATATTTCTGATATTTAATATTTTGCATTGCTTAAATAGCTGATCAGAAGGAAACTGGCTATTTAATTTATACATAACTTTTATTATGCGTTTTTGTAAAATTTGTATAGGCTTTAATGTAGAGTCATATGCCCCTCCCCAGGCAATAATGCCGTATGAGAGTATTGATTGCACTAGTGCAAAATATATACTACGTACACTATTTATATCCATAATTTTGCTAATCTGTTTAAAAATATAGACTAATGACCTTAGTTTTTTTGCTATTTGATTTATGTGATCATTCCATTTTAGATGACAATCTATTGTAATTCCGAGATAGTTGGCTTTATCTGTGGATTCGAGTTCCCACATATTTTGTTTTCTAAAAGGCAAATCAATAGAAATTTTTGTCTGTATTGGGAGGGATTTTTTTTTTGTTCGCAAATGGCAAATATTTTTTCTTTTCTAAATTTATCGTAAGTAAGTTATCGTCAAACCATTCAATCATTTTCTTAATATCCGTAGAAAGGTTTTGTTCTACGATTTCCCATAAATCTCCATACACAAACAAGAGGGTATCATCTGCAAATGATATTACTTGTCCAAAATATGTTTGATTTAAGAAATTATTTATATAAATAATAAACAGTATTGGACCCAGAACTGTACCTTGAGGAATGCCATAATTAATTTTTTGCATATCGCTAAAATATTCGTTTATTTTTACTTTTTGGTACTTATTATCCAAATAGCTTCTTAAAAGGTTAATTGCCGGTTCCCGTATACCAGCTCGTTCAAGCTTCGACAAAAGCATTGGGTGATACACGGTATCAAATGCCTTTGCCAAATCTATGAACACTGCGGCACACGGACGACTAGGATCTAATTGTTTTACTATATTACCTGTTAGTAAGCTAATAGCATCGTTCGTAGATTTTCTGGGTTGAAATCCAAATTGATATTTCGAAAGTAAATTATTTTTTGTTATAAACTGAACCAATTTATTTTTTAGGGCTTTCTCAAAAATTTTGCTAATATTGGATAATAAGTTTATTGGTCTATAATTCTCAACTACTGTTTTTTCCCCTTCTTTAAAAATAGGTTTAATAATGGAAATATTAAAATGGCTAGGACAAGCTCCCTTATTAAACATAAGATTGATTATACGACCTAAGGGTTGAATTATATAGGGGGAAATGGTTTTTATTACTAAAGACGATATACCATCGTCTCCTGATGTCGAGTTATTTTTAAGTGTATTTATTAAAGACAAAATTTCGCTTTCCGTTACCGGGGTCAAAAAGATTGATTTGTTATTTATTGTATCATTTTTAAGATTGTTTACACTGTTGTTCATGTTTTCTTTGATTTTCGCCGCCATTTTTTCACCGACAGAAGCGTAACGCATGTTAAATATGTTACTTATTTTTTCAGGATCTTTCTCGAGGATATGATTTGCATCCATTACAGAGTAGATATTTTCTTTAAAAGTATTCTTTGATTTGGACATGTATTCGTTAAAAGTTTGCCACAGTTTTTTACTATCATTTTTGTTTTCCAAAAATTTACCCTTATAAAAATTTTGTTTACGTTCTGTTATTAACTTAACTGTTTTATTGCGATGATATTTATAAATGTTTAAGGATTCTTCCGTTTTGGTTCATTTATATTGTTTATATAGTAAATCTCTTTCTTTTATGGCTTGAATTAGGTCAGTAGTAATCCACGTTTTTTTTTTGAATCCCAAACAAATATTTTTTGAAAATGTACTATTATGTATAGATGTTTTAATAATATCAATTAGTTTGCCTGTGGAATTTTCTACATCATTCGATTCTAAAATATCAGTAAAGTTTATTTTTGATAGAATGTTTTTTAACTTATTATAATTTATAAATTTCTTTTTTATATGTTCTTTTATCTTATTTTTCTGTGTATTATACTGCAAAATTATGGGGTAATGATCTGTTATTTTAGAATGTAAAATGACTGGTGTTATAGCCTGATAATCAATTACTGAACTTTTAAAGAATATGTGGTCCAAACAAGTACTTGAATTTTTGTCTACACGAGTATATGCATTTATCGCGGATTTAAAGCCGTTTTCATATAGAATGTTTAAGTATTCATTAGCTTCTATAGTATTGCCAAGAATATTGATATTTAGGTCTCCAATTATAATTTCTGTCTCTGACTTTATTTCAGCACGAAGATAATTAGCGAATTGTTCAATAAATGTGTTCGTGTTTATAGTATGCGGTTTATATATGTAATGGCGGTTGTTCTATTGTTTTTAGATTTTACTTCATTTCTAATACATGACACTCCACCTATGTCGAAAATTTTTGTAATAACATTAAATGTATTTTTTATATAGACAATAACCCCATCGTTTTGATTAACGTCCCCAAAATTATAAAATTTTATATACCTCTCTAAATCAAACATATCCTGATTACATACCTTCCAAGTCTCGGTAAGTATCACAACATCAAACAAGTCCCCAAACTGGTCTAATACGACTTCTAGTTGCAAAAAAATTTTTTGTATACTTCTAATATTGGTATGGAAAATGGTAAAGTTATTGTTATTGTTTTTATTCAGAAGTCTGTAAGCCTCATCAATAGTATCTCTCTCCAGCGCCAGCGTCTCTATCTCTCTCAAATCAAATTCTGTAATATACCTATCCATTTCTATAGTTGCCTAATACCCTATAAATTTAAGTAAAATTATGTTCAAAGATCACAATAACGTGTTTGATAAGACAAGATTAATTATATTATACATTCACTACCTACTATAACTTAAAATACAATTATGATAGTATCCATGCCTAACAAAAATACATATATTTATTTAAATATTGAATATCCTCAAATGCTTAGCTGAATAAACGAATACAAAAAAGAACATAGGTACGTAGATTCAACGTTACTTTTTCTAGCTTCGTGTATTTTTTGGACGTGTGTACTGAAATATCTTCTGTTTTTTTTTCTTTTATGAATCTTGGCGAGGTTTGTTTCCACCAACGGTTTCGATTTTTCAATGTGTGTTCTGTTTGTGGTTCTAGTATTGGAGGATATGCTCTGTTGCGTAATTTGTTGCAGTTGGTCTGCGTTTTCTGTATCGCTGTCTTCGGAGTAATCGTCTTGTTCAGTTTCTTTTTCAATTGTTTCCAGATCGGAAATGGAGAATAATAAGTTGTTGACCATAAGTTTTTGTCCTATTATTTTTGCTTCGTTGTCTTGGGATCTAGCTATTTTTAAATGTTTTTTGAGTTTTTTCTGAATCAGTTGATCTTGGGGACACATATCATTTGCAAGGGATAATCCATGAACTTTCAAGTTTTTCAGATTTTCCGAGTTTTTAAAGATGGTGGCTTTTTTCAGATAGCTAGTAACTTCTAGGATAAGTGGTGGATTTTGCGACTTTCCAACGGTGTAGTAATTATTAATATCCTTTTCTTCTATATTGGTTTTTAAGGCGATATTTAGTTTATAAAGAATTTTAGCTAATATATTTTTTTCCTTAACATTTTGAATACCAAATATGATTATGTTGTTTTTTCTAGTTTTCCGTTCTAAATAAAGACATTTTCTTTCTAGTAGTAGAAGAATACTTTATCTTGGGTTTCTTTTAATTTTGAAAGTACTGTTTGTTGTCCTTTTGTCTCTTCTGTCTGTTTGTTTTGTGCTTCAATTAGTAATTTATACAACTGTAACTGTTCTGGAGACACACCCGGAATGAAAACACATCATATATATATTTATATATATATAATATATATATGTAGAATAGCAGAAATATATAATTTCTGCTATTCTACATATATCTTTTCCGGCCAAGAACTTTTGATAAAGGTGTGTGAAAGCGCATTTTTATTGATTTTAGTATATATATATATATATATATATATATATATATATATATATATATATATATATATATATATATAAACTATGTTATTGCTTTTTATTGCCGTTTGTAGAAAAAACATTATATGATATTTGTGTTAAAAATTTTTTCAAGACACTGAAACTGATTTTTTTTTTCGTTAAAATGTTAGCAGTGAATAATGATCTATATTATGTTTTAAACATGTAATTTTCACGATTGAATGACATCAATGACTTGCGAGCGGTCCCAAGACAAGCTTGCTATCTTTATATGATGTATATCAGCCTGCGGCGTTGTACAGAATTAATTAACTTCGTAGTTTGATTCGCCTATTATAAGTATGAGATTAATAATTTTAAAACTATATATAGTTTTTAATATATATATATATATATATATATATATATATATATATATATATATATATATATATATATATATACAGGGTGTTATTTAAGTACGTAGCCACACTTCAAGGAGAGATTCTCTGAGTGATTTTAAGACAAAAAGTTTATAAGAATACATATCCGGAAATGCTTCAAAAAATCTTAGTAATCCTTTAGCTGATTTTATTGAAATTTGGCAGTGTTATTAATAGTAAGAGGCTTTTTTGACCCTAACTAGATTAAAATTATTACGTCCAGTGGCGTCCCGTGAAGCACCAATCAATAATTTTGACAAAAAAAAAGTGTGCGCCACTGATTTTTTTAATTTTTGAAGATTATTTTCGTATTCAGCAACTAAAAATACAACTATTTTATCTCTTTAGTTTTTTTCGTATTTTGCTTCGTTTTTGAGAAAAAAAAATAAAAGCTACTTTATTGCAAGTCATTGCTTTCTTGTATGAAAGCAATAAAAAGTAAATAGTTCCAAACAGGATCGTATACTTTCCTAGCTAAATTTGAATCAATTTAAGCTAACAATTTATTGCCTCCGTTCGCCAGTAGCGTAAATAGGGGTACCGTCGGAAATTAGAAAGGATCAAACAAGAAAAACGCTTTATTAAAATCACACTTAAACAAATATTACACATTTTTTTTTAACTAAAGAGACGTTTAACAATATGCAACACGAAACTTACAATAGTTGCTGAAAATGTCCTCCTTTAACTTCAATGCAAGCGTTAGTTTGTCTTAACATGCATTTCACTAACGTCTAACATTGCGGAACAGGTTGAAATATACCCGGCGTATACCTTATCTGATTACAAGAGTTACTTATTAGATGAATTAATTCTTCTTCAATTTTGACTGGAGTTTTATAAACGAGGAACTTTAAAATGCCCTCAAAGAAAAAAATCTAACGGATTTAAATCCGGTGACCTGGGTGGCCACGATTGTGGACCCGCACGACCGATCCAGTTTTCTCCATAAGTTGCATCCAGAAATTGACCTGCTAATATACAAAAATGCGGTGGTGCCCCATCATGCGTGAACCACATTGCCTTTCTTTCTGCCAGTGGGACATTTTGTAATAATTCACGTAACACAAATTCCAAAAAGTGGTTACTATTGCAGGTCTACCAATAACAGCAGTCAACCTTTGAAAGATGCCTGATTCGCAGAACATCTCATATATTCTTACAAATGTTTGTCTGTTTGGCACAAGGCGATGAGGATATCTCTGTTGATAAATTCGTCTGGTCACTCTGGAATTGCCTCGGGCCATTCTATAAACAAAATGCATATCGGCCATTTCTGTGTTTGTAAATTGAACCATTATCTAATATTACCACGAAATGATTATGTACGCACTGCTTAAACTTGTTAGTTATGTCAAAGTCCAATTTGTTTGAACAATTGTTTTTACGTCCATGGCCTTCTTACTTTTTTGTTACATCCACAACATTGCAGTAGTAAATAACGTTACACATTTTATGTTTATTTGCTTTATCGAAAACTGTTAATCTAAGCGAAAAACTTTAAGATGTTAATTTTATGAGTGGTTCTAATATGAACATTTCATATGAACCTAAGTCCAGTAATGATTCCTTTTTATGGAACAGGATCACAAACTTTTCTTTAAAAAAATCGTTTTTTTTTTCGTAAAAATCTTAATAATGCTTTATCCGTTTTTGTTAAAAATTGACAATGATATTTATGGTAGTAAGTGGCTAATCTAACCCTAAGTCCAGTGGCGTCCCAAGGGGTACAATATTACAATAATTAATATAAGCAATATTTTTGACAAAAAATGTGCGCTAGTGACTTTTTTAGAAATTCTGTAATTTTTTCGCACTAGGCAACTAAAATTACAACTTTTTTGTCTCTTGATTTTTTTTTAGTATCTTGCTTTGTTTTCGGATAAAAAAATCACTATTGCATATCCATGAACATAAAAAAAAAGTTAATTAGTAAGTAATAAAACACAATTTTTTTAGCTAGCTTTAATTTTATAACAATTTTTAAGACAAGAATAGACTATTGGTATGGACAAAATAACTACCTGACTACCCCTGTTTTTGATAGTTTATAGATTAATAGTTTTAATTTTTTATGTTGTTCCAGGGACTTGCAATAATGTCACTTTTATTTTTTTTTTTGAGTATGAACCCAGATATCAAAAAAAAAAACACAAAAAAATTATAAAAGTCAGTGGCGCTTTTTTTGTCAAAAATATTGGTTAAAGTGCCTCCTGGGACGCCGCTGAACTTAATAATTTTAATCTAGTATGGGTCAAAGTAGCCTCTTACTAATATAAATAACACACAATAATAAACACAGATTTCATTAAAATCGGTTGGAAGGTTACTAAGAATTTGCGAAAAACCGATTTTTTTTTAAGTTTAACACCCTGTATCTTGAAAACGAAGCATCTCCGGATATGTGTTCTTATAAACTTTTTGTCTTAAAATCACTCAAAGAATCTCTCCTTGAAGTTTGGCCACGTACTTAAATGACACCCTATATCGCACTTTGGTGCCCTGAAAAACATGTTAATTTTTTTTCACTGTCCTTTGCATGCTTAAATTCAATTTTTGCAATTTAATAAAAGAAACGTACGAAAATCGCATATGATTTTTTACTAGTTTTTAAGATTATGGGATGGCAGTAGATGTTTGCGTTAATGCGGTTTTTAAATTGGGCTTCTTGTTGAATTTAAATGAATTTTATATACCACTGAGGATGGCTAAGTATTGTGCAATATTTTTACGAAAAAGAACGCGTTAATAAAAGAGTTTAATTATGTAATTAATTAAAAATTGTAATATAATAGAATTGATTATCTGAAGCAGCCCACACAGGTTTGTGGAAATATCTAATATAAAAACTTCCAAAAGATGACGAGATATTCAATGACTGTTTTAATAACCACGTTAAAAGCGTTTAGTATCGTTTCAGATACCCTGTATTTAATTATAGTAAACTATGCATAATATTATAATTAACCTTTCTAAACAAAACCAATAGGAAAGCCTCTCCGTTCGAACCACTAGAATTATACAATTTAGGCTTTCAAATCAAAGGAATTTAAATAAAAGTTAAATTCTACAATCACAATCTCGAGGTAACTTTTCCATCGAATTAGACTTTATAATGGTTGAACACAATTAAATTAAAAGGTCCACCGGGCGGCCTGAATCATTCTTCAGCGCGTCTCTTGTTGGATTCTCTGTCGACGGCGGCTAAATCTGCATTCAGCTCATTACACAGGTAAATTAAACCCGCCAGGGCTTATAGCGTTGGGAATCACCTGGGGAGGTTTATTTCACCTCCGAAACGTACTAGATAATTATCCCACAATAGGGTAGAAGGGTAAATATCGTTTAGTGGAATAGCGGCGATACCAGTGGAAATGAGCTCCTAAAACCCCTGGCAGTTTATCTGAAACTGGAATATTCGGTAATATGTATTTAATGTCAGGTAAAAATAAAAGAAAAATTGCAATTTAACTAAATTTAGTGAATATTTTTAAATGTAAGGACAGTTTTTCTCTTGCTTTTAAAATCTGCATATCACATTTATGATAGAAGCAATTTGCAGATATTTATTATGACTCTTTTAACATGTTAAATGGTTGAGCAGCAACGTAACATAAATGTTTATTTATGTATAAAAGCATGAAATATAGAACGATGAATTTTACTAGTTTTTCTATTTGTTGGTATCAATAAACTGTTTTTCGTTGTTTTTTTGAATTCTTAGATGCTGAATTGTAAGTATTACTGAAAGTAACATTTTTACTGTGGGAATTTCGTAAAAACAAAATAGCGGATTATAAAATTATTGTTTAATTTTATTGATCTTGGATTTTAACATATTCTTATAAATATATTCCGTTGGCGAGCGGTATTTTGACTCAAAATTAAAATTTTAATGCCTAAAATAAATAAATAAATAAAATGTTCATTTTATGTATTTATTAATTATGTGTGATAATACAATTTTATAAAAATAGTCAATGCAGAAACAAATCTTAAGAACTAAAACTAAAACTAAACATTAGATAGCGACAGAACAAAGAGGGTTTACGACATACATTTTTGGATTTACAGTTAACATAAAAAAAACGAAATATTTTAAATTGGCAAATCCATACTATTAATTTGTAAACCTCATGCCCCATAATTATTAAAACTTAAAGATGGTTTTTTCAACAGAGAAGACAAGGGCAACAATTCTAAGAACATTGAAATGTAAAGACTTGATAAATAAATTTAGATTAAATTAAAAAATATAAAATAAATATTTTTAACAATCTCCCCAACATCCTCACAAACTTTTTGCATTTGTATCTTCATCACACTTACATAAAATTCGCTCAAAGCATGTTGACACAAAGCAATCTAGTGGGGATCGTAGGTTTTACCAGCCACTTTGGTCCATCCCCAGTTGGTTAGTAAAGATAACTCACGATCTGGGCGTTTGGCCCCATACATGACCTCCTTAACACGTTCACTTTTTACAGATTGTATATCAGCTGCTTTGGTAGAACGGATTTTTTAACTAACGTAATTTTGTCACGTCATTATTGTCACTAGCCCTGTCATACAGAAAAATAATGAACTTCCCAATAATTCCAAAAAATGTTCAGTCAAAACCTTCCTTGTTTTCCGAGCCTTCTTTCTGTCGTGATAGGACAAGCTAGGTACCGTAGCATAGTCTGTCAGGATCTGAAACCTAGAAATAGCAAGTGTCTTTGATAGTCTAATGGCCGGTTGCATAAAGCTCAATTAAAGTTTAGAATGTTTAACGGAATGTCAAATTTGACAGCGAGTTCCTAGGTTTCTATAAGCAGCTTGTCAAATCCGAAAATTTGGTTAAATATTCTAAACCGCAATTAAGTTTTGTGCAACCGGCTGCTAGACTCTCAGCTATTTTGTGAGATGCTAAAAATATCATTGTTATTGTATTTACCTTCTACTGTATTTTAACTCACGGGTATTATGGCATCTTTATCTATTGACCACCATGATTTCTTCAATACTCAGGCCGTCATCATATTGTTAAGGTTTGAATTGAATATTCCAAGAGATCGATTTTTCTTGTGTTGTCTTGGATTTTTTTTTGGACAATTTAAATTTTCCTAGATTATATTTTAACATATCAGATCCCAGTCGTTGTTGGATGGGATGCTTTAATCGACTAATCGGAACCGTTTGTTTAGATAGATCTTTATAACAGAACCTATTGTCGATCTGTAGGTTACATTTTTAGTGTGTCACTTCTAATGGTCGAAAAGATAAAGTCCCAAATTGGCATATTCATACCTGACTCCAGATAGTCGTGTAACGCAGAGACTGTTAATAAAGTTGTAGTAATGTTTTCAATAGCTTTTATCGAGATCTACGAAATTTCATAAAAAAATCTGTTTTAAGTCAATTTTTGAAGATAAAGCTATGAAAAAACTGATTTTTCAATAATATATATATATATATATATATATATATATATATATATATATATATATATATATATATTATATATATATATATATATATATATATATATATATATATATATATATATATATATATATATATATATATATATATATATATATATATATATATATTATATATAATATATATATATATATATATATATATATAATATCTATATATATACATATATATATATATATATATATATATATATATATATATATATATATATATATATATATACATATATATAATATATATATATATATATATATATAATGTGATAGAGTCTCTATTCGGACGCGAGAAAGAAAGCTTCGAAAATGCCAAATGTGATTTTGGCGAAACGTCAGCAAAACTGTTCTTTTCAGAACGACAGTAGTGAACGGATGTACACCCGGAATGAAAACACATTGTATTTTTCCATCCGTGAAGGAGTAAAAATCAACATATATATATATATATATATATATATATATATATATATATATAAATGGATATTATATTCCTAAATCGCCTGGCAGGTGGCAATTTTATTAAACCTAGCAGATATCAGCTCAAACTCCGCTTACCCACATACCATCACCACATCTCGCCAGCCGTGTCGTTATCACAAAGTAAGAATATTTGATTGATTGTAGCTATAGCCCTGTGATCTAGTGGTGATCACTTAGACTTTGGAATTGACGGCCGGTAGCTTTACAATTGCCGATAATTGTATATTCTATGTAGACCCGTGCAAACATGCATCAAAACCAAAAAATAGCAACAGGACTAAGCAAAACACATTCCGATAATAAAAACTCGAATAAATTTGAAATTATGGGTTTTGGTAAAAAGAACGGTCTAACAAAAAATGAATTTCGACAACACCAGTTTCTTAATATACTGACTCCTAACTTATAATAGAAATTTAATATTTATCATAATAGGTAGACGATACCTATCCAAAGCTAAGGTATTAAAAATTATAAATGAAATTAAGAAATATCTGCGCGAAGGTTTGAACCACAGAGATTTATATTTATAGTAGAGGATGGGATTCGATTGCCTCTAAAATATACAACTGGCGTATATATTGTTTAATTATTTGTTTCCTCTTATATTCTATGTAGACCTGAAGATATCACACCAGGTATATCTATAATCAACACGAGGGGACCCATTTAATGAAACTGTATAATTTAAAACAACAAAGTCGATGCTCATTTTTGACATTCCAGTGTTATTTTTTTACCAATTCCTTTAAATTCTTTGAGAAGTGTAACCCCGAATATTCTAATTCATGTCAGAAAAAATTTTATGATAGTTTGGGTCGATATTTACGTTAAGAAAGTGGTCTGTAGGTAATGGAAATATAACTAACATTGATCAAGAATATTTTATAATATTTAACTTCGTTTTGTATCTGGTATATCCCAATTTACCATTTCTGACAATACATAATTCTTACACAACGTTGTAAAAACCTACATCAGAAGATACTTATGTTTATATGGAATTTACGAGGAAACGAAGAATTAATCAATGCCTTTATCAGTGGTATATTTTAAAGACAAGTGAATCTGATTCTCTATTACAAATATAAATCTCTTACCTTAAAGAATTACTTCCACTCGATAGCTGCAAAGTGATTTACTATTAACAAAGCAACCGCTAAAGTTAAGCTACAATATCAATAAATCATCAGTTCATAACGATAGAAAGGGAAAGGAAAGCTTAACGACAGCCTTTGTTACCTTCAAAAATACCTATTGTGAAGTTGTTTTCGATGATGAGGGAAGAAAAGCACGTGGAAAAGCAGTATCTAAGGACCACTATTTTGTAGGCTTGAATCCTAGATTAGATGTGTACACTGTTTGCTAGATAAAATAAGGTAAAGTTGGTTAAAAAACAGTAATCTATGTATAGGTAGACGGCCTAACTGTAAATAAAATACACAGGATTCTGGGAGAAACTGATATAATTGCAGTATAATTAGGAATTTTAGTTTTTTTTGTATTTTATATGTTTTTCCTAGATAAAAAAGTGACTTATATTTATATACCGGGTAGTTTACTATAAATTAAAAGATAAACAGTATTAAATTATCAAGAAAAGGTGTATGAATTATAATATGAAACGGAAAATGAAACGTGGGAAAGTTCCCAAAAATATGAAGTATAGAAACCACTATACACGTGTTTTTGTCTTCTTCTTCAGCATAGCGGTATAACTAAATTAAAAGACTTGAAAAAAATAGAAAACAAACGTGGATTCACTAACACTAACCTTAGCCACCTGCTGTGACATCCAAGCTCAAGGCACGTCCGCAAAAAAAATGAAGCATGGTCAGTAGCGTGTCGTGGTTAAAAGGGCGGAGGGGCGATGATCTTTAGGGGCGGCGCAATGATCAATAAAGGATCAAATAAAGTAAAAATTTTTTTTGTAAATTTGTTTATTAAAAAAATTAGTACATATTATACAAAACAGTTATTTCAAAGATTCAAGCGTCTTATTTTAACCGATTTAAAAGAATCAATTATTTCGTCCATATTTAAATCCTGGGCTATGTCTGCTTCAAAACTAAGAAGTGATAAATAATTGGTTCTATCTTGTGTGCTGGTACACCTCTGGTAATTATTAATTCTTCCCAATCTACTGAATGATCGTTCTGCACCAGCACTATTGGTGGCTATAGTGTAAAATATCCTCAGTAATGCACATAAAGATGGATATGAAGACTCCAGGTCATTGGAAATTAAAAATGTTAAATATTCATCAGGGGCAAGTTTGTTGTCATCAGCATTAATTTCTTTTAATAAACTGCAAAAATGTTTATATTCCTCAACTAGAGTAGGTTTAACATCCGCTTGGTACAATATCTGTAGATCCATAAGACATTTTAAATTGTCATCATTGACGTCCATATCCAATAAACAATTAAATTTTTGGCATATATTAAGGAAGTCTTCAAACCGATTCTCTAGCGTACCATTTAAAATGTCTAAAGTACCATAAAACACTGATATCTTGAAATTATCTTCAGAATTTTGATGTAGGTAATCATTCTGGATTTCATCATGAAATTTTTTTACTCTTCTTTGTCTTTTATTGGAAAATGATGTTGACGTATTGCATTTATTTGCCAAAATAGTAGCCTCTTTTTTAAAAATTTCAAAATATTTTTCACTTCTTAATGATTTAAGATCTTTAGTTATGGCAGTAATCATATGAGCAGCTGTACATAAGTTGATATTAACCTTTTGCAAGTGATTGGACAATATGTTAATTTTATTCAGCACTTCTTTCCAGAAGGAAGGAAGGAAGGTCTGTATCATGACTAATATACCTTGTGCTTCTGCTGTCTGTTGAGCAGTAGAATTTCTTATTTCACCCGAAACAATTTTTTCACAAGTTTCTTCGATTATAGAAATATTTACAAAAAAAGAATCAACTGCTCTATTGTGACTAGCCCATCTTGTAGCTGAAAGCCTTTTTAAAGTTAATTTACTTTCCAGTTCGCTGGAACGAAGCTCTTGAATATTTCTAAACAAATTAGTTCGTGGAAAGCTTTCGGAAATAAAGACGTATGTTTTTTCTAACACCCCAAAAAATAGTTTAACTTCTGTAACAGCGTTTACAGCGTCTACTAGAACTAGATTCAAATTATGAGCACAGCAGTGTATATATAGAGCCTCAGGGACAATATTTTTTATTTTAGCTTGAAGACCGTTTAAGTGCCCTGACATTACACTGGCTCCGTCATATCCCTGGCCTCTGCACAATTTAATATCTAAGTTTAAGTTCTTAATTTCTTCAGTTATGGTTTTAAAATAAGTTTCTGCTGAACCGTCAGAAATATTAATAAATTTCAGGAATCTCTCTACAGGCACACCATGTTTATTAACAAAACGAAACGATAAGGACATTTGCTCTTTTTTGTTAAAGTCGAGCGTTGAGTCTACAATGATAGAAAAGAAAACCGCTTCTTGAATTTCTACTGTGATTTTTTTCATCACTGCTTCAGATAAATGTGCCAGAATCTCGTTTTGAATAATATTGCTTGTATATTTGGCCACGACGGAGGAATTCGCCAAGTGATTTGCTAATAATGCATCATATTTCTTAAAAAGGTTAACAAGTTCTAAGAAATTGCCCTTGTTTTTACTTGTGATGGATTCGTCATGACCCCTTAAAGGTAAACACTGCTTGGCCAAAAATAATATTATGTCAATTAAACGTTTTAACGCATCTCTATTTCTTTCAATTTCTATTTTTTCAAAATGTAATTGTTCTTGAATAACGGTGGAGTTCTTATAAAGCCGAAGTTTGGTTATTAAAAACTTGTTGTGTAGGGATCGATGCAACTGACTTTCCTCGTGTTGCTTAATTTTTTCCGGACCTTTTTTAAAGTTCTTAAAACCTTGTTTGGGGTCCGACCATACTGTCAAATTTAAAGATGCAAAAAGCCAGCAGGAAAAACAAAATAGGCAGTTACCCCTTGGAGAATAAATAAGCCAGTTCCTCAACTTTTCCTCTGATTTATACCAATTTGGCTTAAACCGCCGATTATGTGAATCAATCGGAAAATTAAAATTGTCATTTAAACCTGGCTGACAAGCGCCTATAGAAATCATTTCTCGAATTTTTTCGGGATTTAAAATTGTATCCTTAAATAAAAACGGATCGCTTGGAAATTCTATATCAGCTTTTTCGGTAGGTGCGGAAGCGGAAACTAGGCTTAATTTCAGATCTAAAAAGCAAAACAGGGTTGAAATTAGTTGGATGAAAATTAAATACTATAGTAAAACTGTTGAATGTTAAAAAAGGTATTATTTTAAAAATCTCAGTTGGTACTCACCATCAACCATGTTTTCCTCATTTTTGTTAATAACTTTAATATTCTCCTCGTTGCCGTTGTCGGTAATACTACTATCGGTGCTGTCATCACTACTTTCCGTATTTTTTAATAATGTATCAGACAACTCATAACTACAACCTGGGGGCGTACAGTCATTTATGTTTCTATCACGTTGATTATTAATATTTTGTATACGGCCTGGGCCTTCGCCTTGCGTTTCAGAAATCCTACGAGAAAAATATAAATATTATATTTTAAAAATTATTTTCTACACAATTTAATTGACCCAGGCCCTGTATATATCCATATTTTATTTAAATTAAAATTCGAGTATGAAGAATTGAGAAAGAGTTACTTTATTGCCTAATTTATAGTGAATTACCCTATAGCTTTAAACTACTTTACTACTTACGCAGACTGGTCAGCAGGCCTTTCTTTGCAGACAAGAAATTTTTTTAAAACTTCGCCACTACTTGCGGAAGACGCCGAAGCCAGGAGTAATTTTTTCTGCCGTTTTGCTCGGTATGCTGCTCCAGATTTCTTTTTACGTTTTTTATTATTGATATTCATTGTTATTGTCGCTTGAGGCTTAACACCACTTATTAATAAAATCACTAATTTATTATTAAACTAATAAAAATCAAGCAAAGCCAAGGGCCAAGGGCACGCACAAAAAGAAAGGTTAACATTAATATAATCGATTATATTTCGGTCGGTGATTCCCCGAATTCATGTTTATCGCGACTGCTTTCGTCTTCTTTTTGGGCGGCCGCGGCGCTGGCGCAACGCTATATTATGTCTAGTTGTTTAGCCATTGTGTTTGTATTTATGGACAATGGTCTAGCGGTAGCGTAGTTTCAAACCCATATGAAAACTTTCGTACGTATATGTCTACCTCATTAGGGCCAGTAGGTACTTTCAATTCTGAGTAAATTTATTCGATGAATATTTACCATGGAATCGATTGTTGCATCAATTATCTATGGTAAATCCTCCGAATAATTTTACCCGGAGTTAAAAGTACCGGCCCTTAGATTAGAGATTTTAATTAATAAATAAAAGTAAACATTGAAAAACAAAAACAAAATGTGAGAAATAATATATACGACATTTTTTTTTCTTGAAGAGCTAAGGGCACGGTAGGGCACTGTTTGTTTTTGCGTTAAATTTAGTTTTTTTATTTTTTTTTCAAAGGGCGCCAGAGGCGCTAAGTGCATAGGGGCGGGGGGGGGCATTCGCCCCCCCCTGGCCCCCTATACGACACGCCACTGAGTATGGTAGCCACTATATACACGTGTTTCTGTCTTATTAGACTTTTTTCTCATAGCGGTATAACCAAGTTGAAAGATGTAAGGAACTCGGAGAAAAATCATAAGAAACAAACATCGATTTGTTAACAGGAGTCAGCCACACATTTATAAATTCGGCCAGAAAATAGTAACATTTAGGATCAACATTTGACGTCTCTACGGAGGTAACCTTAGCCTAAGGGAATCGACCAAAAACTGAGAAGTTATTATGCGGATAAATTCGTGAAAAAAAAAGAAAATGAATCGTAAGCATGTCTGCAAAAAAAGATAAAATATGGTAGAATCACAGAAAACAAGTAATATGTCAGGTTGTCCCTGTGGACTCTGGGTGCGTGTATTAGTCGTATACGTGACTTTAGGTGTCTAGTCCACAATTATTTTCGATCCTATTTTACTATTATCATAACCTTGACGGCTATTTTTGATTAACAATCGTCCGCTAGTCCGATACATCCGGTTACGGATAAATATGCTATACATTTATCTGTAAAAATCTCATTCAAAAAGTTTATCTATTTAAAAGTTATGAATATTAGACGTTTTTTTAGACTGCTGCAAAAATATTTCTCTAAAATAAATAACGACATTAAAAGTTACAAGAAACTGTGAAACCCGTATCTAAAAATTTCAAGTAGTTCAGAAGTTATGGCGAAAATATTTTTTTTGACATGTCAATAAAACTAAGCTACCGTATTTGAAAATTAAATAACGGGGAAAGTTTTTTTTTGACAGATGTCAAAAAAATTCAAATAAATGACGTTAAAAACTTTCCTAGAAGTTTCATCGAATTTTGAAAACCGTATTTAAAAAAAATAAGCAGTTTAAAAGTTAAGGAAGAAAACAGTTTTTTTTTTTGTGCAAACTTCACCCCGTTGCAACCCTTATATATGTTCCAAGACCCTTTCTAAACCATCCATTTTGTGTATCTTTTTGAGTACTTTCCGGCGCCGTATCCAGTTTTCCGACCAAACTCCTACTTTTTTATTAAAAAAAAAATTAGTTTTACCAAAAATGTCTATCTCTTTAACACGTAAATGCACAATCAGAGAAATATTTACTTTAAACAAACCATTGACCGTGTTATCTATCACAACTGACATCTCAAATATCTCTGTAAATTTTATCATCATTCTAGGCAAAGGCCACCTATCATTTCGCGTTGTATATGAATCGGTACTTATCGAGAGAGCTTTTTTATAGCCAAATAAATACTCCATCCATCGCAATTTCGATAATACTATTCGCATTAAGCGGCAAAGTCAGGTTAAAGTTGGAGTTTAAATTATCAACTTTAAAAAATTGCAGTAATTTAACTGTTAAAGTTATAACCTCGAAATTTGGTCACGGCCTACGCAAACGTAAAAAAATACCCTACGGCCTTAGATATATTAGTTTCATTGTAATACAGGATAATGTTAAAAATGTACCCATTCTTGGGAACTTTGGTGCCAACTTCACCTCGTCAGTGCACCCCCTGTATCTAATCCAGGACCCTTACTAAATAGTCCATTTTGTGTAGCTTTTTAAGCACTTTTCGGTGCCCTAATTAGTTTTCTAACCTGATGCCTTCTTTTTTTATATAAAAAAATCAATTTTTTTATGACTTTTTCAAAAAAATTCAGTCTTCCAAAAAATTGCTATTTTCTCGCCATTTTTGCGACAGAGATTAATACAGGTTTTTGTTCTCCTAGATATTTCCTATGAAAAACTGGAAAATTTTAATAGGACTCACCTACTTTGAGATATAAGCGTCCCAAAACACCTTTTTTTTTTCTAACGAAAAAAATTCATAAAATTATCAAACAGAATCGAAACCCAACCAAAAACAATAATGTTTTGTAAGACCGGAAGAACCATCGTTCCAGAAAGTTTTGTCAGGAAAAAAATTAAAATTGCAACCTCAACCGTGTTACATCGAAGTTGACTTTTTTGTCAACTTTGCGGTACCATATCTTCGGTATGAAAGATGGTAATGAAAAATGTTGCAAACAAATCTCTAGATCCACGTCTTCTCTAGAAATACGTATCAAATTCAATGTCCTATCTCTAATAGTTTCCGAGATATTCCTGCCAAAAGGTCGAAAAACATGGTTTTCTGAAATGACACGACCCACACCAAGTTTTCGTCCCTGAGAGTGGGAGCCAACAAGCTTGAATTCACTGATAACCAAGTACATCATAAATGTGATTGGATGTCATGGCAGGTTAGCTAATGTTACCTCTGTAGAGACGTCAGAAGTTGACTTTAGACTCTTAGGCACCTGCCGGAACATCCTAACCTATCTATGCTGAAGAAGTCTAATGTATCATTTGGACAGTAATCACAATCTACAAGTGAGTGTCCCAGATAACATCAAATATCTGTCAGTGTTTCAATTTGTGTCATAATCAGATTGAACTAGGAATATCATACTACCACATCTAATCACATATTTATACAATAATACTTCTCGATATAAAATTGGTAGATAAAGTTATTGATATGTGGCTACATTCAATTTTTAACCACATATTTCGTAAAAACTCGAATGGTTCAAAATTATTGAATTGTTATTGCGTTTGTATTTTTATTTTACCTTTAGGTAGAATTTTCTATTGATTCGTATAGGAATTTAGCAACTATTATAACGACAACATACTACGATTCTTCTTCTTCTTCTGCTACTTAATTTCACGCAGTGCTCCAACTCTGGATGTAGGTCTCTCCTAATTCTTTCCATTTGTCTCTGTCTAAAGCGTTTCTTCTCATTAATACTGCTTTTCTATTCAGGTCGTCTCCACAGCGCATTTGAGGTATTCCTCTTTTTCTACGTCCGTTATATGGGCGCCATTTTAGAAGTTGGTGGCTCTGTCTGCTGTTTTGTTGTCTTTTATTGTGGTCTACCCTTCTCCATTTTAAACCTGTCGCTTGTTCTACTGCATCTATTGCTTTAGTTTTCTGCGGATTGATTAATTTCTGTCTCGATCATGCAGGTTTACGTATGTGTGGACGGGAAGCACACAGAAGATGAATATTTTGGCTCTGAGCTCTATCGGGATCTTTTTGTCTTATGGGGCGTATGAGAGTCTGCCAAATGTCATCCATCCTATCCGGATTCTTCTTTTGATTTCTACTGTCGATTGCCTCCACGTAGTCTTTAAATGCCAGGTGGACTGAAAGTGATATTTCTTCATTTTTATATATTAGTAGACATTGATTGGCAGATTGTTTTAAAACCTTTCCTGAAACCCACCTGTCCTACTGGTTAGTACCTGTCGAGTTTACTGGTGAGTCTTTTAACGATGATGTCAGTTAATAGCTAGAATTAGAATATGGCGGATTTAGATGGGGGCAAAAGAAACATACCCAGTGGTCATCATATCATATATAATACAAGCACTACATCAAAAACGATGATTCGCTCCCCCTACTGAAAGGAATCTATAGGTACACCTTTTTACATGTTTTAACACCTTAATAAAATTCGACGACCAAACAAAATTTTCTCTACCTTATACACATTTAATTTTTGTGGCCCCCCTCGAACATCATTCTAGATCCGCCCCTGGGAAACTTAATTTGCCAATACCTATATCTAAAAAGAGCCGATCAAGAATTCTTTAACAATTATAGGCCGACAGCCTTGCTCTCACAATTTTACAAACTACTAAGATTAAGTAAGTTCTTCATTAAAAGACTCACCAATATTATGATTATAACAAAAAGAACAGGTGGAACGGCTCGATTAATTCGCAGAGCACTATCGTACGTGTTTGCCACAGGTAATACCGAATCTGCGGTATTACATCTTGACATATGATCACGTACGACATTACTTCTGACTCGATACATCGTTTATTAATAATACATGGTTGCACTCAATTCGTTGTGGACAGGCTGTAATTCCTAATAGGTTGAAAACTAGGTAATATAAAGGTAACGCATTCCCAGAATTTGACAAGACTTCGCAACTTTAACCCCGTGTTCACTAAAGAGGTTTAAATTTAGACCAGGTCTAACTTGACATATAAAACGATTAATGAAATATTGTTTCTAAATGTAACAGTTACAAATTAACAATGACATAAACAGAACATAACTGGTGAACTAACAATTTCATTTGTCATGGCAATTAGATCTGGTCTAACTCTTAAACCTTCTTAGTGAATAATGGGGTAAATGTTCAGCCATTTCCAATACTCAGGTCCACATTCTTTTATGCGGTTCCAGCGCCGACTTGATTGCAAAAGCTTATATGTCAGCCTACGAAAGGACGAGGGTCCAAATCCCAGGGGTACTTTAAATAAGGGTCCCTTAGCCAAAGCGTTTAGGAGAACACTATCGCATACGCTTATTGCCACCCTGGACATACTTCCGGTAGGTACTTTAACAGTCGTGCAGTTTTATAGAACAACTAAAAAACAACCCAGTATACGCGTATGTTCACGTTATTAAAGAAAATGTTAAATTGAAATAATGAAGTTTATGAACGAACTTATGGAATAACCTCTGAACAAAAGCCTTAATCTTATATAATATTTTCTAATAATAAGGAAAAATTTCAATGAGTGCACCAATATATACATTTCTTTAGTCAAAATATGCATATTTAACATGCCTCGCACAGTCCTACAATCAGGTGGGAAAAAATAATTAAGAGATGCAGAATCAGATGTATATTGGACAATAATCATTGAAATGCATTAGGCATTTTCAGTATCTATCCTCGAACTTGTTAGGCCCTTCAAAGTTGCCCAAAATGGTTTTATTGTTTCGTGCCTTTGCAACACGTTGCGTCGGCCCGTCCTGCGGTTTTTGTTGAAGCCCTACCGCGACTCTACGGCGACAACTGACTGTTGAGATTATGCGTCACGTGTTATATTTCCCTCATGTTTTAATGGTGAACCAGAATGACCAACCTGCAATACTTTTTACATCACAGAATTGACAATGATGGGCAGGAACAAATTGCTTTACTCTAGACAGTTTTGGAAAATACATACGGAAGTTCCATATGTTTACTAGAAACAATATTCGATTAAGTTGATATAAGATTTTTGCAAGACATTTTTTAAATAAACAGAACAAAAGATCATCATTTTGGTTTATTGCTTATTTAAGAATAAATTGTATACCCTACAAGTGAATTTAACATTGCTCACAGTCAGATTTTTGTTCCTTTTAAATACTTACTTTAATTTATTTCAAAATGAGCTAGGGTGCAGTTCTTTATCTTTTGCACTAACATATGAAAGAAAGAAATGCCTCCATTCCGATAGTTGATTTTATGTTAGAATGTTTTTGGGCTAGAGATTATTACATTCTAAATTTTCTCACCTACTTTGCTTATATATTTTTAAATACTTAAAAATAACATAAAAATTAAACTTATTTGAGTCCTTTTTTTTTGGACTTAAGGTATTTCAAAAATAAAAGTCATATCAATTTCTTTTAGGCAGTTGTTTTATTAAAAGCTAAAACACATTTCAAAAGCAACATTTTTTTCGAAATCTGGCTATGTGGTCTTCTCCGGTTCCCTCTGGAGATCTGGAAATAAAGAAATAACTCTTCAGTCCCTTAAATTAAATAAAGTAAATAAAATTAAAAATTTAAATATCAAATGAATAACAGCAACTGCAATTTGTTCATTTATCCCCTCCATATATTTAATGTTTATAGTATAAATTTTTGTTAAGACATTACGGTATCCGATGATTTTACTAATAAGAATAATGATTTGCTGTGTTAACTAACACTCTCACCATGCGTCAAATTTTTTTTTCTGAAAGAAATCACACTAAAATGATTTCCTTGGCATTTTTGCCAGTTTTCCTATAAGAAATAAGTGTAGTTTTTCGCCTTTGCAATTGGTTGAAAAGTTTTCTTTTGACCATACGATTGTGCTGATATATCAAGTTACTTTTGGCAGGAAATTGACCTCTGATTTTGGTTTAAAAGGTCAATGAAATCTCAGTCGTATTTTTATTTATTTTAAGAGTATTTAAAATTATCAGGGATACCCTGGGGAATTTTAAATCATATACCTAATTTAAAACCACAGATAGCTTTGAATTTATCTGCAATTAGATGTGCTTAGTCTTTTTCCTACGAGACTACCACATTCCCACCAATAGTTTCTATTCTTGAAATACCCTGCATTGAAAAACTGGCCCCCAATCATTTAACTGAGGCTTGCCTACGTCAAATATATACGTCTGTGCTATCGAGAACTCCTGTATCACGTACTACTAGCCCATTATCACCATTTATAATAGCAATAGCGCTAGGATTCTCAAAGCATCGAGATACACGTCTTATGCAATTCCTCGAATATTTTTAGTTGTTCCAAGTGTCTAAGCTAAGAAATATTATATTCGGTATATAACTTAAGAATAAATAGCATTTAGATTCATAAAATTTAGATTTTCTTTTACATTGGATTTGACTAAATTATTCGTTAAAATATTAAAAGTTTTTGTAACACGCTCACTCGCGGAGCGGACATTAATTTTTACTTCCGTCATAAAGGGAAGTATTGTAATCGTGAAAGAATCACCCTCGGAGATTTTTTCAGATCTTTGCGTTTCAGAGTCCTTAGATGACGAAGAACATGTTTTCTCGATTCCTTCGGTCTGTGTGTCGGTCACCCTGTTCGCGGCATAGCTAAAAAACCACTTACTCGATTGACTTCAAATTTTGGTCAAAAATTAAGGGTCATATAGGGTTGACCTGGTAATATTTTGGTAAAAATCCAATAGGGCAATGATATGATAAAAAACTATTACTAAGAAAGTGTTTAAACAATGTATCTCAAATTTTGTATATAAGTATCACGTAGGGAGTAAAATTTTGGTACCAATCTAGAATTGATTTCAAATTGTGTGCTATAACTAATTGTAGTATAGAGATAAAACCGTGGTATTAATTAAAGATGGCGAAACAAAATAGCGGCCAAATAAAATTTTTGTAATCTGAAAAAATCGCCCTCTCAGGTTTTACATATCTTCGCGTTTTACCGTCCCTAGATGGCAAAAAATATGTTTTATAAATTCCGTGGGACCCTCTGTCTGTTTGTCTGTCTGTCTGTCTGTCAGTTCGAAGCATAGCTTAAAAACTACTCATCAAATTGACTTCAAATTTTAGTCAAAAATTAAGGCTCAAAAATTAAGGTCTTGGTAATATTTTGATAAAAATCTAATATGCCGGAATAAGATGGCAGCCTAATGAAACGTTAAAAAGATTATTACTTAAAAAACTAATTATCCAATTTGTACAAAAATCAAGTATTATGTAGGAATCATCTGGTAAAATTTTGATACGAATTCCATATGGCTGAACAAAATGGCGGATTAATAAAATATTTAGAAATACAGCCTGAAAAAACTACTTAATGAACTGATTTCAAAATACGTGCCATAACTAATTGTAGTATAGAGATGAACTAGTAAAACTGTGGTATTAATTCAAGATGGCTGAACAAAATGAAGGCTAAATAAAATTGTTGTAATCTGAAAAAATCATCCCAGCAGGTTTTACATATCTTCACGTTTTAGCGTCCCTATATGCCAAAAAATACGTTTTATCAATTCCGTCGGTCTACCTGTCGGTTTGTCTGTCGGTCTGTCTGTCAGTTCGCGTCATAGCTTAAAAGCTACTCATCAGATTGACTTCAAATTTTCGATAAAAATTAAGCCTCATATAGGGTTCACCCGGTAATATTTTGATAAAAATCCAATATGCCGAAACAAGATGGCGGCTTAGTGAAAAGTTAAAAAAAAAATTAATTATTCCCAAAATCAAGTGTGGCATAGGTAAAAAGTGGTAAAATATTGGTAGCCATCCAATATATTGAAATAAAATGGCGTCCAATAAAAATGTTTGAAAAGACAGTATATATGTGGTCCTAAATAACTATGTACTGAACTAAATTGGTCGCACTTCACTATTATTAATAAGAGGAAATATTCATGAGGTAAGAAATCTACCGATTTTTTTTTAATGTATTTTCTTTGTGGCCCATATTACAAAAGTATCATTGATATTGACAGCCTATGCAGCTGAGCTTAGGGCAGTTTCCTCGAAAACTTCTATAAAGATGTTTCAGAACTTAATAAACTATTTCACATTTTTGGTATAATTAGCATGTAATTAATTTTAATATGTGATCTGATATCTGAAAACATCGTTTTAACTACAGATTTCCTGAACGAAACAGCTTAGAAATTCGAACCAGAAATAAAATTTTATTGAGCTAGTTAAATCCCAAATCACGAAACCAAAGCAAGCCAATCCGAACCCCAGTATTCGTGTAAAGATATTTGGGGGGATGATGAGGCCCTATTAATCGGCAGAATATCGACTATGGCCGGATTTCTGTAAACTCGAAAATTCCTTCCTTTAGGCAAACTTAATGACTAACGAAGGAATTGATTGTCAGACTAACTTTATTATGACAAAATTTACAAAAGGTATTTTGATAAAGAATAGCATGAGGATTCTTTACCACTTAAATCTGCAATTAGTTAGTTGCTGTATTTTACAAAGCCTGTGAGCATAATTAAATTATAATAAAACTATAACAACCTATTTAAATTATTACTTTAAAATCAATTTTTTTTTATTTTTACTTTCCTCTTAAGAGGAATGTATTGTAGTCGTAAAAAAATCACCCTCCAAGATAGTTTTCAGCTTTTTAGGTTTCAGCATCCCTAGATGACGAAAAACATGTTTTCGCAATCCTGTAGATCTGCCTGTCTATCAGTCTGGTCGACTTGAAATTTTGGTAAAAAATTAAGTGTCATATGGGGATAATATGGTAACATTTTCGTGAAAATCCAGTATGGCGGAACAAAATGGCGGCCTAATTAAATGTTTAAAACTCGGTAAAATTCCATTTCTTAGAAAAAAGGCCTTCATTTTATGGAATCAAATAATAAATATCATAATTGCTTTTTTTTATAGAATATGTAAATAAATTTACAAAAAAATATCAAATTATAAACTTATTAAAATAAAATAAAAACAAATAAAAACAAGATTTAAAAAATGGTAAACTAGGATATCGAAGCCGTGGTTTTATTTAGGTAGGTATGGTAAGTGAATGAATGTTTGTATGTATGCAGGGTGTCCCACGGTGCTTATTAGACAAATATCCCTCATAAAAATGTTTTGGTGAAGACTATGAGTAGTATTTTTTCATTTGCAAGTCCAGCTCGTTCGTTAGACTAATGGGTTTTCAATCGGTAGCCCACATCGGCCTGTCAGACTGCAGATATCGTGTGATTTATGGGCAACAACATCCATACATTTAAATTCACTCCGATATACTCTTAAGAGTAATTTGTTATGAAAAAAGAACTAAAAGAAACCGATCTTCAGGTATTCTTCGGTAGAATTAAAATCGAGTAATCGAAAACAATTAAAAAATTAATTTTATCCTGCACTACTCGATGCTTGATTTGAAAAGGCAACAGGTTTCGAACGGCGATTAAAGAGCTTTTGAAAAATGTCCGTAGTTCCGCGGAGTGTAACAGATTGTAAACTCTCGCTTTTCGGTTATCCACGAACGGAACGTATTCACATATTTGTTCAATGAGGCGGGCCCGACTGAATTCAGTGAGAAATTTCGAATTAAAAATCATAGCTAGCCGCGGAAGGATAACGATTGATTGTGTTTTATTGACTGTTGATTTATTCGGTCAGATTGAAGAGCTTTTATGGTTTATAAAAATATCGATTTCCATGTAAATATCAACAAATCGTGTAATAGTGAAAAATCGCCCATCCAGGTTTTTACAGATCTTCACATATTTTGGGCCCCTAGATGCTACTACTACTACTACTAAATTTGATGCTTTTTTATTTTTCTGTGTAGGTTAACATATTTGTTGGCTCGGATTCAGTCAACAGAGAATGGGAATTATTTTTTTATGATGATGAAATCACTCTTGAAAATGATGGCAGAAATTGAATAATATTAAGTGGGCTTTGAAAATTTTAAATTCGACGCTATATCGAATTTTGCCTTATTTTGAGTGTCTTTGAAAGACAAAAACTTCTGGACAAATCGGTGACCTATATTTTCGAATAGGGAAAGAATGAAAAAGATATTAGAAACATTGTGACAAAAAAATGAAATGCCGCCTATTGTCATTGTTATTGGCAAAAAAATGTTTACCACCTCGTTACAGGGGTTTGGAACGAATTCATTCAACACATGATGTTAGTTTATGTCATTTGCTTTGTATTAACGCTCAAGCTGTTTGACGTTATGCTATTTCTACTTAATTCTTTTAATTTTCTTTTATTTCGATAAAGTTCGTACTAATGAAGCTAAGTCGAGATAATTTTTTTATGGACAAGGTAATCGGAATTACAATGGGGATGTCAGGTCGTTCAATAAAGCTTCTAGATAGACCAGTTTCTGCAAGTTATATGAGAAGTATTGTTTCAAAGTTCGTATTAACTTTTAGGCATTTGCTCCCCGATTTGGTCCTTCTGTTAAATCTGAAGATCTTGAATTTCAAGTTCAGCCTAAACAATCACTTCAGGTAGTAGCTTATATTAGCTAGCTATAGTAGCTTATTATAGAATAACTATAAAAACTCCTAAAAATTTCCCATTGTAGAAAAACTTAGTCAAGATGAGCCAGATCGCAGGCTGCAGTTTTGTAAAGAGATGTTACATTTCAATAAAATGCAACCAAATTACTTGTTTTATTGAGTGATGAAAATCCCCATTGCTTTTAAGAGGGTAAGGTAGGGTAAGGAAATGTTTGCATTTTTTTATTAATGAAACTCGTTCCAGATCCTTATACTTGGAACTCTTGAAAAAAACTTTAACTGTTATACTTAATTGTAGCAACCATTCAATTATTTAATATTAATTTACCCGTCAGAGAGTTTAATGACAATCAATTTCCTAGGCGCTGAACCTAGCTCCATTGGATTGCTTAAAAAAGGGTGTGTTTCTTATAATACCCAATAATTTTCAAGAACTGCAATGAAAATGGGTTTTGGTAAACATGGTACTTCTCCATATATGTATGTACGTCCATGGTTTTCTCAAGTTAAGATTTATATGCAAAAAATTTAATAAAGTCGTCTCTTTAAAATTTATTAAAATTTAGCGTTTTAATCCTTTAAAAACAACATACAATAAGGAGAGTTACCTTTCTTCAGTTTTACCGTTTTTCTTTTAGCATTATGGAAAAAAATATTTGCTTTTTTAAGAGCTCTTGTAATGCCTAGGGCTACTTTGTGTAGTGACAAAAAGGTTTTATATACAAAGACATAAAACAAATTTGACTTGTTTCAACGTACGTTTTTTTTAACTAACCGCTTTAAAACAAAAGATATTTTCACAAGCACAAATAAGCAAATATTTAGAAAATGTCCACTATATTACAAATATTGACGCAGTTTCGACAACTCTTCTTCTGTTTCTTCATCAGAACATTATTTCTAAGTAACATCCAAATACAAAATTTTTGACCTATCTATCTTATTGTTATTTTTTATGATGGAACCTCGACACGTAATCTATTTCCTAAGTGTATAAAATATAATAGATAGGTCAAAAATTTTATATTTGTATATTAGTTTGAAATAATATTCTGACGAAGACACAGTGTTGTGGAAACAGCTGTCAATATTTGTAATATAGTGGAAATCTTCTAAACATTTGTTTATGTGTACTTGTGTATAATGAATTCCCATCAAGTAATAGCTAACTCCACTGAATTTTTAAAATATTTTCGTTATTTGGAGACTGTTTCATATTTCTAGAGCTACCCTGTATAATGGATGAAAATTTTTTTCATATACAAAAAATAAAAGAAATCTGACGTGTTTTTCTAAATTTATTTAATTACTTTTAAGATATTAAAGACTGACGATAATAATTCGTAACATAGATTACTGAATATATCTCTCCTTTTCATCATCGTTAACTAATTTTTTTACCTGGTCGCAAAATGGATTATTTGTACGAAATAAAAGAACTTCGAAGTTTAAATTTAAAGAAAAAATATTGTCTTATTAAAAATTATATCTGTAAATTTCTGGGAAAAATAGGTTTTTGACTGGGGATTTTAATTCTAGGTGTGTTGGCAGCACTGTCTTTAGTATCGACTTAGCTTCCGCGGAGTGAAGACATGCCGCTCAAATTATAAGAAATTGTTAAAAAGAATCGATAGTATTATCGATATAATTTGTTTATTTTATCATATGTGTGCTTTTCTGTGTCTTTATTTCATGTATTTTATAATAAAAGTTTCTTGGTTCACTTGTTTAAATATAAATATTTTTATTTTAAATTTGGGAACAGAATATTAAGGCCTGTGTTTTGTTTTAAATGCCTATGAATGGGGTATTGATTTATTAAGTTTTTTATTATTTGTATTGGGTTTATGTAAAAATACAGATAAGTATGGCTTTAGGCCTTATTACCCATCTCATTACTTTTACATTATTTTCATTGACCTCGACATCGATCCCAAAAGAGCTTTATGGCCAAAGGAAAACCTCGTTATAGTTCGTGCTGTAGAAAGTGGAATTTTGAATACGTACGGGGCTGCAGAAAGATACAGAGCTCCCAAGAGAAGAATCAGAAATCATCTTCAAAGCAAGAGTTTAAAGAAATCACTTGGTCGAAAGTCCAGCCTGGATGAAGCACAAAAAGCGGATTTGGTAAATAGGATAACACGATATGCTGAAATTGGGTTACTTGTAACACCAAAAATTCTTCGCCGTTTGGTTTACAAGTACTGCGAGCTTAATAATATTAGGAGCAATTTCAATGAAAGTTTCAAACTCTCTGGAAGAGACAAGCCTAATGCTTTTATAAAAATTAGTCGTATCATTTCAAAAAGAAAAGCCCATTTTCTGAATCCCGCTAGAGCTCCAAGGTTAAACAAATTTATAGTGGATGATCAAACAAATTTATATTGACCTCGGCATGAAGTACTGCCCTGAACGTATATATAATATGGAAGAAAAAGGATGTCGACTTACAGTTCATCATCAACTAACTGTTTTAGCGCAGAAATGAGCCAAAAATGAGCCAAACATTGTGAGCTGTATATGTGCACGTGATAGTGCAATACCACCCATGTGCATTTTTTAAAGAAAAAGGCTAAAACCAGCAAGCATCTCGCCGAATATAAAAATCCTGGCAAGTGCCTTTTAATATTCGATGGAGCAGCTTGCCATATGGATTTATCAATTCTAGACATCGACAGTTCTCTTGACATGTGTTTATATTGTCTATCTTCAAACAACACCCACGATCTGCAACCACTCGATAAGGCCGTGTATTGTTCCTTCGAATATCACTGAGACGCTGAGGTCTTATTATTTATTGATCAAAATCTATATAAAATGCTTAATAAAGCACGGTGTTTCCCTTAAATCCTGAAGCAATCCCGGAAATTGCATTTGCCCCATCTATTTTGACAAATGCTCCAATGCAACTAATCGATAGCAACACGAACAAAGAATGTGAGACACTGCCTTCGCCCTCGCAGGTACATGTCCAAACAGCAGCTAGGCATACGAAAACAAATTCTAATCAGGAGAACATCCTCACTCGTTAGAGGATGATGATATGCTACTCTTGTTGCTTGTCCCACTGGGTACTTCCAGAATAAAACTTTGACAGGAAAAAAATATGTTGTCGCTAGCAACACCAACAAGGAAAATAAGACACTGCCTTCCACTTCGCAGTTTCAACTCCAAACAACCGCTAAGCGTACGAAAAGAAATTCCGACCAGTTTGTCCTTCTGAATCATCAGACGATGACGATATGATCCTCGTCAAAATAAAAAAAACTTTCGTATAGCCTTATCAAACTGGAGAGTTCTAAGGTAAACCGGATAAAAAATATTACGATTCATTGGCGTCAACGACAATTGATCAAAGGACAGTCAAGAATATCTTCGGAAGATGATAATGATTTCCAAAATAGAAAAAAATATTTTCATCAACTTATGCCGACGCCGCGCCGATGAAGACAACGGAAAAAGTCCTGAAAAAACAAGCCATAAATTATCGAGGGACGGCAGTGACAAGAGACCTTTTAAACAGTGCATTAAAAAAAAGTGCCAATTCTAACGTTAAAATGAATAATAAAAAAAGTTTAAAACTTTATGAGACTTCGAGAGACTGTCCAGACGGAAGCGGGTTGATACTGTCATGGTTGTGAGGAAAATAGGCTGGACGATATAAAACAATGAGTGAAATGCATCAAATGGTATCATGAAAAGTGCATCGGTTTAACAGAAGATAACCTTGATGCCTTTGAGTGCCCTGGTGTATGTTAAACGACGTTTTTTCGGACATTTGCCTCTTAGTACTTTTATTTTTTTTTAGTTTTTGATACAAAATATTTTTTTATTTTTCACTTTCATAGATGTTTTGCCTTATAAGCTTTCTTATCCCACCTAACTATGATAAGGCCTTTCGGAATCCTTTTTAAAAATGCTTGTTTTTCATTTTTTAATATTTTTATGAATTTAAATTCTAGTTTGTCCCGTGTTCTGTAATTAACAAAAGAGTGATATATAATAAAATCATCAGCTTTCGTTTTATTGCAAATATTCCTTAGCTAGGCCCTCATGTACACTACATTATTTAATTTATATTTACAGCTATGCTACTAAGTGGAATATTATTAGGGCAGGTGACTAAAATTGTTTTACGACTTCTGTTTTAGACAATTTTGTTCCATGCTCCATCACATACAGTTTCTCTAATAAACAAAATTCTAAATCATGTCTTATTTGTAATTTGAAAAAAAATTGAAAATGATTTTAATAGGCGGACTAATAGGTTCTTGTAACGCATAAAGTTTTCGAGCGATACGTCCTATTACATATACAAAGTAGTTTAGAACACGAAAAGAGAAATTCATAAAATTACGTTTGTGCACGGCTGCTATGCCAGTTAATGAAATTTATGGATTTTCTATTTTGAAATACAGTAATCATATCGAGCTATAAAATTACACAAATATATGAGACGTGCTTGTATTAAGCTACGTCTTGCTCTATAAGTGTACATTCGCGAGGTTTATTATCCAAAACAAAATACACGAAAGACTAGGGGTTTTTATTTAGTGCGAACTGTTTCAAAATCATTTTCAGCTCCGGCTTTAGGGGGTTGCAGATGTAATAATAGAACCCGCACACTTGTGGATTTTCGGTACCAACGGATTTGACTTAAATTTGAATATATTATTGGGATCCTTAAAATAAAAAAAAATTACAGCTTGGGCAAAAATTGCTAAGTTACAGGATAAGCAAGTATTAAGTAAATCAATATTTTAATTTTCTCTTTCGTCTCCACTGATTTTTTTGCCAGAATCTCTTACTGCTGTAGGAGTAAAGTTTGTAACAAGATACAGTTTTGAGCTCGGTTTTAATTTTTTTTTTGCAAAAATGTGACTTTTTCAGAATTTTGCTATAGGGGAAAATAAAATAAATAATTTGTTTGATTTCTCGCTACACTAGAATAATTCGTTTATAATATTTCGAAGACGACACGTGTTTGCAAAAGCGTACAAAATAGTTTTTATCTTCTGGCGTGTCATATGGGCACCATTTTGATCGTCATTTTTAGTGTCTGTGTAGCTGACTGAGTACTCTAATGGATTCATTATAGTCCTGAAACAACGAACTTAGCAACGAGAAACCAACTACCTCTCGGGAATTGACGCCGTAAAATGATATTCTGATCGAAAACAGTCATTATGCTATACACCGTGGTATCAGCCTCGACTGATAATATGCAAGGCTAGTCTCATAATGATCATTTATTTAGATCCTTATAAACTATAAAAAAACTATTTAACACTTAATAACACATATTTACTAGTGCCTGAACTTGAAAAAAAAATCAAAAGCTTTGGAGAGCGTGAACAAGGAGCTGGCTTAAATACTTATATTCGTAACAAGTTCTTTACATAAGCATGAAGACTCGGCGGAGCATTTAAAATGCGAATTAATGGTAAAAACGTTTGTAAAAAATCAAAGCACTATAGCTGACACTTTAAAAGAAAATGCTAAACTATATAAAATACATTTTGACGAAAGCGTCCGATTAGATGGACTATTTATATGCTTGGTAATTGACGCAGTTTTGTACCTTGCAAAACAAGAGTTTTGCAAGGTACCAAAAAGTCTTTCGTGGCCATGATGAGAGCGGCGAGTCAATAAATAGGGGTAATTTTAAAAAATTTTAGGTTTATTAATATCAAGAAGTTCCCAAGAACTAAAAAATCATCACGAAAAAATTAAAAATGTTTTTACTGGTGACTCGAAAACTATTCAAAACGAAATAATTGAATGCATTTCTGATTATTTAAATGATCATGTAAAAAATGAAATAATGAACACACAGTTTTTTTCTGTGCAAGTGGATGACACCACTGATATTACGCAAACCTTCCAGTGCTCCATAACTTTAAGATACGTTAATTCAGAAGGTCCAGTAGTCGAGAGATTCTTAAGATTTTATAATGTTAGCTCCGATAGAACGTCGGAGAATTTATATTTTCTATTGGATCAAATTTTGGACCAATTTGACTATAAACATAAATTAATAGGGCGATGTTACGATGGCGCAAGTGTGATGTCTGGCCATCTAAATGGCCTTCAAAAAAGAAAAAAAGAAAAAGCGCCGCAGGTTGTATTTGTCCATTGTCTTGCGCATCGTCTTAACCTTATGATGCAGCAAAGTTTAAAAATATTTCTAAATGTCAAATTTTTTTGCAAGTCTTAGTGGTTTTTTCGCAAGAATATCTAACTTTAAATTAATTGAAGCAAATATTTAATAAAATTACATACCTCAACATGTAGACTAGTCTGTCTACGGAATGTTTCGATACATAATAGAAACAATATTATTTAAACAAGTATAAAAAATTATGTCATTTACCTTAAGTTTTTATAGACACATAGCAGTTGTACAGATACTTTCATCCTATCGGGACTCTTCAGTGCGCCGATCGTAAGAGAGAAACATTAAATAATTGAAAAAAATTGATTTCAAAATTTTAAAATGTGTGAGTTTTTTTGACATGTAACCTAGATATGAAAAAAATGATAGTTTGCAGCCATCTATAATGTTATTTTTAAATGTGTTTAGATTATTTGTTGCGTTTAGATTGACAAACAAAAATCTTTTTTGGCTAGTCTACATGTTGAGGTATGTAATTTTATTAAATATTTGCTACAATCAATATAAAGTTAGATATTTTTATTCAGTTGCGAAAAAGCCAAAAAAGATTTTTGTTTGTCAATCTAAACGCAACGAATAATCTAAACACATTTAAAAATAACATTATAGATGGCTGCAAACTACCATTTTTTTTCATATCTAGGTTACATGTCAAACAAACTGAGACATTTTAAAATTTTGAAATCAATTCTTTTCTGCTTCAATTAATTTAAAGTTAGATATTTTTATTCAGTTGCGAAAAAGCCAAAAAAGATTTTTGCTTGTCAATCTAAACGCAACAAATAATCTAAACACATTTAAAAGTCTTAGTGGTATTCCCTCATTTTTTCATCACTCAGCCAAATGACCGTATGCTCTTACATATGCATCTACGAGGCGTATAGCAACAATTACAGAAACTCGTTGGTCTTCAAATTCGAAGTTAGTAAATGTCATTGTTCAAGACTGGAATAAATTAAAAGACGTCTTTGAATTTATTACAAACTGTGACAAATCTGATAAAAATCAATCCGGCTTGCGAAAGGATTTTTAGGTAAGATGAATGATTTTGAATTCACGTTTTTCGCATTAGTGTTTAATGACCTTTTTTCAATCTCGGACATATTATTTGCGTTCTTCAAAAAAAATCGTTTGACATTCATTTTTGCATATCCAATATAAAACGCTGTCGTGAGGCGCTCTGTAAAAAAAGAAATGAACATTTTTTTAATACCATGTTTGATAAAGCAAATTCTATTACAGGAATAAATCATTACAAACGTGAGCTTGCTAAGCTTTCACCTGAAGAAATTAGGGCTAAGTATAGAACCCTTATTTATGAAATATTGGACCATATTTTAATGGAAATGACACTAAGCTTTCAAGACTGTGAAAAACTTACATTTTTATGTTTGGCAGATTCTGCTAAATTTTCCAAATATAGTTCAAAATTTCCGACTGGTCCGTTTGAAAATTTGTTACAGTTATATGGGGAAATATTTTCAAAAAGTCAACGACTTAAGACTTGGTCTTATTTTTGCCATTGAAAGAGGCAAAAGAAGGGCAAGTGAAAAAAATTAATGAAAATAAAGATATTTTAACCAAAGCATATAAAGTGTTTTCCCTTATTTTGACAATACCGTCGACAAATGCTTCAGTGGAAAGAAGTTTTTCTTGCCTCAAACGTATAAAAACTTATTTAAGAAATTCAATATGGCAAGAAAGACTTCCTTCTCTAGGCAATATTTCAATTCAAAAGGAATTTCTGGAGGAGATTAGGACAACTCATCCATTTTATGAGGATGTTATAAACGAATTTGCTGCTATGAAGGATAGGAGAATTGATTTAGTATACAAAATTTAGGTAATTCGGAAAAAATATTCTACTCCATCCCAATATAAAAAAAATTCTGGAAAAAAAATTATTACGATATTTTCTTGCTTCATTTGCACTTCACTTTTTTTCACCCGCGAGCCGCCACTGAATTTTACTACAATGTACTACTGCTAGAATTGCTAGAAACAACCATTTTACAGATTTGAATTGTCTACTAAAACTCTAGCTGTCAAAAATAGTAAAACACATTTTTTATGGCCACTAATTTATAAATTTGCCAAATAAAACAGTTTTAATCTGAGTCCAATGTATTCAAAAAAATCTAAGGTTACACGTGTTTCGCCCTTATGAGCATCATCAGACCCTAATTAAATATAAGGTCAACGTGCATATCATTGTCAATCAATATATGACGTATGAAATGTACTGCTACAGAAATAAGTAGGGCGAGCAGATTTTTTCGGCGCATACACCATTTTATTTTTTCACAAAAACCTAATAAACCTATAAAACATTGATCACCAATCTTTGTGAAGTTTATTTTATCTTTCGTTGATATTTCTTGCACTGAAATTTTTCGTCATGTATTGCTAATTACAGCCAGTTCGGTTATTTTGTGAACTGTATACATTCTATCGCCTTTTCTCAGTTTTTTTCTTCATAATTGCAAAGAAGGAAGAAATGAATGACGTCTCAATGGGAAGTAGTGGATAATTTTAAAAAACCGAGTAATGTCGGTCGATGCAAGAAACATGCGACTCTGTATAAAAATTGCGTAAAAATAAAAACTACCTATAGTTCCTTGTAGTGGAATTTACTAAAGACAGATTTACTAAATAAAAAACTCATAAAACCCACAACAAACCAACCAAAATTTGTTCACAAGTTCTTTTATACCGTAGATTTTTCTAAATGTCCTGCTGTAGCTGCTCCGAAATCCCAAAAAATTTAAGTTAATATTTTTGGCAACCGATATGATGTATTTGGAAATATTTTTGGTAAATTTTCGATATTTCAATATGCCGATTGCTATTAATTACCCCTTATGTTTACTGTGCCCAACACTCTCTAAAATGCACAAGATCTATTGGACACGGAGGTTGCTTTGACGCAATAATTTTTTTTCCAGAATTTTTTTATATGTGGAGGGAGTAGAATATTTTTTACGACTTACCTAAATTTTGTATACTAAATCGATTCTCCTATTCGTCATAGCAGCAAATTTATTTATAACATCCTCATAACATGGATGAGTTGCCCTAATCTCCTCCTGGTAACGGGTTCTATGAAGAAAGAATTATTATGGAATGGAATATTGCAAGAAAGGGCACTCGTGGAGGGTAAATCCCGAAAAAGATTAGGACTTGCTTGAATAACAAAATTATTAAAGTCATCAGATACTGCTTTGGGGTCTCCAGGGATCTGGGATTCACGAGAAGTTGACTTTCCTGCGATTTCCCTTACAATCTGCCAGACACATTTGAAACTATTTTCAGACTCCTGAATTCGTTTGTCAAATTGTGCTTTTCGAGCCTCTGCAAGAAGACGATTAAACTCTCGTTTCTTATCCCTGTAGCACTCAACGTATTCATCCAAAGATCTAGTGAGCACCAATAATAAGTTCAAGTCACATTTGCTGGTTGAGACTTCCTCAGTAGAATGCAAAATTTTTTGGATCTGGGATTTATTGTTTTAATGGGAAAACAACGGTTAAATATCGGCAAGAGGATATTCATGATTGTTTTCCATTGAGCATCCACAAGAAATTCCTTTTGAATTGAAATACTGCCAAGAGAAGTAAGTCTTTCTTGAGATATTGTATTTCTTAAATAAGTTTTACAAATTTGAAGCAAGAAAGGTTTAGCACTTGTCGACAGATTTGTCAAAATAAGGGAAAACAGTTTAAAGGTTCGGTAAAAATATCTTTATTTTCATTAATTTTTTTCACTTGCTCTTGCAGCGATATATTCAAATTACTCTCATTGGCAAGCTCATTGTTAAGTCATTTAAAAAAAAATATTTCCCCATATAACTGTAACAAATTTTCAAACGGGCCAGTCGGAAAATTTAAACTATATTCGGAAAATTTAGCAGAACCTGCCAAACATGAAAATGTAAGTTTTTCACAGTCTTGAAATCTTAGTGTCATTTCCATTAAAATATGGTCCAATATTTCATAAAAAAGGGTTCTATACTTAGCCCTAATTTCTTCAGGTGAAAGCTTAGCAAGCTCACGTTTGTAATTAATTTTATTTCTGTAATAGAATTTGCTTTATCAAACATGGTATTAAAAAATGTTCATTTCTTTTTTTATAGAGCGCCACACGACAGCGTTTTATATTGGATATGCAAAAATGAATGTCAAACGATTTTTTTTTGAAGAACGTCAAATAGTATGTCCGTGATTGAGAAAATGTCATTAAACACTAACGACAGAAACGTGAATACAAAATCGTTCATCTCACCTAAAAATCCTTTCGCAAGGCGGATTGATTTTTCATCAGATTTGTCACAGTTTGCAATCAATTCAAACACGTCTTTTAATTTATTCCAGTCTTAAATAATCAAATTTACTAACTTCGAATTTGAAGTTGTAACAACACCATAAATAAATATAACACAAAACAGTCAAGCAAACTGCAACGGAACTCACCGGTTGCAGCGAAATCCGCGGAAATAAAAGTAAACAACCACCGCAAACTGAAGGACACGTGGGTGTAGTGTACTGCGGCTGCAGTTCACCGAGAGCTTTGTATGGCGTTGGTTAACATTAGTCATCCATGCGCTCGACGTCATCGAGTACGCGTTGTCATGGCAACATAGTAGGAAAATCGTAAACTAAACATAGCACCTCCAGCAAAGTCGAAGCGGTTTGCGCAACTGTTATAGTTGTTATAATAAAGTTCGAGTGAAAGTTTTAAAAAGACATTGAACCAACGGTCAAGTAAAATATTTATTCGAGATGTACAGTTTATTTTTTACCAATTAGGTGAATAAATGAATGTTAAAACTAAAATTTTAAGAGATATATAATAAATATTGTTAGATGTTTGCTTGTTTATTTTTCCTGGTGAAGTAGCACTTCACCTACTTTACCTGAATAGCCGCCACTGTTACCATAATTCTCAGGAACCGATACGGGGCGCTTTACGGACCCGGATACCGATATCGCCGAAGATTAATCTGCATATACCTCCGCAAAAAAAGCTGGTAAAGGAAAAGTGTTGAAAAAAAAAGAAGGTCTTGACTTTCATATAGCATAAGTGGGGTATTTACAATATTGCAGGAGGGCGATACCGGCGGCGGCCACCGGCCGCCCGCGCTACTCAGCTGTGGGCCATTTCCATATTTTGTAGAAATTGTCTAAAAACGGGACAAATAGCAATACGGGACGCGATGGTTAGATCTGGTGACAGCCCTACCCATGTGAAGCACCGATCGATCTGGCGTCCATGAGATCTGCAATTTGAGTTTAAAGTGGTGACCTTTTTCTATCACCACTTTTCATTCAAGCTTTCCAGTGCTCGTGAAACGTATTCCTATTTTACTATTTACTGTTAATCAATGAGTTCTGGCATTCTTAGCTAAAAAATAGGAAGCTGATCTACATGCTAACCCTCCATGTCAAAGCTACAGCTCCGAATACAAAAAAACTCTTTACCATTCTAGTCGAGGCATCTTACGAAAAAACCTCGACCGCCAGTTATGATGCTTGTATTTAAATGTGGTTTACAGGGACCTTCCTAAGGTCCATAAAAAAGTTTGTGCGTTTTTTGTTTAAAAATGCTCTTTTAACAAATTACTAATGAAAAGTAAATTAAAAAGTTATTGAGGGCAAAAAGTGGGTTCAGGGATATTTATCGGGTATTAAATTTTGACTAAATTACTAAAAATATATTAACGTTATAGAATACCTAATTTCTAGAGTTTTCGAAATATTTTAATATAATTTTTTTTAAACTGAATGGCAAAATTAATCGTAATGTAATCAGTTGAACGTTATACTAAATGTTTACTTGTATTAAAGTCTCTTATTATTCATTATTATACGTGGTGTACAAAAACCCGTGATGAGACCCGCAGTGACTTTTTACGTTAGAAATAAGCCTATTTAATTCCCTATCGAAATCTATTAGAGTATAGAGACAGGAATGATTATAAAGCCGCAGCTATAAGTTACATTTTTTTAGTGGTACATGTGTATTTAAATTTGTCTGTCATGTGGGTCTCTTTTTGCTGATTATAATTAATAACCTGATTTGATAATTTAACCTTTAATGATACCTGATAAATTTGAGAAAAACCTTGCCATAAGAGACAATGTATATGCTATGTAATAGAAGGTTCTCCATCTCTAATATACTGCCTCTTATAGCAAGGTTTTTCTCAAATTTGTCGGATATGTTTAAAGTTAACGGTATCAAACTAGGAATATATATAATCAGCAAAAAGAGACCCATCTGATGGACATAGAATATACGGCTTATTCCATGAAAAAAATGCAAATTAGTTTTGCCGCGGCTTTATGGTCAATCCTGTATAATCCGTCTTTACTCCAGTAGATTTCAGAAAACCCTTAAACTTTTATATTTAACATTCCCCATTAGCTCTTTTAGATTTGGAAATAATCGATTGTTTCCATACATACCAGCGATCCTATAGATAAGACTTAATAATTGGGACATTTCTGACGCACTTTGTATATATTGAAATAATTTTAAATTGTGGTTCATTTCTGACGCACTTTGTATATATTGAAATAATTTTAAATTGTTGTTCTATCTGATACGCAATTATACCCCGACATATATTTAAAATAAAAGAACCGTTTAGCAACTATTATAGATACCGAGAGAAGGGGTATGGAGTGCTCCAATTTGGTAAAGATTTATAGTGCATTTATTTCTGATGTATTGCTGATCTGTTGCTTATTTAACGTTGGTTTGTTGTAAAACTTTTAGCAGATCTAAATATAAGGCGTTTATAATTAAAAATATTTTTTTAATTTAATACTGATCTGATGCTGTTTTTTGCTGTTGTATTGTTCTCTTGTTACTAGATTATGTAAAATTAATAATAATCACAAGTGCTAAAAAATCTCCGTATCCACTTTTTAGCTTCATAAACTTTTTATCAGTAACTGACATTACTGTTCTGCATCTAAAATTTTTTTATGCACTCTCATGTATCGTCTTGGAAGAGATTCCCAGTAAGCCGGTAAGGCTTCGAGGTTTTAGCCTTTTAAGTATATGATGCTTAAACTATTCACCCGCATACTCAACTCACTTCTTCTATGTGACTTCTTCGGCTAGAATTTTACTTTTCTAGGACGTGTGTAGTTAAGGTCCTTCCCGTTTTAATTTGATTTTTTTTGCATAAGGATATTGAAAAAATAAATATTAGTACTAAAAAACCTTATGCCGTTAGTTAATCAAAAACAATTAACACATATTGTAATAGTTTAAACGATCGATATCGATATTGCACAGGCACATCGACACAACGTTAACAAAGCTCCAACTTTGTCACTTTGGCATGCATTTGCTCCATTCACAGGGGTGCATAAAGTCACCCCACAGAATCTCTTTCACGGGGACACAATGAAAATGACCTTGTTTCATTGTACGTGGGCACAGGAGGGATGATGATTCATTTTCTCTTTGTCTATTGATTTTTAAATGCAGAAAAGTCGCATAATTGGAGGTTGAAATTTCGAAGGGGCTATTGAAACCCTTCCGCAGGGCATGTCTGAATAAATGACCGCTACGACAGAACTTATTTCCTTTCAAATTTTAGGTGGTTTATAGTGAGACGTCTAAATTTATTTTTTTGAAAAAGCCTGATACCGAAATCGGTTCAATGTTGTCCGGGTACCGGAACGGGAATGGGATCTAAGATTTCAAAACTATTTCATTTAAAAAGAAGACTGCTCTAATAGTTTGTCCTTATTTGCACGTTTATAATACATCTATAATTATTTAGAGTAAATACAATAAAAATAGCGTTTAAAGGTGTTTTTCAAATATTAAATATTCCCTACTTTTTTGGATCACAGATTATCATTTATTGGGGATCAGAGTCACTGCCATAGAATGTTAATAATAATGAACATTATGTGTAAATTCGTTTGCTAAGTCCTATCAACAGATACATAAACTGGTCAAATTCAATTTTTTACCATTGTGTGTGTTTAACACATTGTTTGTTAAAATTATAACATACAAAGTTTGACAGACATAAGACAGTAACATTAATCAATGATAATGTAATTTAAGTTTATCTAGCTTCTTCAGTAAGTCAAAAATACAAAAAAAAGTTCAGTTCTTGCATGATGTGAGCTTATAGTGAGTGTATAGGTAATATTATTTTGTATAGCGCCAGCGCTATTGTTAATTCGTAAGTAAATTTTAGTTGTATTTATTTTTCTATGCTATGTTTGTACCTTAAGAGTGGAACATAATGCAAATTACGGCAATGTTTACTTCAGACGTTGTCTTTCTTTGACTATTTTTCAACGTCTTATCGCATACTTTTTTGAAACATTGGTCATATTTGCTTGAAACTTATCACCCAGTTTGTATTCCGATCAATGTGTACCTTCTTTATTACGTTTCATTTTGTTGCTTTTACGTTAAACGTTTATATTCTCTTCCAGATATTAAGATATATGTTTAATAAAAGTTAAAAATACGTCTAGTTGCTGCTTTGCTATTCTTCATTTTTATTTTTAAAATAAAAATATTCATTAAACTCATTTATCTTTACATCTTTTTCTTGTGAAGCTTCTATGATGATAAAGCATATAATTTGCTCTAATGCCGCTAATAGAAATACATGACACTATCTTAATCATCCCAAATACAATTTTTTTTTTCGTTTATGATTGAGTTACAATGCCAACAACAAAAATAAAAGTCGCAATAATATAATTCTTAAAAATAATGCAGTGAGGCCATTAAGTTAATAGAGTATTTCAAAAATGACAATAAACGGAAAAAAGAGCAGTTTTCCTCTGCTTCGTATGTTCCCGATTTACGTATTTTCATTTCGCCTGATCCTTACATTTTAGGCATTTCAATTTCGGTACTGACGCGACGGCGGTACTAGGTTAGCACCAGGTTAGACGCAGCGCTGGAATGCAACTGCGCCGAGAGATTATCATTAAAGATAGAATACAATTAAAACATTTTTTTTAATTTTCTTTTACGTAATCTGTACATAATTTCAATGAATAATTTAATTTATAGTATACATTTCTGTGCTACACCTGTTGAGTAAAGTTTGAGTAAAGATATAACAGGATACTGTAGTAAAATATTTCCTTGTACCATATGGGAGAAATGATAGGAAAATCACATAAACAACCCCTAATGAAAGTTAAATATTAATGTTTTACGCGATAAAAAGAAATAAAGAGCATAGAAAGACTTCCAGATATCACAGGGGCACCGCCTAGGTTCAAGCCTGTAGCCTTACACAACGCTCAGGGTTGCCAGTCCGCGAGGTACTGCATCCGATCGGCTTATTGTTAAATTCGTTTATATAAGCATTATTTTGTATTGCATTTCTAAACAAGAAGACGCTTCCGGCAACACCGAACCAATTTGTTGCGTGCGTTATAATTAAACTGAGAGACAAGCAGTTGATATGGTTAATTTACTTGTATTTAATGGACTATCTATTCGAAGTATCATCGCTGTTTATTAACGCCTACACGTATTTATAAACATGCATTATATTGTATAATCTAAATTAATTTGTACTTGACTTAATCATATTACCTTTTTATATCTCACACATCTCAAAACTATATTTAAGACAAGCTTAGTAAATATACTCCTTAAAAACGGGTTAATAATGAGAATTTACATAAAAACTATTAAGTAATCCTAGAACCTCTGTCTCATCGTCATATTTACCACTGGATACCGTCTGGCGTTAAGAACAAAAAAAATTATAGGTACAGAAAAACGCTTTGAATGTCAACCTTGTGTGGGACAGATGGTGTCAAACGCTGGCAATAATCGAAACTCACCTCCCAGGAAGAGAATGGGATTTAAACAGGTCCCGTAATGGCTTCATGAATAAACTTACAAGGGGCGACACAAAAGTGAAACGGTTAAACTGCATTCTAAAAATTCAGCAACAGAATTTATTTAGAATACTCCAAGAACTAATTCATAGATAACTAATATATATATATATATATATATATATATATATATATATATATATATATATATATGTGTGTTTTGATTCCGGGTGTACATCCGTTCACTACTGTCGTTCTGAAAAGAAAAGTTTTGCTGACAGCTTTTCACAGTCCTGGCACGGAATACTGTGACTGAAAAGTTGTACGTAGGGCAAACTAACAGGCGAATATCAGCAAGAGTGGAAGAGCATAAACTCAGCATCAGAAATAAACAAACAACCTCAGCTTTATTCCTACATCATCAGGAAACCGGCCATAAAATAAATTTCGATGGGTGTAGGGAGATTGCCAATATAGAACATTATAAGACCAGAATAATCCGAGAAACCATAGAAATTGAAAAACAAGGTGGTTTGAATAAAAGGGACGAATTATTAAAACTACCAACAGTATGGAAGACAATAATCGACAAATCTAAAATCGCAAAAACTCAAGCGCAATTAGCGCAACAACAACAGCACCATCCGGTAAACATAAATAACGACCAACGCATGCGCAGATATAACCCTCTGGATTCGCGCGCCTTATGCGATTCATCACGCACATTGGATGGCGAAAGCAATTTATTGCATAAGAATATTTCTGTTCAGAGAGGAATTTAAAATAACAGCACAGAAAAATAAAAGTATTAGCGATGTATGCATTTTAATTGTCAATTCATACAAACTTCCATATCAAGATCTTTTCCTTGCTAAAAATCTTATTAACTACAAAACGATTGATACTGCTATATCGCAAGCTGCTGTTTCAATAATTAAGGATCACCTATGGTATCTAACTCCTGAGGCTTGTGCTTTATCTTTCTTTGATGATGAGAATTCAGTAGAAGTTAAAAATAATATATTTGAAGCTGTTAAAAAATGAGACTCAGTAGAAGAATGCTATAAACGAATAAAATTAATTGATATTTACGAATTATAAAATAAACAAATATGGAAATATATTTCTAATAGAACAAATCATGTTTTAACAGATTTAGACTTTCTATAGATTTTCTTAAGGAAAATCTGCTAACCTGGGGGGATAATGAACAATATGAAACTAATTTTAATGTTGTTGGAAAAATAAAAGTTGTAAACGATACAGCAGAAAGGGGTATTAAATTAATAGACGAATGTAATAAGATATTAACGAAATATGAAGACGACAGTTTATCCTTCAAATTGTTACTGAATATCGAGCACAGTTTACAAAGTACTTTGAAATCTTAATATACAAATAACTGTTGTATGAAGTATACACTAAATTAAATATTTTCCCTTAAAAAATATTTATATTGGCTTTATAACTAATTCTGAAACTATTTTGTATGTAATAACATACCCTATAGAAAAATAGGTATTCGATATTATTTGTCCTGACGGAATCTAATTTCGCAGGCTATTTTTTCAGTTTGTCATTTATAATGCTGTACTTTTTCACATCTTTGATAAAGATGGCTATTGTTAGGTGGGGTCAAGTCAATGGTTTATGTCACATATTAAAATATTTTTGTACTACTAGGCATATCAAATTGTTTTTTTATGTTTTTGCATAAATTGACATACTTGAACCCATGAAGAACATAAAACCTTGTCCCGTTTAACGCCACTAAGCGACAACCATGTTTACTTACTTTACAAATTATCTACTAACACCCACATCATTCAGATATTCAAATTTTTGAAGTTAAAGATTTCTTTAGTCTAACTGTTATTGCCTTTTAGCGGGATCATCGCTGCCATGATCACTTCACATCAATTGTCACAGCAGCCACTAAGAAATTGGATTTCCTTTTTGTAATCCCAAGGTTTCTTCTGCCAACTAGTATACTTTTGCACGTTGCTCACATATTATATGAGGAACAGCCTCCCCTTCAACCCTTAAAATTCTGATTAATGATACAAATATCACAAGAAAATTGTTGTTAGATGTTCAGTAGAACATTGTTGAAATGTAGGCGATTTGTCTCTGTTTTACACATACTCCCATGGATTTTATTCTGACAAATTAGCACACATTATGCCTTCTTTAGTCATTCCTGCCAGGGAGACACGAGCATCGACCTGCATGCATCCCTTCTCCATCCAACTGCAAAGACCACCTCCCACCATATTCGCTCCTTTATTCCAGAGTGTTCCGATTATGGAATGGATTATCAGCAAACCCTTTCTCTCTTTACCTAATCTGCATATATTCAGCCCAGTTTCTGTGCTACAGAAACTGTGCGGGTAAAAAATATTCATTACAAATATTAAAGGTTCCGATGTGTCGAATAAACCGGAGAATATATCGAGTGCTTCTCAACAACACACAGTCATACGTTGCACTTTAGTACTTGGGCCTTCGCTGGGATCACAATTAAATCAGAATTTACTTGTACAAAACGTAAATCATCTGGGAAAATAAGACATTCATTTATTTGTAATTAGCCGACTCATAACCAAGGACATCACTAGAGGAGGGGAGCTGAGGACCAGGAGGCGATCCCCCTAAACATTTACAAATAACGACTTTAAAATTTAATAGAATGCTGGAATTTGTTCAATTTTGAATGAGTTTTTTCTTCTTACCACCTCCCCAATATTGAAAGCAGTGCCGTAACTTATGGCAGTTCGGGGCAAAACCCGGGGACTATGCCATTTTGGGGGCATTTGGAAAACAATTATTTTAAACCATTTAATAAACTAAAAACTTTACTAAAAAAATTAAGTAAACTATATTTACTTAATTATTTATGTTCTATATCGAATCAGATCATATTTAATCCATTAAGTCTTCAAAATTGTCTATCGCAAGTAAGTTTCTAGCCAACTATGACAATATCTTTATATAATATATATAAAATTATATATAATTATAATACTGATCTTTTTGCAATGCCTTGAAAAAAGATCAGTATTATAATTAGAACAGTCAATGAAGACAAAAAATTCTTTTTGGGTTTTTATCAGTTAAATTGATATGACTAATGAGGTGTTATCCATATTAGCCTTATTTGATATTCCAATAAAAAGTGTTATGCTCAAGGATGTGATAATGCCAGTGCGAACGCTGCCTATGGGGTAGAAACAAAAATTTAAAATATTGAGCCCTAAATGGAATACGGTCACTGCGCTAGTCATAATCTTAACTTGGTCATAAATGATGTCAGCGGATATAGTGAAATATTAAAACTTTTTGACGTTATTAAAAACATTTATTCATTTTTTGGATTGAGCATCAAAAGATGGGATTTACTGGAATCATTTACCTAACACATAAAAAATAACATTGAACAAATTAAATCCAACTCGATGGACTATAAGAATTTTATCAATTTCAGTAGTTACGTTTCTTTGAAATCCTAAAATCATTATTAGAAATTCATTTATACTCGATTAATAACAATAAAAAGAATAAAGATTTAGCCCTTAAAAACAAAATGTTCAATTTTGAATTTGTTTTGTGGCAGCCCTAATATTTAGAATTTTAAATAAAATTAACCTCGTGTCAAAGGTTTTACAAATAAAATATTCGATTTTTCGAGTCTAAATATTTTGGATCGAATAAAAGATAATGTCAAGTAATTAAGAAACTATTTTGAAGATATTAAAATTGATGCAGAAACTTGAAAAAATGAAAAATTGTCCAACACTTTAAGGCAAAACGTGAACCGCTAGTGCAACACTATGGCGAAATAACTAGTGACCATTTAAGAAATCATGGTTCTTGGGATTAGACCGTGTCAAAATGGAATTACTTTCCGACGTTTCGCCTTCGATTGCACGAGGCATCTTCAGGGATCTTCACTTCACATTTCCATTTAAGTATACAGAGTGTCCTATCTAAGGAACCATCCCCTTTCCTTTGTACAAGAACATCTAGAAAGGGAATCGTGCGTTCTGATTCAATTTCCATTGTAAATTTTATGTTAGCATGTTGCTGATTTAGATGATCAAGAAAGCCAGGGTCCAGAAAACCTCCCTGGACACTCTGTATATAGAAAACCAACGCATGCGAACAGGTACTTAAATGCAAATTCCCATCATCATCCAGCACAAAAGCAATCAGTCATTGATTCATTGGTTTACAGAGCTCTCGCGATTTGTGACCAAAATTCTTTACAATCGGAAACAGAGAAACTGTCTCAAGCTTTAGGAGGGAATGGATATTGCACTGATGATATTAGACGATCAATTAGAAAATATAATATTCCTACTCCACGAAATGATACTAATAAGGAATTACCGATAGGAAATGTAGTTCTTCCATTTATACACGGAACCACAGACAAGATTGCAAGGTTACTTCGCCGGTCCAACATACGTACAATCTTCAACACACACAGCAAAATTGGACAATGTTTGAGATCGCCAAAGGACATTATTCCTTTTCAAACGGAAGGAGTATATGCAATTCCTTGTTCCTGTGGTGATGTTTATATTGGAGAAACTGGACGATCCATATCGACTAGGCTTAAGGAACATGAACGATGTATCAGAAAGAAACAAATTGCACAATCTGCTGTATCTGAACACCAACATTCTACTAGGCATGTCATAAATGTAAAAGAAACCAAAGTTCTTGCATCGGTTTCGGAACTCTATAAACGCTAAATTAGAGAATCTATTGAAATTTATAAGGCATCCTAACAATTTTAATAGAGATACGGGCTTCAGTCTATATCATACGTGGAAACCGATCGTTACACCGTGTCGCGCTTTGGTAAACACAGGTCCACTATAAATAGCCCGTCTGGGTCTCTCCGAGCTCATTCAGTGTTCCGATCTCGTGAAGTGAAGATCCCTGAAGATGCCTCGTGCAATCGAAGGTGAAACGTAGGAAAGTCATTCCATTTTGACATGGTCTAATCCCATGATTTCTTAATTGACCACAGCCGTGAAAGCTTTCGTTCTACGTTAACTAGTGACCATATGTTCATTAGTCCGGAAGGATTATTTCAAGTAAAAGTTTTTTTCTGTATTATTGATCAAGTTACTGGTCAAATCGAACAACGATTCGCATCCAGAACCATACAAGCTGTTGGCCAATGATGGTGCCCGATCATGAATATGTTTTTGCATATCAGGGGAAAATTCCAATAATATAATCTATGAATGGCAAACTATCACTACCGAAGACTAATATACGGGTGTCAATTAAGTACTTGTACAAACTTTAAGGGGTGATTCTTTGACTAATTTTAGGATGAAAAGTTCATATGAACATAGGTCTGAAACGGCTTTATTTCTGAGATATAGGACGTCCAAAAAAACCTTTTTATTTGTTTTTTTGCTCATATTTTTGTTAACGAACATGACAATTGGACAAAATTTGGGATTCTGTGTAGATTAATGACGAGAAATTCAAATATTAACTTAGTTTTTTATTTAATTTTAGAGGGCACCACATACAGTGTTGTTCATAAATTTAATTAACCATACATTTTTTGTGAAGCCTTTTTTCGTCAATGACGTCATCATAAAAATGTCGATGCTCCGACATATTTTGGAGAAGTTTATTTTCAATGGACAACAGCGATGTATGCGAGAGTCTCTCCTGCCCCATTGAATTTCTCACGAAATTTTTTATACGTTTAAGTGTTGAAAAATTGCGATCTATTGATGAACTTGTGGCAGATATTGTCAATACTAATGCACACAATTTCGACACTTCGGTGTAGGCATCTTTCAGCTCCTTGTCTTTCAAAAATTGCATTAGTTCCTTGACATTGCATTTTTGACTAGACAGACCTATTCTCCATTTAATTCTACACAAAAATTGTGCTCTTAGTATTTGTCGCTAAAAGCAGCCGTTTTGGATAAAAAAGGGTTTGAAGTTGAATCTGCTTTGAAATTTTTTAAATTGGATCATTTTCGAGATTTCGAAAAATAAGTAAAAAAATATATCTTTTATTGATTGTATTATCAGGTAAAAAACTTAAATCATTTACAGGACTAAAACTAAAACTAGTTGATAACATTATTTTACAATAATTGTTGAAAATGACCACCGCCCACTTCAACGCATGCAATAAGTCACCTTAACATTGATTGCCGAACTCTTTCAAATATACCTAGCGTCTGATTAATAATGGCACAAGATTCAAATATCCTATTTCTTAGATCTTGTTCATTTTGGACTGGACTTTTATAAACCAAAGACTTCAACTGACCCTACAGAAAATAATCCAAAGAATTCAAATATGGTGATCTGGGAGGGCAGGCTTGTGGTCCAGCTCTTCCTATCCAACGGTTAGGGTAAAAAAAAGCATAAACCACATCCTGTTTCTGTTTTCTTAATCAATTTCTACTAAATGGTTGAGAAGTTCGTGCTCCAAAAACCTTCGATATTCTTCGCTATTAAGCCTTTGCGGAAGAATGCAAGGTCCAATAAGGTGATCACCGATAATTCCTACCCAAATATTGAGAGAAAATAGCAACTGAAAATGATTTTCTCTGATAGCATTCGGATTATCCTCTGTCCAGATATGGTTGTTATGAAAGTTAATTATAGAATTTCGAGAAAACGAGGCTTCATCTGTGAAAAGCACATGGCTTAAGAAATCCGGGGTTCGTACTAATCTATTACGCAACCAAACACAAAAATCGAGTCTGAGGGGAAAATCTCTCGGTAACAGAGCCTGCACACGTTGCAAATGATAAGGATAAAGTTGTTGGGACCTTAAAATCTGCCAAACAAGTGTGTGTGTAATATTCAATTCAAGAGCTATTTTCCGTGTACTAGTTTGCGGGTCTTCTTCAAATCTGTTTAACACAGCTTCTCCAATCTCAACTGTTCGAACTGTTGCAGGCCTTCCGATTTAATTATACGTGGGATTTCACGACTCGCGAATATCTATTGATACTAAAAATCTTGTTTGTTTTAGATTTACTTAAGGCGCCAGCGGTTAAAAAACAAATAAAAAATATAAACTAACCCCCGTATATAACGTCCCTAGACGACCGATAAGGGCAGCATAGGTACGGTCTCTTAATGCACCCTTCAAATAGTTTTTGTATTATCCGTACGTTCGGTAACATTTGGCGAACATTTGTCGGGCAATTGTGTGATATTCCGAGTAATAAAGGTATAGAGCTTGTAGTGGATTCTATAGTGCCCCCAGGAATAACAAATAATACCATCTTGTCGCTTGTTAGTTCAGGTTGACGAAAAACAAGAAGAGATTTGGCACGTTTTCGGTTTTCTGACAGTACAATCCAATTTTAAAACAAAATCTGTTTTTTTGTTTGTATTAACGGTTGCAGAATATTTTGAAATGTATCCAAAATAAAACATACTAAATTCGTGGCTCAAAAATTAATGTTTATATCTTTTAGAACAGGGTCAATCTTAGCAGGTGTGCAATGTAAAAATAAATAGACTTAGTTTTATTATGGTTTTAACGTGAGAAACCAAATACTAAATAAATTATTTAAAGCTCTTATGAACAGATTAACCGCATATATGAAAGAAAAAATCCTGAAAGTCCCACCAAAAGTACATTTTTTCTAAATATGGTATTTTATTAAATACAAATTTTACTACAACTATCCTCAAAAAACCCGAATAATAACTAATAATTTGTCCTTAACGTATCTCAAAGGTGAATCAGAAACTAACCCTTCTAATAGAATATACAGAATATATAATGTAGTCAAGATAGGACATACTTGAATCGTAGTTTAAAAATGTATGTGCATATCTTTTGGAACAGAGTCGATCCTAGCAGGAGCAGGTGTCCAATGAAAAAATAAATAGGTTTGTTACTCCTCCATAAAGAGGGTATTGTAATCGTGAAAAAAATCATACTACGAGATTTGTCTCTTTGTTTGTCTGTCTGTCAGTCTGTCTGTTCGCGGCACAGCTAAAAAAATTGTTATCCGATTGACTACAAATTTTGCTAACAAGTTAAGGGTCATATGGGGATGACCTGGTAATGTTGTGGTAAAAATCCCATAAGGCGAAACAAAATGGCGGCCTAGTGAAATGTTAAAAAAATTATTACTAAAAACTACTTATTCAATTTATTTCAAATTTTGCTCAAAAATCAAATATTATGTAGAAATCAACTGGTAAATTTTTGGTACGAATCTAAAATGGCGGCTTATTAAATCAATTAAAAATTCAGCCTGAAAAAAATACTTGACTAAATTATTTCAAATTGTGTGTTATAACTAATTGTGGTATAAAAATAAACTAGTAAAATAATTTTGATAAAACTCAAGGAGGCGGAACAAAATGGCGGCTAAATAAAATGTTTGTAATCGTGATAAAAATCACCCTTAGGTTTCAAATATCTTCACGTTTTAGAGTCCCTAGGTGCCAAAAAATATTCATTAATTCCGCCAGTCCGTCTGTCGATCTGTCCGTCTGTCTGTGAATTCGCGGCATAGCTTAAAAACTACTTACCAAATTGACTTTTTTAGGCTAAAATTAAGGGTTATATGGGGATCACCTGATAATATTTGGTAAAAATCCAATATGCCGGAACAAGAGAGCGGCCTAGTGAAAACTAAAAACAAATATTACTGAAAAAAACTAATCGTCAAATTCACTTCAAAATTTGCACATAGTATTACATAGGAATGAACTGGTAACATTGTGGTATGAATTCAATATAGCAAAACAAAATGACGGCCTAGTAAAATATTTAAGAAATCGGCCTGAAAAGCCTTCTTATTGATGTTATTCAACGTTGTGTTAACAGAATCGTACAGAAATTTGTTGAGAAACCATTTAGGATAGGAATTACCTAATAGAATGTTATAAAGTTTTTTAAAGTGCCTCTTATATATTCTGGACGGCTAATTTTTTGTATTCTATTACATAATGCTAGGACCAAATTAATTTTAATTTTTTGTGTAGGGTATGAGTGATCTGGATATGTAGGTTTTGTATGCCAGTCCACTTTAACTACAATATTTTCAGTTGTTATTAATATTGTGTCCAAAAAGGGGACCCAGCGATCAGTTTCTTGTTGAACTGAATGTTGTTATTAGTCATTAAAGACGTTTAAGATTTCGTCCACGCCGATGGACGGTATAAAAGTAATAAGATCGTCCTCAATTTTTTTTAAAACACTGGTTTGTAGCTTCATTTTGGTATGCATTCGTTGAGTAAATCATCCATTCAGCCATTATATATTGAGAGGCTATAGGTGATATGGTAGCTGCCATTGGGGTACCCAGGATTTGTTTATATACGTTGTTTCAAAGATTTATACATATTAAACATATATTACAGTATAGCCAAAGCATAACTAATGGTTCAATAGCGCATTAACAGATTAAGGCTATTTGCGGACAGTACCAATTTTACCGGAAAAAATAATTTAGTTAAATAAACCCACAAATTATTTCTATATAAGTGAAATAATGCATAAACTTCAATGAATCACGTTGAACTTAAATACTGATACCTGAACAAATATTTGTTAATTAAGATAAGGGAATATCGAAAGGTTGAGTTTATATTGCTTTGAACTGCTTTTCTCTAATTAACGTATATCGGTTTTAAAACAATTTTTGGCTATAGGTATAAGTTTCGTTGTATATTTCAAATTACTATATCAATAATTTTGGTGCATATTCGGAGTGAAACTGGGCAGCGAATGATATTTTTATAGAAACAGGCTATAATTCATGAAAATATCTTTATAGTAAAAACGTAAATAGCATCAAGTTTTACAAAAAGTAAGAATTGTACTGGGGTTACATAATAATATGCAAGAAAAAAGCAAGATTAAACAAATGATACATTTGCCAGTGATAGAGCATGCTTTCAAGTCCGTGGGTAGGTTTAGATAGTACGAATGTATACACATGCTAGTAATATAGGCCCAATTGTGGAAATAGGATAAATACATAAATAAATAATGGCTTTATATATATATATATAAAAATATAAATATATATATATATATATATATATATATATATATATATATACATGTATAATATATATATATATATATATATATATATATATATATATATATATATATATATATATATATATATATATATATATATATATATATATATATATATATATATATATATATATATATATATATATATATATATATATATATATATATAAAATAATGAACAAAGCGCGATCGCTGCGATCTACTTTACGTAAAATACGAACGGAAGCGTTAAACTGCGGCTCTTCCTTAGAGGCGCGGTCTTTATACATGCGATACTCTCGTGGCCATAGCAACGCATTATTTTCAGGTATTGTTTTCGTTTCTCGCTGGGAGATTTTTACCGAGCTCGAACGTGGCTCTTCCGTTGGTGGATCGACACAAACGAGTTTGCTGCCGGTGCGGTGAGCACACGTACGGGTTTGCTTAATACGCGCAAGTATATCATTTCCTTTTGTTTTTGCCTCTAGGTTTCTCACGAGCGGCCAGCGGCAATACTACGAACGCATTAAATTTAACATTGCAATTATTGATACTTTTTAATGAAATGAATTAGATTTAATATTGAAAAGATTTAATATTGAAAATTAGTATATAGTATTGATTTTTAAAGTGTGTTAAAAAATAATTTGACAGGTTTTTTCTTTGGAAAGAGGCACTTCCACTATTTCCTCCGAATAGCCGCCACTGATGGCAACATTGATTTAGATCTGGACGGTTTCCTATCCAACCATATTTTCTTTAATTCTTGACAGTGCATATTTCTTATATTTGTATCTTGAATTTATTAATCCTTATTTTAGACCATTGTCATTCATTCCCTGGGATTTTTAAAATAGCGATATCTCATGCAATTTTCTTTTTAATGGCTATCAACCTCGCCCCCTCCCACTATTCTCCAAACCCATGAAATAATGCATATTAATGAAATTCCTTGATGGACTTAATGAATATTACTCGAAAAGCAATGCGCTGGGGTATTGCGATATACAACCTGGGCATTACTAAGAATTACCAGGGAATGTAGGTATGTCGGCATAAATAAGTATCTATTTTGAATTATCATAAACGTTGTTATAGACGGAGTAATAATGTCTGTATGTTTTTGTTTATTTTGAAACAGTACAAAATTCGGAAAACCAAAATGGGTAAAAACCACGTATACTCTGTCGTTTCTATATCAACTAAGTTTTCCCTTGAAGGTATAGAAAATAGAAACACTAGAAATATGATGCAACTTTGTCTCCCGCTGCTTAAAATTCAAGTAATGAGAATTTTAGGATGCACAGGCGAGCGCGCGGACGCGCGGCTGGAAATGCCATGTCACGTAAAGATTGTATGTTTGTAATATAATTAGATATTTATGATTATTGTTATTCTTTTAAATATATTTATTTAATTCCGGCACGATTTACCATTTCAAATTTTGCAGTTATGTAGACAAAGGAGCAATGTAAGGCGGTAAAGAGCCATTTTGTGGAAAAAAATTATATGAGAAGGCATGTGCGTCAAAAAGTGGTCAAAAAATGTTCGAAAATGGACAAATCTACTTTTATTTTATATCTCTAGATTTGATTTTTTCACAAAAAATTTGCATTTAGCGCCCAACTATACATATTTCCCTATTAAAATCACATTGAAGCGAATACATTTCTCTTATAGTTTTAACATAATATTACAGAGGCGGAAGGCTTGTAAATGATCCATATTACTGCGTGCAGTTCCCCCTTAAACTAGTGGCTAAATCTGTGCAAAAGCTGCAAAATGCATAAATGCGCTTTTCTTATAACATTTCGTATAGAAATCGTATTTCTCCATATCTTAACGACTATTTAATTTTGTTAATGTCAAATCGACGTAAGCTTCATAATGTATGCCCTTGTTTAGAGAATTTTAAAAACCGGACAACCATGTTATTTTAAATCTCTTTTTAATTCAATTTATCATTATCATTAAACGCTAAATAAAAACGATTTTATAATACGAGAACACAGAACGAGCTCCTTTCAAAAATGATGTAGTTTTATAGCAGCTCAAATTTGGAATAGTCTGCCTAGAAACGTAAGAGACTATAACATCTTTAAAATTTCAAAAATATATTAAAAATATGCTTCTAAATACACAAAGAACTTAATTTTACCGAGTGACCACGATATTACTAACAAGACTGTAACTTTTTTAAGATAAGTACTATTAACATAACATTTTTTAGTGATATATGGTTATTTATAAACAAGATTTTTGCTATATAAACAATCGACTGCCGTTTCCGGTTTAACTGGAAATGCTATCAACTTTAATATTTTAAATAGAACACCCTGTATATTGATTTATTTTTTAATTCTACACTAAATTCTAAACATAAAATATGTATCATACTCTATGTCAATTCCTGATAGTTTTCGAGAAAATCGCGAACGAATAATTCCGTTTTTTGGAAAAACAAATGAAGATAATTCCAATTTAATACTTTAAATAGTGTTTGTTATGCGACTTATTGCATTTAATGTGACAATTAGGATACTTCCAGTTTACCCGGAAACGTAGCGAAAAATCATTTTCAAACGATATTTTCTCGCTTTATTTTAATGGGACGACCTATAAACCTACTCAACATCTAAATCTTCAAACAATTTTAAAAACTTTTGTGTATCATACACTATATCTATATCAAGTACTTTTCGAGATATTTCCAATTGAAGTGTGTAATTACCTTTTTAACGCATTGGCTAATAAATGACAAATATAAAATTTCTGATCTAAGGCGGCTTTGAAACAATACATAAGTATATGGCCATCGTTCTTATAATATGCAGATGGTTTGCTGTGAGAATTAAACGGTGATTATAAGTACTATTTTTTTCAAGATTTTTTTCTAAAGTTTGTTATTGAAAATGTATTTTACTCGTGAAGACCAAATTGATATGATAATGATATACGGAGAAACTAGAAAAAATCGCAAGAAAGCCAGAGCATTATACGTACAGCGATTTACGAATCGCCGATATCCATCAGAGTCATACTTTTCTTGGTTGGAAAAGTATTTAAAATCAGAAGGGAATTCGCCAGGCGAGAATTTCATAGTTAGTGAAGAGGCTGAAATTAATACACTGGCTTGTATAACAATCGATCCTACTATATCAATACGACTAATAAGCAGTGAAATTGGTCCAGTCCTTGCGTAGTACCTACATTTGATACACCATTTGCAAAAACAGTTTTGAGCAGTACGTTTGCAAATTCTAATATCTTGTTTTTTTATTCGAACATTGAACAAAACAATAATTCTGAACTAAAGTACCTACTTTAAAAATTGAAAGGTGAATAAAAGCCATTCTTTATTTTACAGCCACCTTGGATCGGAAATTTAATATTTGTCATTTGTCATCCTAAGCGTTAAAAAGGTAATTGCACAGTGCAATCGAAAAAATCTCGAAAACTACTTGATATAGATAGAAGATATAGGGTATTAAATACAAAAATATTTAAAATTGTTTGAAGATTTAGATCTTGAGTAGGTTTATAGGTCGTCCCATTAAAATAAAACGAGAAAATATCGTTTGAAAGTGATTTTTCAATACGTTTCCGGGTAAACTGGAAGTATCCTAATTGTCACATTACATGCAATGAGTTGCATAACAAACACTATTTACAGTATTAAATTGGAACTATCTTCATTTGTTTTTTCAAAAAACGAAATTATTCCTTAAAATTTTTAAAATTTCATTCGCCATTTTCTCGAAAATTATCAGGAATTGACATAGGGTATAATACATGTTTTATATTTAGAATTTAGTCAAAAATAAATCAATATACAGGGTGTTCCATTTAAAGTATTAAAATTGATAGCATTTCCGGTTAAACCGGAAACGACAGTCGATTGTTTGTACAGCGAAAATCTTCCTCATAAGTAACCATATGTCACTATAAAATTTCATGTTAAGGGGGAACTGCACGCAGTATTATGGATCATTTGCAAGCCTTCCGCCGCTGCAATATTATGTTAAAACTATAAGAGATGTGTATTAGCTTCAATGTGATTTCAATAGGGAAATATATATAGTTGGGCGCTAAATGCGATTTTTTATGAAAAAATCTAATCTAGAATAATAAAATAGAAGTAGATTTGTCCATTTTCGACCATTTTTGACCACTTTTTGACGCAAATGCCGTCGCATATAATTTTTTTTTTCTACAAAATGGCTCTTTACCGCCTTGCATCCATCCTTTATCTACGTAACTGCAAAATTTGAAATGGTAAATCGTACTCATGTCTTTGTATTTCTGCAGCGCGTGAACCCTTTATAACCCATTTTTAAACGAAATGTAATTTAAATTGCCTATACATAACACATTTTATTGAGGTCGGACGTGCAGGAAGTTTTTTCTAATACGTAGGTACCTTTTCATCTTACTTTGATCTTGACTAGATCTTGTCGCTAGTTTTTCAATTTTTGCGTGCAGTTCTCCCTTAATAGTACTTATCTTAAAAAAGTTACAGCCTTGTTAGTAATTTCGTGGTCACCCGGTATATGTATATATTTTATCTATTACTTCGAGCTCATAAATATTCTACTTAAATTTATGTATGTAATGTTATTGTTGTTTATATTTTTTTCCGTCAAAACTCCTTGCGTGATGATAAATTTATTTTAATCTTTTTTTTTTTTGTTTGTGGATCGGTTTTGAAATCGCGAGGCAGTCCTTTTTGTCAATTATTTTAACTATTGTTTTTTTTTTAAATTACACTTTTCGTAATATTCGACAAATAAATATTTTTGTATTTGAATTTGAAGGTGGCGAAACAAAATGGAGGCGAATAAAAATGTTTAAAAAATCAACATAAAAAATATTCTCATTTAATTCATTTCAAATTTTGCACAAAAAATAAATGCGATATAATGATAAACTGGTGCGAATTCAACATAACCGAACAAAATGGCGCTCTTACAAAAAAATTAGTGCAAAAACTGCTTATTCAATTTATTTTAAATTGTGGCCAAAAATCAATTGTGACATAGGTATAGAATTGGTAAAATATTGATACGAATCCAATATAGTGGAACAAAATGGCGCCCTATAAAATGTTTGAAAAGACAGTACATGTATACATGTTACTAGATAAATATGTGCGGAACTAAAATTTCACTATTCTTAATAAAAGGAAAAATTCAAAACCAGGGAATTTCTGCCTTGAATTCTATCCATTATTAAGATATATCTGGTTCCTGCACTAGATCTGATTCTATGTGTTCTACGTAGTAATTTCTTTTTGCCTTCTGCGCAGTTGTGTTGTGAACGGTATATTATACGGTGTTTTGTTTGTAGTCGACTTCAAGAGTGCCAAACAATGCCAAGTCTCGAACCAACACCTTTCGATCGGAAGGAAAGCGCTTTTATCACTGAAAGATCGAGAGGTAAAAATTGTTTTCTCTTATTTAAAAAAAAGCTGATTGCTTTAAAGAAGACAAAAAAAATCAACGATAATTATTATAGGACTTTGGAGGCGTGTGAAATGAGCTTTACCTTTGTAATCTGATTCCGTCAGCCTAAACTAAGTATACTCATCGCTACTGAAAATATTTCATTTTGAATTTTCATTAAAAAATTTCATGTAACACTTCGATTGTCCCAGGTCTTGATTAACTTGATTAATAAGAGATACGTGCTTTTTACTCAGATTTGATAAAGGTTTTGTCAAAACCACTTTGTACATGCCACTTTTAAATCCTGGAAAGAAAATTTAATACTATAATAAGACCTATAATTAAATAAATCTTAATATCTTTTTCTACCAAATTATAGATTTATTCGTTGCAAAATGCATACCACATTTCTTACTGATTAACTCTTATCTCAGGTTGCTTGTTTGAAAGACTCCACTATATTTCTATGTTAACAATCTTCATTTAAATGACTCCTAATTCTGGGATGGGATAAAGGTGGTCAATATTGCTACTGATAACTCTAATTGGACTTGAGATATAAATACAAAAATTCAACATAAATCGGTGTTGTGTTGTTGTGTAATGTGGTTTCGGTCATGTGGTAAAATTCAGCATAATTTAATTTCGGTATTTATTTAAAACAATAGCATTTTTGTCACAATAGGCTTGCATCATTAAACAATTATATATTTACAATTACATTATCTTATTTCCATAAATAGTTTTAATTGCAAAATGAAAATTTGTGATTAAATTTTGTTTCCTCTGTGAATATAATTATAAATACCTAAAGTGTCCTATAAAATTAAACTGAATTATAGAATATTTCTTGTATCTGTGTATAAGTCATCTTGATCGATAAATGAGTAAGAAGTTTACTATTTTATTAATATAACTGAGACTTATACTATTTTATTAATATAACTGAGACTTAACTACTATAAATTATATAATATATTTATTCTTGGTCTTTCTTTAATGAGGTAACTATGTGTATCATGTTTAAAGGAGTTTTTGGTTGGGGTAACTGTGTTATCTATTTAAACATGAAAACCTTAATGTTTTCATTTCGCAGGGTCTAAGAAGATAATAACACAATTGAGATTTAACTTTTAAAATATTCAAATAAAAACGTTGTGTTTTTTATTATAAATTATCTCAATATATTTAGCATCTTGATCTTGTTCATTTTTCGAAGTGTATTTTATCAATTTAAAGATGAAAATCCTAATGATTTAGTTAATCGCAGACAGATAATTACCATTTAAAAATTTATTTATTTCGATATACTGCAGGATCTATTTTGGTGTCATTTTTATTAAGCAATGAGACAAATATTGTTGAGCAATGAGAAGCGTAGAAATTACTGTCCAGTGTCATTTGAGAGACATTTTGAGAATTTCTTCTTTACTTACAGGTAAGTAGTGCCGTCAATGAGTAATTTAAAATAAAAAAAATTGCAGTAAGACTAAACTTTTATATGTTTTTTTCTGGTGGTTAAACAGGTTATAGTTCAAGTTGGCGAATCTCCACAAGTCCTTTTTCATTGGCCATCTAAAAAAAAAATTGAATCGATTTATCTTGTTTCCTGTTCGTCGGAGGAAAAAATAGTAGAGCTCAAAATAGTTAGTTGCCAAAAATAGGCCCTAAGCTTTTGAAAAAACACTATTTCTGCATTTGGACCTTCAAAATTTGATATAAACCAATTTTTTTTTCTGTTTTTCAGTTACTAAAAGTTCGATAGATATCAAATTGGTTTTCAAAATACAGGGTGTTAAACTTTGTTCTATCACATATAAAATACATAGATAAAACAGGATGACACATAAAAAGCTTTTTTAACATTTCGTGGAAAGTCATGTCCAGCGTTATTTAAATATAGAAAGAAAAATAACTAGCTTCTTGGACTACTTTTTATTGCAAATTGAGCTACAATAAATAAAATTTGAAATAGAAACGTATAAATGAAACATACAAAACTAGACACAAACATTTTCTTTTTTAAATAGGAAAATATAAAAAAAACATAAGATTAAAGTTTAAAACACGGTAAAATAGATTACAGTTTAAAAAAGAGAAACTAAAATCAACCAAAAGAAGTGCAAATTGGCACTTAAATAAAATCAGTACAAAGTGGAAAACATATCTAAATTTAGAATTTCAAATGGAAATGTGTGTAGACGGATCATACAAAACTAAACACAAACAGTTTTTTAAATAGGAAAATTCGAACAAAACATAAAAAATTAATTTTTCAACATTTATTTTGTAGTAAAACAGATTACAGTGTTGTAAATTTTAATTTGATATATTTTGATTGTATTTTCTTACTTAAAAAACACAATGTTTGTGTCTAGTTTTGTATATTTTGTCTGTTCGTTTCTCTTTCCAATTTTATTTATTGCAGCCCTGAGGAAGATACAAAAACCTAAGTACCGAAACGGTGACATTAATTTAAAAAAAATAGTTAGCAATAAAAAGTAGTTCAAGAAGGTCGATAAAAATAATCTTATTCGGTAAACTTTGGCTAAGGCTAGACATTTTTATAGTGATGAGTCATAGCACGCTGGGTAAGATAATAACGACCTAACTGGCATCATCCCTGCACGTCACCGGCTCTTATATTTTAGCAAGTGTCAAATAAATAAAAAAAAAAGTCGCTGTAACTTGAAATTTTAGTATGATTTAGGACATTTATTTTGTAGTGTAAAAAAATTGACAGGCAATTTCAATAAGCAAAATATATATATATATATATATATATATATATATATATATATATATATATATATATATATATATATATGTGTTGATTTTTATATATATATACAATGTGTTTTCATTCCGGGTGTATCCGTTCACTACTGTCGTTCTGAAAAGAACAGTTTTGATGACGTTTCGCCAAAATCACATTTGGCATTTTCGAAGCTTTCTTTCTCGCGTCCGAATAGAGACTCTCTATTCTACGCGAGAAAGAAATCGAAAATGCCAAATGTGATAAAACGTCATCAAAACTGTTCTTTTCAGAACGACAGTAGTGAACGGATGTACACCCGGAATGAAAACACATATATATATATATATATATATATATATATATATATATATATATATATATATATATATATATATATATATATATATATATATATATATATATATATATATATATATATATATATATATATATATATATATATATATATATATATATATATATATATATATATATATATATATATATATATAATGTGTTTTATTCCGGGTGTACATCCGTTCCCTACTGTATATGAAAAGAACAGTTTTGCTGACGTTTCGACAAAATCACATTTGGCATTTTCGAAGCTTTCTTTCTCGCGTCCGAATAGAGACTGAGTCAGTCTCTATTCGGACGGTCTCTGTATTCGGACGCGAGAAAGAAAGCTTCGAAAATGCCAAATGTGATTTTGGCGAAACGTCAGCAAAACTGTTCTTTTCAGAACGACAGTAGTGAACGGATGTACACCCGGAATGAAAACACATTGTATTTTTCCATCCGTGAAGGAGTAAAAATCAACACATATATATATATATATATATATATATATATATATATATATATATATATATATATATATATATATATATATTTATAAATACATATTTGGAGAAATTATTATCACCTATATTTATTAATTTACAATAGATTTAAGTCGTTATGTCGAATTCTGATTCTACCTTGACCAAGCCTTATGAAAAAAGGGGAAAACTATAATCCTCAAGTGTTGAATTTTAAACAAATTAGTTGGCAAGCAGATTAGCAACCGAGAAGTAAACAATAAACATATTTCGAGGTATGTACCAATTTCTGTTCCTGTTTTTGTCCCATTTTTGTTTAAATTTTAAAATATATTGTGCTTTTTTATTTTAAGATCTACGATATTTTAAATGTTTATATGAATGTCAACAATTTGTAAAGTTTTAAAATTATTTTAGGTTTAACATATAATTAAAAATGGGAAAAAAACTTAAATATAAAATAAGACCTTTTGAAAAAGACTACTAAGACGGGTGAATCGTCAAGAAAATAGCAAGTTTCATTATAAAACATAAACCTTTATTCAAGAAACCAAGAAAACTAAACACAATAATATTTATGAATTAAGAAAAAGAAAATTATATTCTATATATATATATATATATATATATATATATATATATATATATATATATATATATATATATATATATATATATATATATATATATATATATATATATATTATACCTTTTAATTAATAGTTGCAATGTAAATCTGCCCTTTTAAAGAGAATGCATGCTAATCAATAGTGTTTCCGTATATTAAAAATAAGTAGGTAGGACGTAGCCAAAGGATGATTAGAAATGCCTGAAATAATAAATGTTCAACGGTAGTATTCAATCTCGACCGGCCAGATAAACAAATCGAGATTCCCCTCCAGATTCCCCAATGTTTTTAAAACACTTGAATAACGCTCGACCGCGTGTGAATCCCACGCAGGCAGGCAAAGGCAATACACTACTTCGCATCTCCGCGACTCACGTTGTCCAGCGGGCAGATCGAGTCGGCTTTGGGGGCGGTGATGCAATTCGACGCTCCGCACGTAGCTCCGTCGCGTCCGTGTAGGTAGCAGCAGCATCCGAGACGCTCCGAAAGGGTGGGGAGAAAAGCGTCGCCGTCGTCGGCGTCTAGAGTAGGGATGACGCCTGCCGCCGATGATCACAGGATAACAACCAACATCGCACAGTGTACGTCCTGAGGGGGACCGGTACGCGCTACGAGCGTCTCATTCGACCATGGTCGCGCGAAGTGAGAGCATGTTTAGTTACGACAGTTATTCTTATCGACTCTGGAGTTTAGCCAATGTCTGGAACACCTGTCAACGTGAGTAGTGTTCCTCACTGTGTACTGATATGTTCGCTTTTATCAGCAGTGATCTGTGTGCTTTCGCGGCTTTATTTATTTTTTTACTATTGCAAATATATTTTCTGGATGGCTTACTTAACACTTATTCCTCACGATAAAGGTATTTTTATGATTTAATTTTTACCCCTACCACCTTTACCCCCCTTCCCCCTACTCACCTAATAATGACACCTGATATTAGCCGAAGAACTTAACTCTTTAAGTAAAATTTAATATACAAAACAAAATTTAATAATATTAAACAAAATACAATTTTGTAAATTTTGTTAAAATAGTTATGTTTTAATAATATGTAATATAAAAATTTAAAGTGTCTGTTTAATAGACAATGTAGACTAAAGTAACTACTGAATTAAAAAGTTTAGATTAGTCGAATATCATTTTACAAATTAAAAGCATTTAATTTTTATATGTTTTTGACACTGTTCTTCATTCCTTTTACCTTTGCATGTAACTGTCATGTTATGTTTATTTCTTCCTGCTTGCGCAAATAAGAAGCGATCTTGACTCTTTTATGCGATAATTTAGGTAATTCTGAGATTTAAGCCTCAAAAATTATATATTTTGTGAAAACTGAGAACTGCTATTTAATTTACGGAAATTGTGGCGTAGACAGGTGGGGGATAATTGTCCTATAAAATTCAGTTAGAAAATGATTGATTAATTTGTCTTTTTTCTAAAGCTTTATTCTTTTTAGATACTGAAATTATGTTATGCTTTTAGGTCATATTTCTTAGCTAATCATGCCTATATACGTCTACGGTTGGCAGTTTTGATTCGAGTAATGTGCCTAAAAATTCCACGCACGCTGCACCATAGATAAAATATATACTTTATATTGTACAACTGAAAATTTTTACTTTATTTAAACAAATTACGTCTTAAAAATAATATGATAAGATGCTTTTGTTTTTTCTGCTGGCACTAATGGGAGAGTTCTTGTTGAATTTTTAATTAGTTATCATTCTTATTATAGCCCTTGAAAATCGTGGTTTGTTATGTTTATAATTTAACAACTACATATAATGGATTGTTATTTTTTCTGTAATTTATTTTGTAATATAACAAACTTTTCTTATTAAAAAGATAAATATCGGCTTTATTTAAAACAAATCTGCACTGGTTTTTATGGATTAATGTCGAAATTTGTAATTTGTCATTTAATTTTCCAACCTTGAACAAAAACACCGCATTTAAGCTATTTAGATATTTTGTATAAGATATAACTTACAATTTATTTTATTTATTTAAATTTTACATATTATGAATAAAAAATATCTCTTTCATATTAAATATTTGCAATATTACGTAACATTTGCGTGTTAAATAAGGAATGATGTGTATTATCACAGAAAATATAGCTCTGTGGTGTTATGACATTTTAATTACATAAGCTTTTGAAACTCCAGATGGAATCACAAACGATTAATTTTAAATCAGCAAATTGATATAAATGTGTGAAATAAATTATAAAAATGTGATGTTAGTTAAGATAGAATAGAAGAAAGGTAACACGATGCAATAAAGGCACATTTCGTTACATAAGGGTCAGAATGCGGGTTATTAAATTGATTCGTTTTATCTCCTACAGTAATCTACTCTGTTGTTTTGTTACTATAAACCTTAACAGTTTTATAATTTGGTTCAAATACCGAATGTTACAATAATCCATTTTTATTAAAAAAGTACAAATGAAATAGTTGTTCACCCATTTTCCATTTTTCTACATAATATAACATAGGTATCCTTTTTTAAAAAAATATACCATGTATATTATTAAGTCAGTAATATTTTATTTTTATAAACTGAATAACTATAGTAATAATAAGAACAAATATTCATTATTCCACAATGTAAAAAGTTTATGCGAGGCTAACTGTACTTTTGAAGTGGAAAGGATAAATATTTACTTATTACTTATATACAGTAACTTGAGCTGTTAATTAAATAAATAATTATATTATAAATAAATATGGGTTTATCTTACCCCCACCACTTAAGTTTTTTTAATGTGTACTCATTTGGAAAACTTGGCTGAAAGATGCGACGCTTTTGTATTAAATAATGTATTTTGTTTTTTTTTATTTACCTACTTCTTCTTTTATGTCTCCATTTTACATGCTTTATGGCAGTTTGTTAATTACATATACTATTTAATTTATAATTCTCACTTTACTATTCCTCTTTCCAAAAATCTGTCAAGGTGATTCTAGAAACGAAATTAAATCCAATTGGTTAATATAAAATGCATAAAATTTGGAGATCGCTATACAATTGCGGAAATGTGTAACAGTAATCTGTTCAATAGTAGGCTTCAGCTTTTGATTATTGTGTAAAATATAAAAGGTACATTAACATATTTTCATTTATGGTTCTACGATAAAACATATTCAATCAAATTTATTGTTTAAAATTATTAGTGCATCATATTTCATATACACCATACCCAACTACAAACTGTTGTTTATTATTTCTTTCAAATTTTAAATTCTCCAAAATGGCTTCCTCGATAACTACCTGTTAACCTGAAATCGAGACAAGTGAAATGGCTCCGAGGGTCACCTATTTATGGTTGATGGGTGGGGCGTCCGATGTTCATGTCATTTTACATTTAATTTGATACTGGAATGTAAATAAATTCGATATGTAATTTAAGAAAAGATTAATGCTAAGGAAATTGGTAGTTTTTCTTAAGGACTTTAGCCGAGTACAAGTTTCGTAAAACATAACACGCAGTTTTAGCAGAAAAATCGTGTGCTCAAACGCCCTAAGAAAATATAGGAATTAATATCGCCCGTAATATAAAAAAATAAAGCCGAGGGGACACATTTTTCTGATAAGTTGTGTTGTGACTCCAGGCAACGTTGCATAAAGCAGGCAATTTTTTATTATGCATTTGAAATGATCGCATGCTATCTGATGATACACGTCGCGATCTTACAAGATGTGTTGTGATGATATCTGGACCGACCAGATTTTTATTGAAGCATTAGTATTACGACACATTCAAAACATTTTTAACTGTGTAAACAAACACTCTACATAGAAAAAATTACCAACATTTTGATAATTGCAAATTTTACATTTGAAGACGGTCAGGTCATCTTTAAGCAAATTAATTAAATTATGATATTTCCCAAATGGTTCCCTATTGAGGTTAACTTAGCGTATCCAGGAAACCCTGTGCCCGGCTACTAGGTGTTCCCATATTCCTGAAAAGAATGTTATGAATTTGGAAAACTACAGTACACTCGAGAACTAAGCCTGGAGAGTTTTTGTTTGTAATTTCTTTTTACATTGTAGCTCTTCTTTATAATTTTCTATAACTAATTAAAAAATTAAAGTGTACAAATTGCGTATTTAAAAGAAAATTTTTAAACGTGAATGCGCTCTTCCAGTGTCCCCGAATTGAATGTTAAAAATCTGGTCACCATTAATTTGTTGTACATATTTTTCTACTTTTCTTCAAACTCGAACCAGCATCTATTTTTTATTTAGATATCTATCCATTATCTATATTATGTTGGTACGCAAAGACATGCAGCAAACTATTTTAAAACAAAGGACAACGATTTCACGTTTCGTAACAGCGCGTCAAAAAAGTATTTTCAACATAACAACACAACACATAACGACACGGAGAAATGAGTCGCTGTCTTAAGGTAGGTGGCTTCAAAACAAAGAAGTATTTCAACCTCAAAGAAAAGATGTAGATAATATCATTTAGGGTTCGTTTTAGCGCTTTTAGTAAACAGAAAGCGTTACTATTGGTGTTCCATAGAAAATTGAGAAGCAGTTTGACGCCCAAAATAATTTGTATACAAATATTTTTGTTTTTAGCCGGTGTTGAGGGACTTGGGGGGATTCGGAACCCCCCAAACCAGCTTCCTGGCTGCCTGCCTGATGCAGTAACACTGGCATCAACCAATTTAGTTTGAGTAATAGTTATTGAATTTTACTTTTTAAAACATATCGTTTATGAAACACAAATAAGTGTAAATTCTTCAACTTGTTCCACAAAATCTGAAAGGTTTCTTGTGTTTGTTCCAGTTATGAATGCGACTATAGGCAATGCTGTTTTATGAATATTGTCAACTAATAATTCCCTTAATTCATACCTATGTTTCATTGCTCGTGAAACAATATTAAAACGAGAATCATTTTAATATTGTTTGTGCTAGTTTCTGTTTAGCTATAGTCGATCTGAAATAATTGATATCTCAAACAACGCAATTTGTCTAAACTGGGATTTAGCAATGCAACTGGATACCAAATTGTTGGAAAATGTGTCAAAAAAATCAAATTATGCATTGCAGCCCCTTTATTCAAAAACCTAAATAATTTCTGACACACAAAAATGCAAATAAATTCATTTTGGAATGTGTAAATGAAATTTCGCACCCGACAAAAAAAGCCAGGTTTGTCTGAGTTATTTAGAACTACTCTTAAGACTACATGTCAGGTAAATTTGGTATTAAATCCAGATGTCTTTAGTAAATAAACTAGAGACACCTGCAAGCATATATAAGCGACACCATCGTTTAAATTGTCTTAAAATATGATATAAACAATATGTTAGACGAGAGCTTCATTTAGCCGCCTTTATACGTTTTGTAGGATGACTGAATTTCTTTTTTTTTTCGAAAATCTGAAAGGTTTCTTGGGTCTGTTCTAGTTATGGATGCGACTATAGGCAATGCTGTTTTATGCATATTTTGAAATAATAATTTCCCTAATGCATACTTACGTTACATTGCTCATGAAATAATATTAAAACGGGATTCCTTTTAATACTGTTTGTACTATTTAGTTTCCATTTAACTATGTGTCTTAAAATTGCTATTTTTGTGAATTGTGGATTTAGCGTTGCAAGTGGGTGATACCAAATTGTTGAAAAATGTGTCAAAAAATAAAATTATATATGTTATGATGATAAGTCATTGCAGCCCCCTTTAATCAAAAACTTAAATAATTTCTGACACACAGAAATGGAATAAATTCAGTTTGGAATTTGTAAATCAAACTTTGCACCCGACAAAAAAGCAGGTTGGTCAGGATTATTTAGAACTTCTCTTAAGACTACATGTCAGGTAAATTCGGTATTAAATCCAGATGTCTTTAGCAAATAAACTAGAGACACTGTTTAAACTGTCTCAAAATATGATATAAGCAATATGTTAAATGAGAGTTTCAGTTAGAAACAATATGTTAAATGAGAGCTTCAGTTAGCCGACTTTATACGTTTTGTTGGATGAGTGAATTTCTTTTTTTGGGCATTTGCTGAAATTAACGGAGGACAAGAGTTACCTAGCTTTAGAAATCATTGTAGAATCATTATTGAGCATATATTTAGAAATCAAATAAAACAAAAATCATAACACATCTAGCATTATATGGTTGGTAATTAAAAAAAACTAAAATGAGCCATCAGAAAGCATGTTATTATGAAATGGTGGAAATTTATTTCCAATATTTGAATAATAATATATTAAAACACTAGTTTCATAAGTATGTTTGAATTGAAAACAAATCGCAGGCAAGTTTTTTTAAAGGGCGAGTAAGATTAAATGCTTTATGAAACGAACATTTTATACTATTTTTTTCTATTTCGTGTATTATATTTTAACAAAGCATTATCTTTAAAAAGATATTTTTTTACGCAGTTACCTAAAGTAACATTTTTCTAACTATTTTGGAGAAACAAAAATGTGCCTTTATTTTGACACGCGAAATAAAATGGTTATTTAACACGTTAAAAAAATATTTTGTAGGTTTTAAAAGGCGTCAGAATATTATTTTTTGTATAACGACCTTTATTAATAAGTATTAAGCACATTGTAACGAAACATGATTAATAACGAATTCAACTAAATAGTTAAATTAATCTAACAACTATTTATGCAGGTTTTTTTTAGTGTTAAGACAAAAAAGACTTGAAATCTTTCAGTTTACCATGCTAAAAAGTCACTTACAATATTGTTTTTCCTTTAGCAACAATATCCCGCATCCAATTTTTTTCGGTACTTGCTCTCAGGGACCAAAAAAGCTCAACATTACTATAATTCAATCAATTCTTAAGTATTTTAGAATAACGCCACTATTGAATACGTAAAATCATTATTAGGGATACTTACTTACTAATGCTCAAACTGCACCTCTCGCACTTTTTTAACAAATCCGTTCGGCAACAAATTTACGAAAATTCCACAAATTTTGGGCTCTCTAATACAAACAACATTTTTAAACTCTAAATTTTTGACACCTAATGATCAATTACAATAATACGTTTCTATAGTAGCAAAACCACCCTATAAATTACGCACTTTTTGTGATCAAAAGAATGCATTCAAAATTACTAATATTATCATTGTTTAAAGAAGACAAGTGAGCCTAAGTGCTGCCCTTGTCGGGCTCCCCATCTATGGCTAATTGTTTACTGTTACTGTTAAATATCTTCAAGTGTTGGTGACAATGTATTCCAGTAGTGGCAATTACATAAGCACCATTTTTGTTTTTCAATACTTAGATGTTTTCGGTTTCAAATTCGAGTTGGTCATGACTACATCGCCAACTTTGCAAAAAAAGTCTTTATAATCTCAAATGCAAAATAGAAAATAGTATATTTTATGACAAGTCTAGAAACTAGGCTTTTCCGGTGCGCGTACGAAAAGTTCTCGTGTGAGGCGCAGCCGATCATGGGAATCGTGCAAGCAAGGGAAAAGCTATTCACGCCTCGAATGTAATGAACGATGTTTTTCACTACATTTCTCCGAAAACATCGTTTGAAAATAAATAGGAACTGGTAATTCAATTTACAAATCTACAAGCATTATTTGATTTGTTGCCATGAAGATTTTGGTATGATTAACGAGACGCATTCTTAATTCGATTGGCCGCGACATGTGTTGAATTACGTCAGATAATTGTCAAAATGAAAACTTAAATATGGATCCATAATGAATATTATATTAAGGGTAGTAGAAGAATATGTAGTCTGAAATAGAGCGAGGTCTGCATAATTGAGTAATATTAACCGGTATTATCGTGCCTACAGTATTGAAATTCTTTGAACTAAATTTATTATTATGCATAGACGTTTTAAAATTTATGATTTTTTGGCACGGCGGCGGCGGCAATAATGTAATTATACTCCTTGAGTGCTACAAGAATCTACTAATTTGATTATATCATTTGATTCGTTTTAAACATTAGATCGCCAAAATTTTTGCTTACTAATTATTCTAAAAAACTTAGGAGCAACAACTACTGTTTAATAGAGCTTGATTCTGGTATTTTTTATTAAAAAAAAAAATGAGTAATTCTAAAAAACTAAAAACTATTAACGAGAAATACTTACTATTTAATAATTTTGTTCCCCACGTAACATACCATGATTATTAATTAATAGGTAAATTAGTTAATATGTGAAATAATTTTATCTGCTCCTCTTCCGCAACAATTTTACCACCACGGTACCATAATGTCTTCATGACGTCAAAAAATTTTTTTTTATGTAATTAGATACAATATTACATCCTTCTTTTGTCTGAACATCTCTTGCTATAAGTTTTTGCAGCTAAATGTAAATTTTGTCACGATTCACTGTAAATAAGCATATTCGACTGTTGTATACATTTTCTAATACACAGGAATATCACTGCAGCACGAAATTCCCATTTTTCGTACAAGTGCGTACAAATAAAATAGTGTTTTGTTCAACAGTGCCAGAGTGTACCATTATATTTTGAATGGAGTCTACACGCATTTATTTTTTAAGATACCAAAAAACGTTAAATACGTGTGTTTTAGGATTTTGTCTGAATCGCCAAGATTCGTTACCAGAAAAAATACAAATGAACATCGGAAATTATCCAAATGAGCATCAACTTTGTTTTTTTAAATGGAACCCCAAATAGGTCTCTTCTTGTCGATTATAAACATACTAGGTTTGATATTTTTATCTTTAAACATACCCGAGAAATTAAAAAAAAACTGCGTTAGAGAAAGACGAAATACGCTTCATTACGTAGTGGACTTGATGGCAGGGTTTTTCTCAGGTATCTTTAGAGTATCAAACCTTGTATATTTATAACCAGCCAGAAGAGACCTATTTGGTGGATTTATTGGGTTTTCAGTTTAAAATAACAAAATTGATGCACATTTCGTTAATTTCCGATGTTCATTTGTATTTTGTGGCAACGAATCCTGTCGATTCAGACAAAATCTCAAAACTTTTGCATTTAAGATTTTATGATACCTTAAAAATAAAGTGTGTATGCCCCGTTGAAAATATAACCGAATACCATGTACGTTCTAAAATAGATGTCATCAATAGTTAATTATTTTTCAATTTTCTGCCTTTTTAAATAAAAATCTTCGTTATTTTTTATAGAATTAGTAATAATATAGGGGTAACTAATAGATTGGAATAATAAGACTATTAAAATTTTTATTAATTTACTAGAATTAGAACATAATAAGTTTTTGCTTAAAATATCCCGTACTTTTACATGCTAAAATATTTGGAGTCATTTCCCTTTCACATTCTATATTTAAACTAAACATATTTCTAATAAGAACAAATTTAGTTGGTAGACAGTTACGAAAGCATTCAAAGCAAATCGAACCAGCCATTAATAAAAGGTTATTTCTGCTAAAAGCAACTTATCTTTTCCAATATATAATGCTGAAATGTTGTACATCTCTCAAAAAATATGGTCTACCACACAGCAAAATTCTATACTTATGTTCACTTTTGTGATAGCCTTTTTTTTGCTTTATGCCTTTGTCATTTAAAAATGGAAATAAAACTGTTAATGTTATATGTTAAATATTAATTAAGAAAAAAACTATTGTCAATATATTACACAGATATTTTGTGATCTAATTGCTTTGAGATTGCTGGTAAATTCAATTTTCCAGTCAGAGATGTTTTTATCTGGACTCTCTGATCGCTAAAGGTTTTATTGTCAGTTATAGAACCTGTTACGTAACAAGTTAAAAGATACCCAAATTAATTTTAAATTTGGAGTAACATAATCATAATGTTTCATATATATTTTTAATTATTCCTTGTTATTTGTTTCATATATTTTTACATATGTCAATTTAGATTGATTATTTTTTACCTAGCTAATATTTTATAGACTTTATTGCGTATTGCGTAGGGTATTTATGTTTAGTAAGCGATTTGACATGCAAAGTAAGTAGTATTTATATAGTAACATAATAACTATATCCTGAAACCAATTTATTTCTGAATATCCCACCTATTTGATAAACACGAGTGTTCATCCTCTTGAATACTATTGGCTGTGCTTCTAAACGTGGGGACCCTACACACCTTGCTATTTACACCTGCCTGAATATTATCTCCTTGGTTATCCGACTTTTATCTTGTCTACCTGTTCACTTTTGATTGAACAAGGTACGTGTTATGGGAGGTGCTTCGTTATTATTGGGTAGACAGGTCTTCATACCATTCCTGTTCAGTCATTAAAACCTGTTTGCATGACATCTTATTAAAAGCTTCCTGTTCTTTTCAATGGCGGCATTTATAGACAAATTCTTATTAGTCTTACTCTCCTACTAATATGATGATTAAACTGCCCATAATCTGTATGCATTTTAGATTAAATATTAAATAGTGTTAACTCTTTTTTCGTTCCAAAGAAATGTAATCTATTAAATTCTAGGTTTTACACGTTGTAATATTACTAAACATTAGTTATTATCCAAAAGTGCACTCTAGTTAGTTATCTTTAATTTACATAATTGCAATAAGGTTCAAATTCTAGATAAAAGGCGGAACCTATCATTATATTTCCACTTTAGCGAATATTATATTAAGCACTATATAGACTGAGCGAAGAATACTAAAAATAGCCATCTTGTCTTATTTTAAGTTATTTCATAACAAAACAAAGTTGTTTTACAATGTAATGCTATATGTTGTGCGTAAATATTAACCTAAAACTAAACATATACTAACCTATAAATATAATAACGTAAGTACTGGGTGTCCTGTTTTATGTGATTTTACGAGGTGTCTCACTAAACAAAATTTTCAAGGCCAGCTTCGTTTTTGAGATACACGGGGAAATTGAAATTATTGCATTCCAGACCCCCGCGTAACCCCGTTATCCATTAAAATATCACAAAGCTAAAAACTGTCTCTTACACAAATTTCTACTTAGAATCTAGTGGCGTAGCAGCCCTTGTCAAGACCTGTCAGTTTTAATGTTTTTCCAAATAAAGAAAAATTTGATAGAATAATAAGAAAAATCGCGGTACGAATGAAGTCAAAGTTTTGACATGCATTAGACCACGCTTTCACAATCATGTACAGTTCTGCTTTTCGAGTGCAGGTACTTTTAACAAGATACCAAAAAAAAAAAACACCATGCAATATTCGAAAGAGAGCAACAGGGTCGATTTGGATTTAGATACAATACAGAATTTATGAAGGGGGTCTTACGGGAGACAGATATCTTGAAATTTTGGAAGATGTTATCCCTGTGTAACTAGACAATGTCCGTTTATCTAATCTTAACAGAATACATTTCCAACAGAATGCTGCGCCCGCCCACCATACCCGAATTGGCAATTTTCAGAAAATTATTTTCTGCAAAAATGGAACTCCTCGGTTGCCCGACTTATCCGATCTAGATCTACATTTTTTCAGCAGTTCTTTTAATATAAAAATCTATTAGGGGTTTAATATCGAGGTCAATATTATGTTAATATTAAAATGAAACCTTACAAGTTTTATTTATTCTTGTTTTGCTTAGTCTATAAAATTGTTCATAGCTTACTTAGATTTAGCTTTTTTAAAAAGCCAAGACCTACTAATACTAATACTATAAAATACACACTATGTTGTTACGTATGTATGGACATTTTGTGAAATTATGAATTTTAGGTTTAATATTTAAAATACATATCATGTGTTATACATTTTTGTAAAGCTTATAAAATTTCCAATCAAACGAAAGAAAAATATGCAGGGTCTCTGATTAAACAAAGAAAAGTTTGATTTATAACTAAAAATTAATAGTTCACAGGAAAAATCTAACTACGCCACTGCATTCTATGTAAAAAAACCGCATGAAAGCTACTTTTTAGCTTTGAGATATATTAAAGGATAACCGAAAAAAATGAGTGCCCCAAAATACCATATTTTCAATTATATCTCAGAAACAAAACAGGAAATGAAAATTTTGTTTATACCATCTTTCATTTTACAAAAAAGTAGCATAATAAAGCGAAAACCACAACTCTCTATCTTCACTCGTAAGTGAGATACCCGTAATATCATCGAAAATGGGACAACCTGTACATATAAGAATGTTATGGATGGTTTAATGAATTTTTGTCTGATCTTCTTGTTGAACGAAAATTTGTTATTCCTGAGACTTTTCCTGAATTTTCTAGTTGTAAACCTCTACAGAAATTGTAAATAAAAATAACTGTACCTACTTTTTCTGCAGTAACTAGAAATACTACATTTGCCTCAAATTTTATTAACAATCAACAGCTAAAGGTGTCAAATAAAATAAGATTTTTAAAAAACGAAATCTATACATCTCAATTTTTGTGCTAAAGTACTTTAACATTAGTAACATTCATTAATATTTATAATAGTTTCAAGACAACGAATTAAAGCATTTCAAAATTTGTTGGAAACTATTTCTCCTGTTTTTTTTCCAATCTGCTCGAGATGTGACTCTACCAGTACAGACACCTGAATACTTTTCACAGTATTCGGAGGGTACATCAAACATTGAAGGAAATATGCCTACGTAGATAAACTGAAAACTTCCCATTTTTTTGTAAGCAGTTAATAATAAAATGTGGCAACAACTGACATGATAAACTTAAAAAAAAATGTAAATTCAATTTCAAGAAACCTGATAAACACGATATTCTTAGTAGGTACTTCTAAAACATCAGCTGCATATTATTAAGAATTTCAAGCAAAAACCGAACTCTCTCGCCCAAAACTTTTGGACCAGACCGTTGCAAGTAAAAAACCTGGCGACCACCTTGCGTCTTCCTGTTATTCTCTTGTCAAAATGTTCTAAGGTATGGGATCTTTACCTCTTACTCTTAACCATTAGTTCCACTTGATATTCGATACTTTTCATTGGTCACACTGTAAAAAACCTGGAATTTCTCAGGTATAATTTTGAACAACATGAGGTTTTTACGACTTTAAAGCATAATAACCGACAAGAAATATGTTCTCAAACAAACGTGTAAAGTTGTTAGTTTAAAAAAGTCATAAAGATGGTACGTCAAAGCTAAAAATCTGTTAGTTATTAGATAATTAAATAATTTTAAATGTTTCTCAACTTTTAGTGGAAAAGTGACAGTGATTAATTAATTTTATTTAATTCAATATAGGTAGTAATAGTCTGAGAACAGACCTCAAAATGTACGCTTCAAGAAATTGTTAATTTATAATAATATATTTATATGCTAGACAGTGGCGTAACAAGACAACGTGGGGCGCTGGTGCCAAATCGTAAAATCGGGCCTCCTCCCCTATCTATAATAAGTACAGGGTGTTCCAGCGAGGACTGAACAGGGACCTATTTTCAACCTTTCTTGTATTTTGGAAAAATTCAAAATAGCCAATCGATGTATTTTTTCTTGTAGAATCCAAAAATATCATCGAAAAAATATTTGAACCAGAAACAAAAGAGTTACGCTATGCATCAGGTGTTTTTTAATGGAATGTATCGTTTTTTATACGATTTTTGGAAAGAGTGATTTTTTTATGTCCGTTCTGATTAAAAGATTTGATTTCGCGATAGCTGTTTATATTACATTTTAATGTTTTACAAACTAAAATTTTAGCTTCACCTGTTTAAAATATACGATAGGTTGGTATAGGTGATCAAGGTAAAATGACGTTTGAATGTTTTGTCAATAAAAATTGACATTATTTTAATTATTGTCGAAGTCTTCACCTAAAAAATATATATTTGACTCTGATCGAAATGAAATACTCTTTGGACGAGAGACTACAGATTGTTATGCTATTTTACAAGTGCCAAGAAAATGCAAGAGAAGCAAGAAGAAGATTTATTGCAAATTTTCATAGAAATATATCCATCAATACAATTCTAAGGATAAAAAACCTATTTGAGGAAAATAAAACTTTACATGATAGAAAAAGAAATATACAAAGAAGAAGAAGTCGAGACCAGGCCATTATAAATTATTTTCAAGTTAATCCAACCAAATCTATTTCGGATGCAGTTCGGGAAGTTCAGTACGGTGGCGGTGTAAGGCGCAGAAGAGTTACCCGAGGGACTGTTCACAGGACTCTGAAAATTCATAAATTTAGGCCTTATTTTAATTTTTTAATTTAATTTTAATTAAATTTGCAATAAATCTTCTTCTTGCTTCTCTTGCATTTTCTTGGCACTTGTAAAATAGCATAACAATCTGTAATCTCTCGTCCAAAGAGTATTTCATTTCGATCAGAGTCAAATATATATTTTTTAGGTGAAGACTTCGACAATAATTAAAATAATGTCAATTTTTATTGACAAAGCATTCAAACGTCATTTTACCTTAATTACCTATACCAACCTATCGTATATTTTAAACAGGTGAAGCTAAAATTTTAGTTTGTAAAACATTAAAATGTAATATAAACAGCTATCGCAAAATCAAATCTTTTAATCAGAACGGACATAAAAAAAAACTCTTTCCAAAAATCGTATAAAAAACGATACATTCCATTTAAAAAACACCTGATGCATAGCGTAACTCTTTTGTTTCTGGTTCAAATATTTTTTCCATGACATTTTTAGATTCTACAAGAAAAAATACATCGATTTGCTATTTTGAATTTTTCCAAAATACAAGGAAGGTCGAAAATAGGTCCCTGTTCAGTCCTCGCTGGAACACCCTGTACATATAAATGAAAAAACTTTTTTTTTATTTATATGTGGAGATTTTATAAATCGCAAAAATATTGAAATCTTGTTTTAAAATTCAGAACAGCTCCAGCAAGTCGGATAAGTATCACAGAACAATGAAATAAGGATATCATCAACCATAATATATGCCATATAAACTATTCTAAATAAACTTAACTAAAAAGAAACAAATAAACAAAACAACATTTTAATTATAACAATAATTCTAATTATACCGACTTACGATTAGACGACTGACTGGTGTTACTTTTGTCTACAACTTAAAAAAAAAATCTATTTTTACATGCTTTTTCAATTTTGCTTCGTTTTCCGCAGCTTTTTTTCTTTTAGCTGCTCCCGATTGGTATTGTCATTCATTTTATCACAACTACAACGCTGAATACTCACAAAACGAAATATAAAATCAGTATCACTGCAATTATACGCCTGTTTTAGTCTAGCACCAGACACAGAACACAAAAAATTAGCATCCAAAGCCATTACTACAACTTGTATGGCCCTAGGCCCACTTGAGATTACTGGCCCCTATCGGCTCTATACCCCAAAAGCATTGCAGCCAGTGCCGGATTAATTATTTTCGCCCAAACGTATTTACGGGCCCTAAACTCGTGGGAAAAAGTGGCGACCAAAAAAAACACGGACACTTATCCTCTCCTTTAAGATAATAATATATAAAAAATACCTACTTGCTGATAAAATGAAACAAGGAAAATTATATAAATGATTTTTCTTGCAACGAGGCGGCGGCGGGCCCTCTTTTCGACCCCCTGTTCCCCGTAGAAATTTTGTTCGATTGATCTTTACCGACGTAAAGCGCTTCACTGCAACAGAAATGCCTGCTGGTGATGGCCAAGTAAAAATAAAAGGCTGTTTGCCTGTTTGGTGCGCGTTTAAGTCTATATACACAGTCGCGTAGTTTTGTAAAAGTAATTTAAACAAGGATATCAAGATTTGATAAAAAGCATAAATTGGATGGGCTAAATTGTAATTATTTATGGCTAAAATAAAAATTACGTCATCACCACTTACGAGAAACTCTTTTACAGTTTTTAGTCCTATCGATAGTTCTAATACGATAGTTTTTTTTTGTAGATTTTAACCTGGCCGCCAGGCCCGCGATATTGCTCGGGCCCTGGCGCAACCGCACCACTCGCACTATTGTAGTTACGCCACTGATGCTAGATCTGAAGGTAGTTCGCTTAACAAATAATGTCATTAGCATTGTGCTTAAGCTTAACTTTAAACTTTAACAAATCTATGGTAGATAACTTAAAAAAGCATACTTAATAATGACTTGCCTTAAGTTTTTGAACTCAAGTTGTAGTCCAGTAACTGAAGGTTCCAGCTTATAAAAAAATTAGTCAGTGGACCAAACATCTTTTATCTTCTACATTTTTTCGCCATGTTAGTAGTTTCGCGAAAAATGGATGGAAAGGTATGATTGATTTTCAGCCCCTCCGATTTCCCGCCGAACAAGAAATTGAAAAAATCTGTGGTCGCGTAGGAGGACATAATTTACAATAACTTCGTCAAAAGTAAAGAGTTTTTAATGCTTAAACAAGCTTTTGAAAGGTAAAAGCCGAGGTTACAGTTACGTCAAAAATAAATAGTTCTTGATGATTAAACAAGCTTTTGGAAGGTAAAAGCCACAGTTACAAAGTAAAATAATTTGTTTATTCCCAAAAATCGTTCTAAAATATAAAAAGCACCCTTGAAAATATTTTTCTTAAAATTTTGTTAATAATTAACAAATTTAATAGTATTTTTGTTAATACTTGCTTATAGAATTATTATATCCGAATCGCTTTTATGTAGCTCGAAGTTTTTTTGGTTTTTTTTTCTCTAGGGTTTCTAGCTTTTAAGTTAATTTTAAATATTCTGTTGCTGCTTTTTTTGCTAAATCACTTCCTTTTTTTGAGGTCATGTTTTCCAAGTTTATAGGGACTTAAAGATAAATTCTACAGCTTTCTATTCATTATATAGTCGCGTCTGGTTTATCTATACCTAAATTGCCACCTTACTTCAAAATTTGATCACTTTTAAACAATATAAACAAACTTTTAGGACACTTGACCAAAATTCCAAACCAATTTACACATTTCAATAAACTGATAATCAAGTTGCCTGAGGGTATAAAAATATCTCACCTAATTGCTTTGACTGTAACTTACTTACAGATATTAATATAAAGTGAAATGCTTGAGTTTTTTGCCTACATAATTACAACCTCAGCACCGACGGAATATGTAGATTTAAGGGTAAGGCCATAAAATCGCAACCCATTATGAGTTATTTCGGTTGATATTTATTCTTCTAACTTCAAAATGGTAATGTATGTACATATGTAATTATATGTAGAAGTAAAAAAAGATTTCCTTTCCTCATTTTTTTGAAGAACGACTCCAAATTTCTCTCGAGTTACTAGACAAATGTTTCCATTTGGACTGTAAAAGTACATGGTTAAACCGGAAGTGGTGTTGGATCCCATCTGTATTAATTTCCTAAAAAGAGTTGTATAAGTTAAACACTTTTTTAGATAGGATGTCCACAATAATCTTTCTTGCTATTTCTGGAAAACGCATTTCTGTTAAATATTTGAACCTATTTTTAAATCTAAAATATTTAATGAAAGAATTTTTAGAAATATCTATTTAAATGAATAACAACTTCTAAATAAAACTGAGTCAATATAAATTTTCAATGTAAATATTGCGGTAAATACTTTTGCTTGGTATTACTTTTTTCCATATGCATATCTTCGTTTATTTCTAATTGGTTTTATGTTATAAATATTTATTTAAAGGTAAATTTAAATGTGTGAAACTACACGATTAATATATATGAGGTTTCGTTTTTAGATACAACGCATGTATAAACAAAAGGTATATATAATTAAGGTTTAGATAAAATTAGAAATTAAAGCAATATAAATTTTAATATCCTGAATTAATTTTAAAAATTAGTTACGCTGTTATGGTACGAATGCTTGAATGAATCTTCAGGAATCTTCACTGCACTGTAATGTTTGGTTTCCACGCATGATAGAGCACGTAGCCCGCGTCTTTATTAAAAATTTCAGGGTGATTGATAATTGCAATTGATTCTCTAATTTTTCGTTTATAATAACCCTAGCAAGACCCTTGGTATCTTGTACATTAATCGTGTGTCCTGTTGTGTGCTAGTGTTCAGCGACAGCGGATTGAATAATTTGTTTCCTACTTTTACACATTTCATGTTCCATGAGGGTGCACCACCTGACTCAATTTCCATAGTGAATTTCATATTAGAATGTTGTTGGTTTAGTTAGATGATCTAAAAATATAGTTATATTTTCTTTTCCATGGGGGCATATTACAAAAGTATCACCTGCATATCTAAACCAACATTTAGGTTGTAATGGAGCAGAGCTTAAAGCAACTTCCCCGAAAGGTTCCATAATTGTGCCATGTTCGCCACCACAAGGGATAGCGGAGGTTGGCTCATAAAAAGTCTCTTGAAAAATGAAATATGTGGACGTTAAGCATTCTCTAATGAATTTAATTAAGACTGGATTAAGATTTTTATTTTAAAACAGTTATAGAAATTGAATCGTCAATAGGCAGTATTTGTATACAAAACTGACTAAAATATCACGAGGATTAGAGTTTAGAGTGTTTGATATAAGAATCAGATCATCCTGTGAAGAGGTTTAAGACATTAACTAAATATTTACCTATTTCGTAAGATGGCGAACCTATTGCACTGACGATAAAAGTCCGTAAAATTAAGAAATCTTCGAACCGCTTGGTTTTAATTTCTTCTTCTCTAGATCTGGCAAATCCAAGACATTAATAAGGCCGTTCGTATAATCCTATAGCTGTCATCTTGAAGTAATGTCTCTATTTTCTCTACGATGTTGTTCTTGTCCAGGGCCACCGTTGCATTTCCCTTACTTCAAGGTGCAGTGACGTGCATAGTGCATACAATATAGGCAAAAAAGCATTGCCAACCTATGAAAATGGTTGGGTAATCTATTTTTATTTTGTCAGAATTCACTTAATTATTTTAAATTATTATTACATATTTTTCGTAAATTTGATATTAAATCCACTATCTATCATCAAAAATTCCGCCAGAAAAGCATATTATGATAAGAGTCAATAGACAAGCAAAATTCGACGATGATTAAAAACCTTACGGGTAAATCACGCGTCGATGGGCACGGGTCAAATATAAATACCTGAACTTCGCTCAGTATTTTGATCTTGTGCAGTGAAGATCCCTGAAGAGGCCTCGTGCAACTGCAAACGAATCGTCGGAAAGTAATTCCAATTTGACACGGTCTAAACCCAAGATCCCTGATTTTTTAGTTACGCTGTTATTAGCTTTTTTAGTTACGCTGTTATTAGCTTTTGCTGTGTTAATGTACCCATCTAAAACACTAAATAATGCTAAATAAGTAATTACAGATTACAATTATTGTTTTTTCCTAACACCACATAGGAAACTGGCAAAAAAACCTTTCAAAACGACACAATTTTACACTAGTGTTGGAATAGTTCGAATTCGCACTCTGGCTATATTTGAGACACTTTCTGTGTAAGGTATCCTTGGTTAAGAGAATAAACTCATGCTTTTTTTCTCGTTTTGATAGTTAATTGACATTTTGACAAGGTCGTACTTTTGATATTTCCCGCCCAAAATGGTATTAGATTTTTGAATTCTATGGAGAATCCTAGGCCAACTTGATAATTTCGGACTTTAAAAGGCTGTAAAATTTAAACGGTCGGGCCAACGGCAAACTAAATTTCACATTTCTATCTTATTTTTTTTATTGAGATTGGTTTCTTGTCTAAGCGGAAGTAAAATTTTTTTTTTGCTTTTCGAAAGGAAATCGGCAAAACTTTAATATCATATTGAATTTAAGTGTTTTCATAGAAAGACAAAAAAGCTCGGATCACATTGGCATCAGTTTATTTTTTCTAGGCCGAATCGTTTAGATTTCACAGCCTCTCAACTTTCACAATTGTCAATAGCTATCTGGAAAACAATATAAGACAGACAGGCCTCGAGTATTTTTTATAGAAAATCAAAAATGTAATAAAATACCGGATATTGTGTTTAAATTGGCGTTTTTTTTTTTAATTAATATTGCCAATTTGTCATATTTTTTTAATTTGTTAGTCACGCGCTTCTTAATAAAATTTAAAAAAACGTCACCAAAATCTCTATAAATCTCTTATGTTCATAGGTACATGGCAAAAACAGCTGGGTCCCGTTTTAAATACCTTCTAGTGGAAAAGTCAAAAATTAAAAATAATTTACATTTATTTCGCCAAATTAGACTGGAGAGTAAAATGTATCAGACTTTTAATCAATACACTATTGACAAAACAAAAATCTAAAATATCTAATTTAACCAGCGTTTAGATTCTGAATATAAGCTCAGAAAGGCGTTATAAGTAATTTAGAATATTTAAGTCTAACTTACAAAATTATCTCTATTTTTCCCGGCCATTTTTAACTCGGGACTGACTAAACGAAATGCTTCAACTGAGTAAACATCATTATAAAAAATATAAAACCGACTTGAAAAAAATGGTAACATACATAATTTTCTTCCGGACAGAATGGTGAACTCATTTGTGAGCGTAGATATTGTTCATTGTAACATAATTTTTTACACTTTTTCAATATACAAAAGTCCAAAATTAAAGATAATTTACATTTATTTCGCCACGTCGGACTGGAGAGTAAACTGTATCAGACTTTTGATCAACACACTACTAACATAAACAATATCTAAAATATGTAATTAGATTGATTTTAGATTTTGAATATAAGTTGAAAAAAGCGTTAAAAATAATTTATAATATTGTGTGTAATAAGTGTAACTTAAAAAATGTCTCTCCATATTGTTTATTATTCCCATATTTTTCTCTGCCCTGCCATTTTTAAGTCGAGACTGACTAAATGAAATGTATGAATTTTACAAAATTTTGCATCCAGGAAATCCATAACGTTACATTTAAAGTTTTACTACGTTGCTGTCAATACCCGAGTCCTTATCAGTTCCTGGAAATATACTCGAAAGAAACCAAAACCTAAACTGTACAAATATCTGCATCGGATTTTGCGGTCGACCTGGGCGACGCAATAAATTCTCCAATTCGCAAAAAAAAGAAAAAACTGTTCTCACGTAACGTTTACAGTTATCTGTGTGGTTATGGACAAAAAATGGTATGGTTCGAAATATTGGTTATTCTTAGAATTTTTACCCACAAACACGCAAATTAAACAAAGCATAATTATCTCCTTTAGGACGGTTTAATCAGTTTTTACGAAAAATTGCTTGATTAAGCACTCAAACTTGCGGCCAAGTTGCGTTAGCACATTCAATTTAAACCTCATAGGAAAGGTGATTTGGCTGGAGATTATTAATTATCGTTAAATTCGTCTTTTATCAAATGATAGAAAAGTGTCCCATATAGCATTTTTGGGCACATTTTGAAAACTATTTCTATACCAAGTTTCTAAGATTAAAATGAAGGCTGTTAGTTACAATTTTAGAAACATCATCTTTTTGATGTTTCTAAAATTCTAAAAAGTGTTTAAAAACGCAATTCTTTTTAAATGTAACTGACATGTGGAATTTTTATTTTAGAACGAATTTAGAAGAAAACATATTTTTTTTTATTCCCATATACAAATGTTTATAACTGGGCACTTTTTCTTTTTTTCTCGTATGCCATCGATAAAAAATATTCAATTTTCAAGAGAAATTAGTCAAAAATCTCGTTCTTATTGTTTTATTTTAATTCCGACATAAACTGAATAAAATTTAACTTGAAACTCGAAATTAAACCTATAATTAAGTTTTTAGAATGTATCCACCTTATTTGCTATGATAAAACTAATATTTTAATTGAAAACATTTTGCTATGCCATTATGGTCTCCAGACACAACTTTTTCCACATTTGTTTTATTCATATTTAACAGAAAAAGGTGGATTTTCTTGAGAATTTTGAACAGTTCATTTAGCAAATAGTACAGCTAAGTACAATTTTTATTTGTTTTTCGAAAATTGGCGTCTAAAAATTTGTTATTGGAAAAATATTTCATCCTAATTTAACTCCTATTTAATTTAGTAATTAAAATACATATTTATATGTTGGTATATAATTTATGTATACTTACAGATTCCGTTTCATATATTTATTTAAATCTTAAACTAGGAAATGGGTATTCATAGTTAGTTTTATAGTAAATATTAAAAATTATGTATATTATATAAATCTTCAATATAATATGTAAGCAAAATATTAGTTATAGGTATAATGTATATATACTTACACATTCAATTTCAAATATTTTTTGTATACAAATATATATGTACATTATACAGGGTCTTCCATTGAGGGTGAAACATTTTTTTGACTTCCCCCGTATTTCTCAAGAAATTCAAACTCGCAGAATTCGAAAATCACAACAAAAAAACAATTGAATGTGAAATAAAAAACTTACGCCAAGGATCTTGGATTTTTTAAACAAAACACCCTATATATTATTACATTTTTGGATTCTATGGTCAATTCTAGGTGTTTTTTTATTTTGCTACTTATTTAACTGAACATATTCATATGAAATGCAGGTGATCATAGTTTTTTGTTTGGCTGGCGTCAGAATATAGCTTATCCAAAAACTAAGATAGGAATGTGAAAGTTATTTTGCTCTAGGTCCAACCGTTCAAGTGCTATGACGGCTCAAAGAAGTAAAAATGTCAATTTTCAAACATCAATAAATCAAAACCAGTTGAAGATCATAGAATCCAAAAATGTAATAATATATAGGATGTTCCGCTTAAAAAAAGCAACATCCTTGGCGTAAGTCTTCTGTTTCTCATTCAATTGTCTTTTGTCACGATTTTCGAATTCTCCGAGCTAAAATACATAATAATAAAGTAAAATAGTTGCGTCTAATCAATGAAAATTGCTAAAAAAAACCTATATTATCAGTTTCTGATAGTTATGCCTCCTGGCTCATACTTGCAAAGCGATTCAAGTGAGCTTATTTAAGTTTGGGATTGAGTGAAATATATCCCTCTTGCATGGTAAGATCGCTTATAGCTTCTTTTCTTTTAATACCCAAAGAATCACCATTTAAATTCCTTTACCTGACAACATTTATATAAAAAATTGGTCCAACTCAAATGAAAATTAAAAAAAGGCGCGAAATCATCCGAAACTTTATTATTTCCCCAGATTTCATCCAAAATCTAGTGACTTTCGGAATCGCAGTACGTTTTTTTGAGCGTGAGACGCCCTTCGACTATTTTAATATAGTATAGGTATATTAATTATTTTAATTCTCTGATAGGAAAAGCTATTGTAATCGGCAAAAAAATCACCTCAGAATCTTTTTTGTTATATTTTGCTTCTGAAGATTCTCCCATGTCCCCCGACGAAATAAATGTTTTTTTATACTGAACCGGATTGGTCAATACGTAATGTGACCCAAAATAAGTGAATAAGGTATCTTCCATTAGACATGTCTCCTGGAAAAGGAAATCTTGCTGTTTACTTAGTGATTAAAAAAAAATTCCAAACTTAAACGGCCGTTTTTTTACAAACTCACATTGCCGTACCATAGTTAGGTCAACTAAAGCTCCTAGTTTCGCAATGTCCAAGATAAAGTAAATAAAACTTACTTATTAAATATTTAAAAAATTAATGTTCTTTTAATATAACCGCACCTTTAGAACGCTGCTTCTTGAAGTAAGGCAACATATAATTAGAAAGATTGAGCCATATCAACAAATACACAATAATACATTAAAACACATGCAGTAGCTCCGCTAAGAAAAGCTTGGCATCTAATAAGATATTTTTTAGCAAATTAATTTCTTGAATGTTAAAATTTATTGTAGTTCCACGACCCGCTATTGGTTTTTAAGCCACGCCGGTCACGTGACCCTCTAACAATGTTTACTATAGACTATTATACTTTTTTACTATAAGGATCCCTTATCCCCTTATCAATGAAAGTGGGATGGTCTAATACCACAGTGGGATGGTCTAATACGTGGAGTTGTCGATCTGGTTTGCCATAGCTAACTAAAACTCTTGTTACTGGTGAAATCTGATCTGAGACTTTGGGTATTTTAGTTTGTATTTTACTATTTTGCAATAAAAGTAATTTCTTTATACTGCTTAGAAACTAATACAGGAAATACATTACTATTCTTTGTATGAAAATTTTATTGCATCATGTTTAAACATATTCACCGTAATATAAATTGGTATAAACATTGGTGTTCCTGGCTAGGCTTGGCATCGTTGTACGATCGACCTTATACTGTGAAGTAATCTTGGCAGTGGCTAAATATGTAAATAATGAACTCTATTTTTATTCTTCCTCTAAGATTACAATAGCCGCTTACAAGGGAAATATGACTATAAAAATAATTTTGTTTAATAGCCCACCCACCGTGATTATCCCTGTATATAGATCAGAAATATAGTATAACCGTTTTCACTTTGATGTTAAATTAAAATCCAAATGTTGTTAAATTACAACTAAGTTATTTATTAAAAATAATTAGTATTATATGTTTCCATAATCTTTCACCTTCACCATATGCTAGCACAATTTCTAGTCGCATAGGAATCATAACTTTTAGCAGAACAGATTCAAATTATAAATGTTCCTAATTGGATTAATATTTTCTTCCTTTGACACAATATACTACCACTAAATATATTAATATGTCCAGTTTAAACAAAACAAAGGAGCGAGATACAAGGACATTTGTTTATAAATAAGGTAGGTCAACTAAAATCAGCTCCAAACAAAAGGATGATTGGAAGCTTATCTGTTGTTGTCACGAAAGGTTTATTTTATTGTTCTTGTTACTCTTATCAAAGTTCTGCTTTATTTTGCGACAATGTAGCTTGAATACACGGATGTATTTAAATAATTTATTAGGAATGAGAGGTATACATTTTTTCCATAAAACAATATTTTTGTTTTTTATTGAATTGTGATCAATATGACATTTCTGTATTCATCGAAGTCTCTCTAATTTTTTCACCGGTACAATTAATGCGTTAACTTGTGGTTAAAGCGCTCGGACTTGCTCAGTAACATGAAATCCACGAACAAGACAAGTAACATTGGAGTAAAATACTCTTTCTCTTCATTATTCAAGAAGGCACTAATAATTTTTTAAATTCTGGTAACCAGTATTCTTTTGCAAAACATTGGATAATTTTTCGTATATATTTTTGTTTTTTATTGAATTGCGACAAATATTGCATTTCTATATTAATCGAAGTATCTCTAATTTTTTCAACGATGCATTTAATGCGTTAACTTGCGGATAAAACGGTCGGACTTTTTCAGCAACAAACAAACAAACAAACAAAAGTATGCTTTATTGCCGCAGAAAAATTCTACAATTTTATGGACAAAGCAAAATATACCTAAAAATAAGACATATCAAAACATTAATCGAAAATAAACATTGCTTTTTTTTTTTAAAATGTAAACAAGTCGACGAACAAGACGAGTAACATTGGATACAGAATTTGAAGATCACTTATTGCTTTAAACATGTGTGGTGTCTGGTGTAGCATCTGTAACTGTCAGTAACACTTCTTCAGACATAATAGAAGGCCACAAAAGATTAAGGGAATCATTTGTCATTTGTCCAATACTTTTAAATCGGTAAATATGAGTTGTTTCTTCTTCTGCCTCTAATAAGACAAAATTAAAATGAGCGACACATCTTTATTCTACAGTTGTTTCATCTAGTGAACCCTATGAACTTTTGTTTGTCACTTTCTCTCGGAGTAGTTTTTTCTTAAAGTGGATTCATGTGGAATTGATGCCATGGTATGGTTTTTCAAAAAATCTTCAGAATAGGATTACTCAGTTGATTTAATGGAATATCTTAGGAGAGGGGGTACGGGGAATCACCTAATAACGTCCCAAGCTTATTTGCCAATTTATATAAGGCATCGGATTTGATACATTTATGCGGGAAAGCCCCGGTCAGCAAACTTTTTTATCCTATGTCCGCTGGAGTGAGAGGATTATGGGGAATCCTTAATAATAATATATAATAATTAATAAGAATATACGGCATTAGTTTTGATATATTCGCGCGAAAAGCCCCGGCAGCAAACTTCGGTACTTCATGTCCGCTGGAAAGGATGAGGGGGTAGTGGGGAACCACTTAATAATATCCCAAATTTACTTGCCAACTCATATACGACATTTGTTTTGATATATTTGCTTGAAAAAGCCCTGGTCGGCAAATTTTTTACCCTATGTCAGTCAGGTTGTAAGAATCAACCCTTTTTTTGTTATGGTCGAAATGGCCTATTTATAATTCATTTTTATGTTTATATCCTTTTTGCCATAGCCCAAATGGTTAATTTAGGAATAAAATGGTAGCTAATATGTAGACTCTAGACTATGTTATTAAATTTAGTTTTTTTTTTTGGAAAAAAAAGATATTATCTCAATTATTACCAAATATGTATTTATCTACGATAATCACTAAAATATGCATTTGCATACTTGATGCATACTTATCCTAAGCCTACTGATGCTATCTAATCGACTTGTCACTCTGCAGATATCATGTCATCTATGTACAGCAGCAGAATCGAAAACTTAAATTCACTGCGATATCCTGATAAGGATACGTACCATTTTTAGTCACATTTTTACTACTCTTTTCAAAATCGTGGGTTGATTGTACAGAAAGGTAATCTATGCAAACCATATTTACAATTAATTGCAAACACTGATTTAGCAAATCTAATGTTCCGATGAAAATTTTGAAGTCGTCCGTACGCTGATATTAAGTTTGCTAAGTTCAGCCATCATATTAAAGTGCATTAAAAATGTCGATATAACAGAAAATTTACGGTCTGAATTAATTGATTCCGTAATTTATTATCGTGACCAAGGTTATTCGTCTGCCATTCTGTCCTGGATTGATGACAGCAAATGAATTGGTTCCACATTGTTCACTTTTTCCACCCGCTACATGATTTAGGTCATGATTATCATGATGTTTGCTTTTAGGCATTAATTTCCATGTTTTATAGAGTTTTTAACGTTAGTTAAAATGAAATAAATGGGAAATGAATGGCTTTATTTATTGTTTTTTGTAGGATATGTTAGAAAATATTATTTTGTATCTTAGATAATCCTTGATACTGAGTATAATGTGAACTAATTTAAATAAAGAAATTATAATGCAAAATAGCCGTTTTTCTTTCCGTGAGTTAATAGAGAAAGTTTTGTTTTAACAATTATCCTCCCAAAAACAAATTAGATTTCCCTTTCCTGATAACATGCATAACCTTTAGATATCACATACTTATCAGAGACAACCTTGAATCAAAATTCAAACAGTAAAAACTATAATAATGTATGGGTTGATTTGAACTAGCTTTTACTATCTCTTTATACAAAATACGATAACGAAGAAATTGTTTCCCAAATGTTTGTCTTTTTAATATAGTATAAAAACAATAATATTAATTTAAATATAAAAAATTAAGGTGAAAGGACCGTTTTTATTTTTCTCTTCAGACTCTTAAATTATATTAAATCCATATTGTCATAATGCCTCTATTTTTGTTACTTTTATTTAAATTTACAAAACAAATTATCAGGCATTCTTGCTGGGATTCATAAATCTCTCATTTGCTTATTATTCCTTAACCTTTTTATTTTAGCGCAACTAAAAGTTTTAGCGCCAGCTTTACAAACAAAATTATTCCTTTTGTGACGCCATGTCACGTTGAATTATTCCAGTTGGACACAATCCAATTTTAATAAAATGCTTTTGTATCGTCTCAAAAAAACGGTTTCGCACGAATCAAAGGTTCCCTTGCCACGTATGAAAATACCTCGTTAGCATTTTTATAAAGGGGATATTTTTGATAAAATAGCATGACGGTCACACAATCAAGCGTGTTTTTATGCTTTTTTATATTTGTTTACACATAAATAATAAATGTTTGTGAAAAGGGCGTAATTGTAAGAAAAGTGATTTATTTTATATTATCAAAAATTAGAATGCTACTTTTTTAGGTAAGAAATTAGTACATTACTGGGGTGCAAAAGCTACCATTTTTAATGTTTTTTTTTCTCAAATTGTGCTTTATTATGCAGGACAACCTTTTCAGTTTGTTTTGTGTTCTGAATTTGTAGCGTCTTAAGTTTTCATATTATTTCATTTTGCTGGTTATTTTTATCAAGTTTCTTTCAGTTGAGAATGACTTATTAATAACTGACGATCATGGATCAAGATTTTAGCAAGAGAATTATAACAATTCAGCACTGACATACCTAGCTAATTTTTTTAAAACTCTCTTTACAGAGGATAAACATTCATTCTGCTGCATAAATACTATTTTAAATTGCAATAACTCAAGGAAATAAACTCTTTAAATTGTTCACATAAAATAGTATGTATACATGTATTTACTTTTTGGCGTACAATGAATTCCAAATAAACATCAAAGGTAGAAATACGTATTTCCTGAACATCACACGAAATTGTACCCACAGTAATCTAAGAATACCTCATGTATAATAAACTCTTCGAAATATAAATGTTTATGCATTGAAATATTATTTTTACCACTAGCTGTGACCATATTGTGGCTACATTTGTAATAGCGCATTTTTCCTGCCTAACAAAAGGTTCTAATTTAATCATAAACAGTCAAGGTATATACAGCCGTGTAGTTCAACACGGGAAATAATTAAACCAACTTAAAATTTATTAGTGACATCCTGTAACGAATAATTATAGAACTATTTTACGCCTCTTTTACCATTATGTAGCGTTTTAGCAATTCTGTGAAAAATATATAAATGAAAACTGGAATTGCTATGATATTTTTAATTTATTGGCTTTTTCAGATAGTAAAAATATTTATCAGTTAAAATCTTCTTGTTACTTGAAATTACTAGTTATCAAATTTCGTAGTTTCATTAACTACGGTGTGGTAATATCTATGGAAACACCAAACCTGTAACGAATCAAAACACCTTGTCAATTATGTTTTATGCAACGTACAACCTAGGTAACAAAAGTAACAAATTCCTTTCAAAAAACTGTCAGGTGTGGAAGAAATATAAATCGCCCTACTTTCACTGAGGCATGAAAGTAGAACCAATATTTAAAACTCCTGAAAGGCGTATGTATATGCTTAAGTTATTTAAAATCGTCCTAACATAACTGGGAAATATTTTATTTATGTTAAATATTTGTTTCAGCCCCAAGCCTGTCCAACGGGACTATAAAGGAAGAAGAACTCAACGCGAATGCTGAATATTTTATTAAATGTCCACAATGTCAGAAAGGGTGCCAAAGTTTTCAAGCCTTGAAAGAACATATGGAAATCGCTCATCCAGATATGACAGCCACGTCGGAAAATAGCTTGTCAGTGGCTAGTGCAATATCACCTTCACCTCTGGGGGGATCTGGAGGACGATACGGTTGTTCACAATGTACTTCATCCTTCTCTTCAAAAGAACAGTTAGAAAAACACGAACTGTTGCATTCTCCAAATGCTCAAGTGGTAAGTGGTAGTTTAATATTTATTGATTATTTTTAATTAAATTTGTTTTTTTTTGTAATGCTTGATTATTGTATCACCTTGAAAAAGATTTTATCGCCTACAGTCTAAAGAAGTAGAACTGAAATGTAGTCCAGTTTGTTAATAATATGATTTTAGTTCACTGATTTATTTTCTCCTTGTTAGCTTTTGTGCCTTCTAAAGGAATGATAGTTTGATTTAAGTGAATAGAGAATTAGAATATTTATTATTAAAACCACAGACGTTGATACCTTCCTTAAAATTGTTTATAATTATAAAAAACCAAAATGATAATTGATTTACATTAGATACACAATAACAATGAGTAGAGTAATGTCCGTCGAGGCTCTTGTAGAGATTAGGTATTGTTAATATTCTCACTTTTCACACATTTCGGCCAAAAAATTTGCGGATGAAGCACTTTTTTGCAGAAAAGAAAAGCAAATAGTTGTAACTTTGTATGAGTATATTATTATATAATATACCCTTTTTTTAATTTAAGTTTTTAACTAACGAATGTTAAAAATGTATCAACAAAATATATTAATGTTATTCAACTAAAAAATTCTGCGGAGCTAGCAGCCGTTGATACAGTCGGTGAATCGGTACCGGGTTAGCACCAGGTTAGGCGCCGAAGGCATCATCATTAAAGCCATAACATAAAAAACGGTACAGCTCGATCACTGGGAACGTAGAGTTAAGTTTAAGATATTTACATCATAAATCAAGAACTGTAAGACAATTTGGCAACCCTGTAACGTTCCTTTTATTTCTAATACCATATTAAGGAGTTTTTGCACTGCTATGTTTTGAAAATTGTAGGAAATTTCGTCAATTTTTAATTTTTTTCTAGATCAAAACTGTTCCCTCCGCCAATTTTATTTTTTTAATTTGTACTAGGAGACATAGGCTTTCGTTTAAAATTTAAAAAAATCATAAAATCGCAAATACTTACACTCAGCAAGACCCTGCGACGCAATTAAATTTCTTTTATGAGGGTCTTTTTTTGGTTTTGTTAGGAAGCTTACCTTAAATTTACTATATTTAAGCAATAAAAATCATGGATGAAGCGTCACAAAACTTTACATAAATAACCAAGAAATTTCAGAAATTTCACTACTTTTCCAATGCTTAACTGTCACTTATGAAGTTTTTGACAAAATGCGGATTCTAAATGGTATGCATTGTTGCCAAACTTACTTGGTTTTCTTCAAATATACAACAAATAGTATTCCTAAATTTAAACAAAACGATTTAGCCATAGTTTTATTAACAAACCTGGTGCTAACCTAACCCGGTATGAATCACAGGACCCTAAATCGCTACTGTCAATCACGCTACTTTAAAGTGCGCGCATATTGCAGATATGATTTTAACGTGTGATTTTTTTACTTTAATGATGGTTTTATCGACGAACCTGGGCAAACCTAACGCTAACGGAACACATCCACCTAATAGTATACGTTTTGTTAAAAAAAAAACCCTGTTTTAATGTAGACCACGAATTTTGTTGGGTCGCTACCGCGCGCTCTCTTTACAGCGACCCTGAGCAATCCTAACCTAACCTAATCCGCATTTTTATTAATTATAAGTCAAAAAATACTAAAATTACTAACGATAATAAAACCAAATAAATGCCCAATTTCCCTTCCGACACAATATGTGTGGAACTGGTTGCCTAGTTAATGTGAAACTGACCCTAAATATTTTGGCTTTAATCATGGTATCGCGCTCCGGCGCCTAACCTGGTGCTAACCCGCTGTCAATCCATCTAATTCCTTTCCACTCTGACTTGCACCAACCCATCCATATGAAAAAAATATTACTGGCACGTCAAAGAATATAACAAAATTTAACTTGGCAACAGCGCTTACCGGCTGACTAATTGACATGCAGTTAAGTTAGTTAAGAGTTTAGATACAAAACAAACTTCATTTGTTAGATATTATGTTAGAGAATTATTCATATTCGTAATTAAAAAAAAAAACATTCTAATTTAATAAATATATTTTAAAAATAAACAAAGTTTTCAAAATACACATATTAACTTACAACAACAGTCAGATACTTAAAATGTAACAGAATTTCAAATAAAATGTGTTAAAGGTGCCGTAGTACAACTTGACAAATCAATTCTTGTTGGTTCAAGTTGTATTATTTTGTGAAAAATTGTAATGCATTTACGCTTTTTTTGCTTAAATGTAGTAAATTTGAGGTAAGCTTCCTAATAAAACTCAAAAAAGGTCAAAATTAATTATTTAAAAAGTTATAAAACAAATTTACTTTTAAAATTTTTGTTTTCATACCAACTCGTCATAATCTAAGTTACTTAATAATCTAAATTTGTACCTTTTTACGCTGTTGTGTTTTTCCCTGAATATTATATTTTATGTAATTTTTACAATATTGCCTTCTTTCATTACTTTTTTTGGTTTTTAATAAACTTGAATACTAAATTTTAGATATCTTTATAAAGTATATAAAAATTCGGTTAATTATTTTCATACCACTAATATTTTTGACTTTTTAAATCCAAAATTCGCAGAGGCTGATCCTACAACGTTGTCAAATTTTCGTAGATAGGTATAAATAAGACTTTAAAAACTGAAAATTTGTTCTAAATATTTCATTGGAAAAAGCATTTTTTCCTATCCCAAATCGGTTAAAAATTTTGAAAAGGCCAATTTTAATTCGCTAGGTAATTAATAGGTTTTGATATGGGGTATATTAGATAAAATAAACGTGCTTAAAATGTTGTGCACATTTTTAAATGAAAAAATATAAGGAGTGTTCCTTTTAAGAATAAATAAATAATATGTTAAAATTTAGACCACAAAATAATTTAGTTATAATGGGTTAAAACTGTCGTACCTATTTAGTGTTTTTAAACTAAACTACTTACTTACCAACCAAGACATTGCGTCTTGGGAGGTACCCGGGGTGTGAAAACTAATTTTTCTAACATAATTATGTTATCATTTGCTTGAAATAAATATTAATAGTTGATTTTGCAAGTTAAGGTGCTTAGAACGACGTAAAAAGTCAATAGCTAGCAGATCAGGAAGGTGGGGGATAAAGTACCTTACATATTTTCGGTTTAAAAATGTTTTGTCAATAATCCTGCTGATTAATTTGTTTAAGAGAAATTTTAATAGAGTTTTTTCGAAAGGTCTAAGACAGTAACGAAATAGATTTAGGTATGTCCATTATTACTTTTATTAAATGTTTTTCGTGAAAATTCTGCAAGTTTTCGGAACTGATAAGAAGTTTCTTTATTACTTAAAAATAACTGGAGGACAAGAAAATTCAGAGAGTAATTCATATGGAGCTAAAAGTTGTGCAGCAAAAACTGTTAAAGGCAAATATGCCGGCCCTCCTTTTTTATGCTGCGTGTCATGTTTTTAGAAGCTGTTATTCTCAGCAGCTCAAGTTAGCTCATCAATCGTCCAAATATAATTACTAAAAACGATTCTAAAATTATTTTGTCTTCTACATCCTTGGTTTAAGACTAATTATTCAGTTGTTAGTAGTTTAGAAGAAAATGTTATATGAAAAATTGGCATTACTTTTGAAAGCTCTATTTATGTCTAATGAATATATGTTCAACATAAACCGAGAAAAATATAATGAGATACCCTGTAGGCTCTACGTACACTATTAAAATTTGTTTTGAAATGCATGTATGCTATTTGAATTAATAATTTAAATATTTTCAACTTTTTTATTGATTTATCTATGCTAAAAAGTTATTATTTATTATAATGTATATTGTTTATAAGTTGGTAGTCTGCTGATTCATCCCCGAATTGATTGCTTTATCATCTGAAAGAACTTATCGGGCTTTGTTTGTATTAATTTTTATCCTGGTGTTAAAATAATGTATAAACTTGTGAATCACAATAGGTTAGTTGTGTATCCTTTCTTATCTACGGGATTCGTCATTGTAAATCTACCACAACTGTATCCACTAAATTGATTATTTATATGAATTTAAGTTTATATTACGATGTATGTGTCAATTATTTAGAACGAGAATTTCGGCTTTTACCAAATTTTACTAAGGGGGAAGTATTATAAAAATATCGTGTTTCATATGGTTTTCGAGGTTTTTAATGGCACAAAGTTCAATTTTACTAATCATTTTAATTTTTAACAATGTATGATGCTGATTTTTTTATAAATATATAATGTAACCTTGGTTTGGGCCTGAAAATTGTAAATCTGATCTTTGCAATAAAAGTTTGTATAAAAAGTATATAAAAAAATGTATAAAAAAAGTATATAAAAAAATGTAGAAAAAGACGACTTCAAAAAAGCATTAAGCAGCAAAAAATAATATATTATATACTAACTGACTTCAAAAAGGGAGACGGTAATCAATTTAACCCTATATATTTGTATTTTTTTATACACCAATTACTCGCATATTAAAAAAATGGCGGAAAGTCATCATTTTGAATCTGTTTTAAATGCATTAATATATTGCCTTGAAATTTGATGTATGAAGTGCAATTAGCCAAAAAAGTTATTTCGCCACACCTTGAGATATTTACATTCTAGGAGGAAATCTATTTTTTTCTTCAGGTTATAGTTCGGTTATTTTTTATTTTAATAAATGTTGAAAATATCAAATATCTTTATTTTTAGCACAAAACATTTCTTGTGGCAATGGGTGAAGTGTACAGCGGAGAATTGGGATACTAAGGGGAAAGGGGGTATTATAAAAATATCGTATTTCATTTGGTTTTTGGGTTTTTAGTTGGACGAAGTTCAATTTTCCCTATTCATTTTAATTTTTCACAATGTGTATAATATTAGTACTGTGATTTTGGCAAATTTTGTAATAAACCCAGTAACTACTTGTTTATTTCATTATAGGCGTATATATAAAACTTAAAAATTTTACTTTATGAAGTCGGCGTCAAACTAATAAAGGAAGTAAATAAAAATTATACTCGAGGTGCTATATACATTATACAATCAAGATACTCAACACATTTTTTTATAAAATTTATTTTTGAACAGTTTTTTTTAAACAATATTTGCCTTGCAAATGTAAATTAATTCTGAACTTTAAACCATCAATCAGTATCATAATTATATAATAGATATTAGTGTTTAGTATTGAATAAAACAAACGGCTAGGTATATCAAAAAAGAGAATCACATGATATTTCCAATGGATGTTAGGGGTTTAGGATAGTAATTTTCAGGTTGTAGGCTTCTAATTGCCCAACAAACCGCTTGACTATCGAAGAAGCTTTACTGCATATTAGAACTATACATCAAAATGGCATATGCGCCCCGGCTCACCTATGCGCTGTTAACTAAACTACCAATAAAAATTCTACCGCGTCGATTTACAGTTCTGTCACACTTCAACTCATTCCCGAGCTCGCGACTCCCGATTAGCCAGTCGGCAAGTTGTTTAGGTTAAGCAAGTAAATACCATTTGTGACCACGTGCGCAGTTACCTTTAATATTCATTACACCGTACTTAATTTGTTGTTTTAATTTTGGGTATAGGAAGTTATTTTATTGCTGCATTAAGAATGGTAAGAACAATTTTCTAGTTTTTGAACAATAAATAAAATTTCAAAACTATTATTAGCACATATAATGTCCCTTTTATTATTGTTTTAAAGCTACATTGTTTGATTTTCAGTTTAATACCTCACCTACTTATTTTAATGATTTAAGGCATTGTTTAAATTAGATAGGATTACATTCCCTTTTTCAGTGGCGTATATTAGAGGGGGGGGTTTGTTTGGGGATTGAAAGCGGAAGAGTTAAAGCGGAAACGTCTTTGTGTAAAACTAACTAGGATACTTTTAGTGGTGGTTTTTACATTAATATGTCGTTTCTATTTATGTACAGGTTTTCTGTTTGTATTTTTGGTATATTAGCAGTGAATAAGAAGAGACACATTTAATGAAACCGTATTATACAGAGGTTCCCTTTTAAATAACAAAGTCCATGCTCATTTTTTTTCCTTTCCGTTTGTTAATTTTTTTAGCGAATTATGGCGTTTCATCTAAAATCTTTTGTATTTAAAATATGTTTTTATCTTCTAAAATAAGCTTTGTGGACTCTAGACTATATTTTTCTGCTATCTAAAAATATAGTAACTGCCGATAGATGTCGCACTTGTTATGGTAGTGACTTTATAAGGACAGTGAAGGCGATAGAAGCCCACCGCCATATTGATGCAAATTTTCTGAAGGTTTAAATGGGCGCACACATATTATCGTTCGTTTTTCTTCTCATTAACTTTGTTATTATAAATGGAACACCCAGTATAAAATATGTATGTCAAATGGGTCTCTTCTTTCTGATTATAAATATGCGATATTTGACACCCGAGAAATTTGAGAAAAACCGTGCCATAAGAGGCAGTGATTTAGAGAGAGATGGAAAACGCTCTATTATACAGGGTGATCCATTAAGAATGGACTCCAGCCATAACTTGCTAACCGTTAATGACGAAATTTAAGAGGAAAAATATTTGTGGGTAAATCGGCCAAGAGAAGTAACTGGAAATTATTTTCAATTTCAGAAAATTAGCGCTAGCATTGTATTCTTCAGCTAATTATGCAACTTTTTGCTATTTATCATTTTTTCCTGTTTTCACTAGCAAAGTAGGGGGGAAGGTCAAACTATTTTAAAATTGGATCAGCTAACAGATTAATTAATGAAATTATTTTTTTGATAAAAAAACACATGAAGGCCTTTGGAAATAAGACATTTTCTACATTAAAGAGAAATATGGTACAGGGTGTTCCAGCGAGGACTGAACAGGGACCTATTTTCGACCTTCCTTGTAGTTTGGAAAATTTCAAAATAGCCAATCGATGTATTTTTTCTTGTAGAATCCAAAAATGTCATCGAAAAAATATTTGAACCAGAAACAAAAGAGTTACGCTATGCATCAGGTGTTTTTTAAATGGAATGTATCGTTTTTTATACGATTTTTGGAAAGAGTGATTTTTTTTATGTCCGTTCTGATTGAAAGATTTGATTTGCGATAGCTGTTTATATTACATTTTAATGTTTTACAAACTAAAATTTTAGCTTCACGTGTTTAAAATATACGATAGGTTGGTATAGGTAATCAAGGTAAAATGACGTTTGAATGCTTTGTCAATAAAAAATGAAAATAAAGTTTTATTTTCCTCAAATAGGTTTTTTATCCTTAGAATTGTATTGATGGATATATTTCTATGAAAATTTGCAATAAATCTTCTTCTTGCTTCTCTTGCATTTTCTTGGCACTTGTATAATAGCATAACAATCTGTAGTCTCTCGTCCAAAGAGTATTTCATTTCGATCAGAGTCAAATATATATTTTTTAGGTGAAGACTTCGACAATAATTAAAATAATGTCAATTTTTATTGACAAAGCATTCAAACGTCATTTTACCTTGATCACCTATACCAACCTATCGTATATTTTAAACAGGTGAAGCTAAAATTTTAGTTTGTAAAACATTAAAATGTAATATAAACAGCTATCGCAAAATCAAATCTTTTAATCAGAACGGACATAAAAAAAAATCACTCTTTCCAAAAATCGTATAAAAAACGATACATTCCATTTAAAAAACACTTGATGCATAGCGTAACTCTTTTGTTTCTGGTTCAAATATTTTTTTCGATGACATTTTTGGATTCTATAAGAAAAAATACATCGATTGGCTATTTTGAATTTTTCCAAAATACAAGGAAGGTCGAAAATAGGTCCCTGTTCAGTCCTCGCTGGAACACCCTGTACACTAGGTATGTAATTTTTAATAAAAAATACCTAGTTTCTTTTATGCAAATTGGGGTGCTGAATGAAGTAAAACATACACTAAGACATGAAACAATATTGTCTTTTACAGCAAAATAAAACCAAAACATAATAATGTGCAATATTTAATACATTTTCTTGGAGTAAACTTAAACTTAAAACGGTCATAGTCATTTACAAATTCATCACAAACACTTTATAATTACAAGCAAAAGGAGGAGAACCAGGCTTTAAATACATTTCTCCATATGGTTAGTGGCTTAGAACTTACTGTTTGAATCAATATTCATTTTAATAATTACAAAAACTAATAAAATAATACACTAAAACAATAAAGCTGAAAAGAAACTTACGTAGGCAATAAGTAAACAAAGCGATTTTATCAGCAATATGGCCGAACCAATCAAAAATTGGTTAACTTATTGTCGTCACTGTCCGATATCGGAATGTTATTATTCCATAATAGTCGTAGAAAAACCCTGTTCTTAAATGCATACAGTTCTATTTTATTGTAATAATGTTCTTATAATGCCTCATTAAATAAATCCATTTAAATAAATAATTGAAATAACCTAAAAACCAAAATGTACCTCAAAATGTATAGATGATAATATGTTGAATTATCGAAGTAACAATCCTGCAGCTTATTTATTTTATTTATAATTTAATTATGGGTATGCCACTTTAAATACCCTCCTACATTTATTTTTTGAACCAGTCAAGATAAAAATTTAATAGCAAAATAAAAACTCCTTTTTCATGTATATTTCGTGATTGAAGTTTTCAAAATGGCGGCTAGGCGACATTTCGAAGAGAAATATTAAAAGGAAAGGAGGGTCGAGTGCCACATCCTTTAAAACTCCTTTGAACCTTAATTCATTCAGTCCCAAAATATATTGGCATTAAAATCATTTTTTTAATAATGGCATTTAATAAATGGCAAGAAAAAATGAATGAAGAATAAAGGTTCTTGAAAGCCTACCAAACTGACGTACTTTTTATTTCACGGGATTCTTAATTGAAATGTTTATAAGAGTATTTTCTAGTATAGGTTTATTTCGGCGGAGTATGAACAAGGTTGTTAAATTTTCGTTGTGAAGCCAAGCCTCCTCGCTCAGTGGTAGGGTGTCCAAATAGCATTTCAAAAGTTTTGTGTTCCAATCTTGACTCGAGCGATGATTTTTCTTTATTTTTTGTTAACAAAACTTGTAATTTTGTATGTAATTATGTAAAACATGACTAAATCGGGCTGCGTTTTGTTTAACACTGGCTAGGGCTTCTTTAGGCGATGAAAAAAGTGTATCTAAATTAAAGCAAGGAGACATTTTTAGTTTTCTTTTTTAACAAAACTCCTCTCCTCCTCTTATATTCAGTATTTGATACCGTGAGGTAAAGCTATAATTAAAGCGTATAGAAATAAATAATAATGAATAAAAACCTTGCAGACCTTGGTAATATTCCGATATATTAGAAAAGGCTGATAACGGACGGACCGAGAACTGAACGGCTCGTAGAATATGTTGTTATGATTGGCTAGTGATTAAATAAACCCTCTGTAGAGAGGAAAAGAAGCAGACTTTTCTCACAGTTATTATAGTGTGTTGCACTTAATATGCTAACAAATACTTACTATTTGCCAAACCTCTTAAAGTCGCCTTCTAGGCCAATTTCTAAAATACACCAAGTTATTTTGGTAGCCGAAAATAGAATCTTAATAATTATTAATTGTTTTGAAACGGTTAAACCTTTATTTCAGTATTTCAAATATAACAATTTTTCCTGTGAACGTGCTGACTCAGGATTCGGACAAAAACAACATTCGTGCAGGAGGTAGTCTGGAATGCCCCACTTTCGAGAAGGCCAAGAAAATTTAAACAGACGCCGCCCGCCGAGATATTTCCTTTTAAAATCATTAGACATAATCGTATTTGGTTTATTTTTCCGGTACAGGCAGGTTAGTCCGTGATAAGAACGTTATTAATCATATTGATAAGTGGAAATATATCAGCTAACATAAACAAAAAATATCGTAACAGACCACAAAATAATCTTGTGATAAAATGTATTTTTAATAAAAACTCATTTCATCTTTTTACATATTTGTTTTTAATGAATTTGTACGAATCTGTGTGGTAAATAGATTGGTTCAGAAATGATGACATTAAAACCTTTAATTATAATATATTAGAGATAGAACAATAATTACGTAAATTTAAAATGTGTCCGGTTATATTTTGACACCCACCTACGTGCTTTATTATGAGTATTATATCAAAAAATGATAAATACAAAAGTTCATGGACGCTTCCCCCCCCCCTTGCTAAATGTAAAATTGTATATTACATATATATTATGGTAAAAAAATTGGTTTTGCCCCCCCCCTATAGACAAAATCGAATCTCCTTCCGGCGCTTTGGCGGTTACATTTATATGCCAAGTAGATGAGCTTTTTTTTAGTCATCAGTTATTTTTGAACATTGTTGTTCCCCCCTGGAAATAGTTCTGCGACCGCCTATGCAAAAGTTTTAGAATTTTGTCTGAACCTCCAGGACTCGTTACCAGAAAAAACAAGTGAACATCGGAAATTAACGATATTATCATTAACTTTGTTATTATAAATGGAACACCCAGTATAAAATATGTATGTCAAATAGGTCTCTTCTTTCTGATTATAAATATGCGATATTTGACACACGAGAAATTTGAGAAAAACCGTGCCATAAGAGGCAGTGATTTAGAGAGAGATGGAAAACGCTCTATTATACAGGGTGATCCATTAAGAATGGACTCCAGCCATAACTTGCTAACCGTTAATGACGAAATTTAAGAGGAAAAATATTTGTGGGTAAATCGGCCAAGAGAAGTAACTGGAAATTATTTTCAATTTCAGAAAATTAGCGCTAGCATTGTATTCTTCAGCTAATTATGCAACTGTTTGCTATTTATCATTTTTTCCTGTTTTCACTAACAAAGTAGGGGGGAAGGTCAAACTATTTTTGTCCTCTCCAACTTTTATATCTCGGTTTTAGATGAACCGATTACATTGAACTTGGTGTCAGAAAAAAGTGCTTTTTTTGCTCTGTACGAAGATGGCGTTTTTTTCGTAATTCTTCAAATAATACGGGTTTTCCCAAACAAATCAAATGGTATTATATAACTTTTTTCTCATAATTTAATTTAAGGTTATAAAAGGTATCAAATAGTGAAATAAAAAGTCCAAGTCCGTATTTAAATTAAGTTGTTGTTGGTCGCCCGAATCCGAAAAGTCAGATTGAAAAACTAACCTCATCAATTTACCAAAATACCAAAAAATAATAAAGGTTAACATGTTTCACGGTTTTTTGATTTTTTTTAGGAGGCTGCCTCAGTGTTTTTGGGCTAGTCTGTCTTGTGGATAAAAATTGTTTTGTATACAAAGAAAATAAATAAAAATTCCCCGTTTTTCGAAATATTACATAAATTTTATTTTATACATATATAAATATATATATATACAGGGTGATTCACGTGGATGGACCGTTAGACGTTTCTGGAGAACGGATTGATGGATCCTTCTGAAATTTCGGTTACTTACATAAATGACCTTGATCTACCGTTTTAAAATATTTTCAGCCTTACAGTGTTGCCGGTTATACTCAAAACCGGTGGCAACATCGCTATTTTAAATGAAATGCCCTATATTTTTTTACATTTTCTGAAACTACGCGTTTTTCTGAGCAACTTTTCTAAATACTTCCCTATACCTATGTGTAGCCGTTTTTCAGGAATTAATTTATTTAGAATATTTTTAACGAAAACAACACTTCAAATAAATCTGAATTTCTCCCAACTCTAAAACAATTTTAATCTGAAATTTGGGATGCGGTTAGATAATGCCCTTAGGTATTTGATTTTTTTGTCATATTCTAGTTGAAGCATACAGGGTGCTCCAGAAATAGATGCATGTAGGTAACTTACAAAAGTGCGAGAAATTCGATTTTTTTAAATAGGACACCCTGTATATCAATACTTATTTGAGAAGCTGATAAAAGTGGCTTTCTAATAATGTATACTTTGCCTATACCTAACTCTTCAAGTTTTTGATTTATAAGCATTTCTTTATGAAATATCATAAAACAAGTAATTTTTAATGATTCTAGTAGTAGTGTGCTATGAAAACAATTAATATAAGGCTCCATGGCAGTATAATTAAACAATAATACTACTGATTTTCTGACATTTACGATTTATTTGTAACTTTTGAGGAGTGTAACAAAATTTATGCTAGAGCCTGTCACTTATTTAATGAAAAACATCCAGATTTAACCATAATTAGTTAAAAAAATTGAATGTATGCAAAGGAACTACACTTTACCTCAGACTTTAGTGGGAATAAAAAGAAATGAATATTATGTACCTACCTAATAATAGAAAAAGATTACGTATACATAAATAAAAATATTGTTAAACAGGTGAATAAAACAATAGCCTAACTATTTAAAACCAACAAAACAACCAAAATAATATAATAATAAAAGTGAAAATAACAGTTACAATAATTATTCAATATGGCCACCATTTAGTCTCAGGCATTTCAAAATGTTTTCTTTTACATGTGATGTTGTAGATCTTCTAATTTGTTCTGGCTGTAGACTACCAAAAGCTGCATGAACCCGATTTAAAAGTTCTTCTCGACTATTTATTAATGTTCCATCGTATACTAAATTTTTAATGTGCCCCCACAAGAAAAAATCTAAAGGATTTAGATCAGGTGATCTAGGAGGCCAGTTCCATGGACCTCGCCTGCGAATCCATTGATCTTCAAACATAATATTCAGCTCATTACTGACCAAATCCGTACAATGAGCTGGAGCTCCATCCAACTGATACCAAACGCGGACAGCTAAGTTTAAGGGTAAACTATCCAAAAAATCCGACACCACGGTTTGCAAAATTTCAATATACTTCATTTGATCCAAATTATCATCATACACGTAATAAACACTCTGGTTGTCCATAAGAAGGCAAAACACATTAAAAGAAAATTTTTGTTGATGATTCCGTTCGACAATAAAATTTGGATTCTCGGTAGACCAATAGTGATTATTTCTTCTATTAAAGATGCCATCTCTGCTGAACTTGGATTCGTCAGTCCAAATTATTTTCTTTAAAAAGTCTGGATCCTCTTGAGTTCTCACTAAAAGCATTTCACACAATTCCACTCTTTGCAGAAAATCGGTAGGCAATAGTTCATGAAGAGTATTTGCTTTAAAATTATGCATAAGATGTTTGGAAAGCATTCTTTGAATAGAAGAATAACTTACTCCTAAATGAATCTCCGCACTACGTATTGAGCTTCGTGGAAAAGCATAAAAATATGCCAGCACCATAATTTCTATATCTTCATCTCCGGTGACAAGTTTCACACGGCGTCTTGGACAAACCGAAGTTCCATGCAAAACATAATTCCTTTGTATGCGTTTGAATTTTTTCTTCGTCATTGGAGTTAACTCTGGATATTTTTCATTAAATACGCGACATGCTCTAGCATAAATTTTGTTACACTCACCAAAGATTACAAACAAATCACAAATATGAGAAAACGTATAATTGTTATCAAATATTTCAGCCATTTTCGTAAATAAAAAAATGTCAGCCTTACTTCAAATTAAGAGTTAAATCATCATGGCAAGCTTGTCAATAGCGTGGCGTTGCTTTTTCACAGCCTACTGTCTAAAAGCTTTCAAAGCGCTTGTTTTGCGTCCATTCCGTTATTCCGTATAAAAAACCTTAATATGTTAAAATGACCAAAAATAGGTATTATAGGATAGTTTTGGCATTTTTCATTCAAAAATTAATGCTGAATCGAATAAAAGGAAAAAATTCAGGGTGTTCCATTTAAAATCAACATTAAATAGTCATTGAAAATGACATGTTTTCTGATATTTCATAAAGAAATGCTTATAAATCAAAAACTTGAAAAGTTAGGTATAGGCAAAGTATACATTATTAGAAAGCTACTTTTATCAGCTACTCAAATCAGTACTGATATACGGGGTGTTTCATTTAAAAAAATCGAATTTCTCGCACTTTTGTAAGTTACCTACATGCATCTATTTCTGGAGCACCCTGTATACTTCAACTAAAATATGACAAAAAAATCAAATACCTAAGGGCATTATCTAACCGCATCCCAAATTTCAGATTAAAATTGTTTTAGAGTTGGGAGAAATTCAGATTTATTTGAAGTGTTGTTTTCGTTAAAAATATTCTAAATAAATTAATTCCTGAAAAACGGCTACACATAGGTATAGGGAAGTATTTAGAAAAGTTGCTCAGAAATACGCGTAGTTTCAGAAAATGTAAAAAAATATAGGGCATTTCATTTAAAATAGCGATGTTGCCACCGGTTTTGAGTATAACCGGCAACACTGTAAGGCTGAAAATATTTTAAAACGGTAGATCAAGGTCATTTATGTAAGTAACCGAAATTTCAGAAGGATCCATCAATCCGTTCTCCAGAAACGTCTAACGGTCCATCCACGTGAATCACCCTGTATATATATATATATATATATATATATATATATATATATATATATATATATATATATATATGACTACCACAACTTTTCATTGTCAAAATATTTACCCAATATTTCTGTTTTTAGTATGACTATTATCAATTTGTGCATTCTGAAAATATTAATGCTCCTTAAAAATATTGAAGAAACGCTGACGTAGACTATCTTAGTACAAAGTTGAAACGAATCGGCTTGACCATTCTCAAGTTATTGTTGGCGCAACTTTTGTTTACACGCCTTTTCGTATAAAATCAAACATTTTTTTTTTTCAAACCATATTTATTTCCTTAATATCTACGGATTCTAAAACGTCGAAAAATACACATCTTATACCTTTCTAAAATATTTGCGACTCTAGTATACTGGCTGTTATATTGGGAAGTGAAAACCATACCAATTTTATAAACAAACTGAGTGCATCCTTGTTTTTAGCAACAAAGCCTAAAATTTTTAAAGTGAATAACCAGAACGTTCTTAATAGGAGCGAGTGTGTTACACGCAAGTTGTTTAAGTAGTTAAATTTGAACTAATCCATCTAATCGAAACGATTAACCTTAATGGTAAAGTTCAAACGAACAATAAATACGACGAAACTCATAACCAATTACAAAAGTAGCCTATATATTTATGGTGTTAGTAGTGTCAAACGTTGTTAGTGGTAATAATCTGATGATTAGAATTGCCGAGTTCTCTGTTAGGTTTTGACTCACATTAATATAGAGTTCATTTAGGATCAACTGATATGTTTGTGTTACTCCGGCACGTGTACAGAAAAAAAGAAATGATTATAATAAATTATTAATTCAACAACATAATATATTACTAACATGAAATAATTTTTTGAAGTTCAACACCGATAACCTTTTTGATGAAGAGTCTACTTTATTTTCTGTTCTAAACTGCAGCTCACATACCAGGTGTTGTGGAAATCAGACCCAGGTGCAAGTGACAAATATAGAACAGGCATAAAAGTTCTTTATTTACTCTTAAAACAAAACGCCTTTGTAGCGGTTTCTATTTTGGGACGAAACATTTTTGTTACCGGTTAGGAGAAAGGTAAAATATCGATTTCAGGCTAATTTTATTTAAAGTTAATTAGCTTTAGTGCGAAAAACTGACATTCCGTTACTTATTAAACTTCGTTGTAAACATAAACACAAACCTCTTAGTACGAATGACGTGCACTAAGTATAGTCGTTTAGTTTTACCTAAATCTCCAAATATTCGTACCTAAATGAAAATGTTTTTGACGTACAAAATTCTGTCATAAATTAGTGGATAGTAATTTTGAAAGTTTTTTTTCTTGTACAAAATATATGTTTCTCCTGAAAACGCGAAATTTTTAATTATTGTGTTCATTGCAGTAAAATATATCATATAGATTATTAAGAAAGTGCCTTTTAAAAATATTTTTGTGTTATCTCTCGCCTAGATCGAAACCAATCTTTGCAGCAACGCATTTCTAAAACTTGTTTTAAAAATTTAATTAACATGAAACTTGAATGAAAAATAAATAGTTGGTAATATCTCTGATGATGCCTTAATGAGTATTAAAACATTCTTTTCTAAACAAATTATGAATATTTTAATATTATTAATAAAGAACGCGTAAAAGGGCTACAGAATTCTAATAAATATATATATTTTTTGGTAGATCCAATTTTTCACTCAGAATTCATCAAATTCCACCCTAGAAGACTTAATTTAAAAAATTCCGAGTTAAGTATAACTAAATTATAAATCGGAATTTAATAATTTCCGAGTTAGAAGTCGGAATTAAACAAAAATTTCGTGATAGAAATTCTGACACAAAAGTCCGAATTTAATTGAATTCTGATATTAAACTCGAAATTTAACTAAATTTCGAGATGGAGGTCGGAATTTAATAAAATCTGTGGTTATTTTGTAGTCTTCGATGCGGTCCTACAAATGAGGATTTCTATAGAGTGTTCTATTTGCGTTTTTTTACCAGTTTAATGGCAGTAAATGCAAGTATTTCTTTCTAAAAACAGAAATAAGTAGTCATTGTATTTTCTCTCGTATAGGGGAAAGGTAATTCATTAGAGTTAGAGTACCTAGGCCCCATTGGTCCACTTGTGCAATCCTTCCTGTTGGGCACATCACTAATCATATCAACCAGCCTGTAGGGGACCATGTCAGCTAGGAGGGTTTCCACTCGCTATAAGCTATCGATCGTAAGGCAGTACTCCTCTAGGATGGACTGATGAAAAAGCAAAACCTTCATAGACTTAATTTAATACTGTCTTGTCTTTTAAATCTGTACAGAGAGAATTGATTTCATTTTGTAAAGAGTACTAAGTAAGTCATCAGTATCTTTGCTGGGGTGTCTTAGAATTTCCCTAGCATCTTACAAAATTTGAAATTCATTGTAGATTTCTTTAATGATACGTAGCTTTGCCAATGCAGTTTAGGGGAGCTAGATCAACCAATGCTCTACATCCTGGATTTATCAACTGATTTGTTGCTTCTACACTGCGAGTGTATTCTATTATTTGATACCAGTGCTTCATGACATGCTCATGCAAACCTATAGATTTTCAAGAGTAGGAAAGCCTTACCCGGCCTGACTAGTGTGAGTATAGTCTGATAATTTTGCCCGTTGTTAATTAATGTTACTTATATCAATTTTATAAGTTATTATTTATTCGAGGGAAGTTTAAGTCAAATGATTTGTAAAAGATTCAAAAATTAGATTTGCCAGGAGAATAAGCATAATTAACAACATATAGTAACGACAGTGACGTACATAAGAATGATTTTTAAGGAGTGGGAGGATTTTAAAAAAGCAATTAATAAATTCAGTAAAAAAACTGACATAAGACCCTGACGAGATGATTCATTTTTATTCAACTGTGTTCTTTTTTGACTTATACATTGCAATATGTTCTAGTTTATGGTTATAAGTTTAAGAAAAAAACTATGTTTAACGAAACCATTGGAGGGATAGATCTCCATTATTTTCCTCCGTAAGTACACCACACTGCTGTTATATTATTTAAGAACTATTAGGTTTAAATACAAAACAAATGACCTTTTTATTAGTTTAAACGAAGGCTAAAAGCCTCATTTCTTGCTTTGGAAATAACTCCAGAAATTGAGAGTTGTGCTTACATTAATGTAATTTTACACCGAACATTCTTCGGTAAAATTTACTGCACGATGGCGCCGATCTCTCAAGATGTTTAGATCAATTTAGCGGCCATATTAGTCAGTTCACGCCTGCTTTAAGTGGTACTACTTTTTTTGTAAACTACTTCGGTGGTTTGACGTTTTGTTTACAGTTCTATATTAATTGAAACTATATGCTAATTAAATATGCATCGGGATTCAGTTTGATGTAAGCAGACGAGGAAGAAATATTTAAAGTCGGGAACGAAGGAATGGGTTTTATTTTAATCGACTTACCACTAGTTTAAATAAAATTTATTATCAGGCATATTTCTACTAAGGACTTAATGTTGATAGTTCAACAAAACTTACTGCATCGTTTTCTTAAAAGTAAAATCCTAGTCAATCTTCTTAAGAAAATAAAATATCTAAAATTTTCCTCGTAACGAAATCCTCCACCCACAGACCACACAGTTTATTCATGTATTTAATTTTTTCGAAAGAACTTCAGACATAGAACCTTAATAAATACTAACGACAGATCTTGTTCTGCCTTTTCCATTAGATGACGCGATGAGTTTTCAGTGGAAATATAAGAATATGGGGCGCATTCACCACATCGTCCAGAAATGTTATTAAAGGAGAACATATTGGTTTTATAGAAAAAACACGCAATAAAACAATACAAAGAAGAGTGTTAAAAGGTCTCGGTAATCAGACGATCAATTCAGTCGATCGATTCATAAAACAATTGGTGCAGTACAACTCTCTAACGAACCTGCTGAAAAATCTAGCTTAGTGTTTTAAATATATAGGGAAAGGATTTTCCAATTTTTACTTCTCTCGGAAAAGGAAAGTACAGGGTGGTTTTTTTCGTTGATATTATAGGGTATAGGCTTAACGGTAAGAGATACAAAAGAACTAAGATACATAGCCCGTTCTCTTGTTTAGTGTTTAGTCTAATGACGCGGTCAGATCTACGCTAACTGGATTGGTTTAGAAAATGCAGGGTGATTCTCAACATATCCCGTTTCTTACTATCTTTTATTACTCGGTTATTCATGGAGATAAAAAAAAACTTTGAATACAAAAGTTTTATAACTTTTTACTTAGAATCCTGCGGCGTACTTAAAAAAAATATAGATGTTTTAATTTTTGAGATATTATCAAAAGTAGCATTTTCTTAAATGGGACGCCCAATATCTAAGTACCTAGAGAAATTGTATTTTTTCTTGCGATTACAACAATATATAATACCTAATATTGTTCTTTGTCCTAAATAGCCAAAATATCAAAAATCATTATTTTTTAGTTGGCCATGGAATGAATCATTCTTTTATTTTATAATAGGTAGCAAGACAAAATGCATTTTTTCTAAATACTTATATATAGAGTGTCACATTTAAGAAAATGCTACTAATACTAATATAATAAAATATTATTTTTTATTAACGGCGTCCAAATCTATTATAAAATGATGCCAATAAATGTTAAACGGAACTGTAAACATTGCATTTAAAAAATTTAAGTAGTTTACAAGTTACGGAAAAATAGAACAGGGTCAAAATTATTACGCGCACAAGTCAGGTTAGGGGACTTCTGATATGTTGTTCAACACATTTCAGAGCAGTTGTACCAATTTTCAGCTCAACGATATTTTTTGTCAGGTTTTCGTGACATTTTGATCAAATCCTCTGGCCTAATTTCCGAAGAAGTATTAATAAAATAAAAAAAAATCCATTTAATAACCAACACAAGAAGGCGGAAAACAATTTTTACCTATCCCAGTAGCTCGGCTCATTAGACTGATTTCTTAAATTGCTTGCCTTGCTCTTATAAATACCAAAACAAAAAAAGGTGGGCCTGCAGAAGTAGAAATCTCATAAGGGGAGCCGCGGCCTACGTCCCTTCTTTGAAATCTTCTGCGTTCGACTAGTGTTATGTGGACCACAGTTTGAGAACCCCTACTTTGTTATTTTTGTCAGACAATTAAGGGTATTCCCATAAAAATGGATAAACCTATCTTGTGGCAAAATTTCTCAAAATTACCTATACCCCTGGATAAAAATTAATGGCAATTTAATTTATGAATGGGATTTTTTTTTTTAATATTGAAATATTTCTTCTTATGTAGAGAGGAAAGCGAAAGTAAATGTCAAAAAATGATTTTTATTAAAGCAGACATTTTGTTTACTTAGTGATCAAGCAAAAAATAGAAGACATTTTAAGGGACTAACATCCAGGCAGGTACGATACATGTATCACTACTTGCTAGTGTTTATAGATAAAATTTCATGTTCGGTCAACATATTAATATAACTTATGCCACCTGTACACCCTTGTACAGTATCAGTATACATTTATTAAAACTTGTTTTTTAGGCAATTTATATTAAACGTTAAACAAGTGAGTTACAATCACAAAATATCGTAAAATAACCCATTTTTTAGTTTAGTTTTTAGATTATCAAAAAATTTCAGTCAGGTTGACCCCAGTATTCATCACACTAATATAGAAACATATTACTGTAATAATATACTCAATATTTTATTTTAAACTAGCTTTAAACAAACTGTATTCAAAATCAAGTAACTGTAATCCACGGAAGTACTGCATAAAAATATTTTCTTTAGTAATACTTGATGTCTTACACAAAAAGATTACTCTCAATTATATGTTTAAATAGTCCATTACTCTAATTTCACACAGACCGTACGTCGCTTGTGCGGAGACTGCAAAGTGCAAAATGCAATAAGAACGATAACAAAGATCGATTAGGAAACAAAAATCGAACATTAAGATATGCCCCGTTAAACGTCAGCCTTAAGTTAACTCTTTCACACGCTCGCTGCTTGCACATGTGGCATAATTTTTTGTTAGTTGTTCTCGGTATAGGATCACTTGTCATCGTGTCGCTATCTTTCCGCGGCTAGCTTTCGGTTCGATAGATTAAATGCTCGGTCTAGAGTGATATGTGTTCCGTTCGAATACCGGTAGATACTAAAATAGATAAAGCATTAGGGACCGAACACTCTAAGTCTTATTTTATTTTCTAACATTCGAAGTTTTTTAATAAAAGACGTATTATACTTTTTATATATTGTAAAAAAATATAACTAATATTTGAATTGCTGGATTATTGGTTTTAAATGCACCACCCCCTTAACTTTTATAAAATGTGTTTTTTTTCTACAAGTGTGGGGAAAATCTAATTTTCAACACATATTTTAACGTGGGAAATTTGTTTTGATTAACATCCCGTTCAATATACATAACGACCCACAGCAATTTGGTTAAGTTGTGGCTCGCGAACGTAAGATGCATTAATTGACATACAAATTAAACATTATTTTTTGAGCATTTATATTCTTTCTTCGTGGACACGGTCGACATACATATTATTATAATTTTACATTAATTTATTAATTACCTTATAAAACTTACCTATATAATTACTACCCGTATATACAAGTCATGCTATTTTGTTTATTGTCAAAAATGACGACGTCAAACATTTTCTATGTATGAGAATTCAATTTAAGTCCGAGTTTTGTTTGTAAGGTTAAAGGCTGGGTTATAGATTGCAAAAGTGTACCTCTTCCGTCGTCCGTTTGAGCTGAGCGTATACTTTGGTTCTTAGCCCGTCTTATAGATTGAAAACGTTTGCGTTTTGCGTCGCCAGTGGAACTAACCTTACTTTTATGTTTATATTTATCCCCTTTTGGTGTAATACAATTTTGTGTTGCTTGTTTTTAAGTTTATGTGCGTTTTTTAACTTGCTTAAAATGGATAATCAAAATCATAGTAATGATGCCTAATAAAGACTGGGCATTGTGGACTAATGTATGTGTGCCGCAGCTGTAAAGTCGTTAAAAAGAAAAACTGAAAACTTCTCAGTATTCTCTTAAAATTAAGGACAATGACCCCAAGCAGATTTTTTAAATGGACGAGGATATTATGTGGGAACGAACGTTTTGAAAGGCCCTTTAAAAATCCAGCAATTTCATTGGTTGCAGCTTAAACCTAACGTCGAATTACGCTAGCCGCTTCCGTCAAGGTTAAAGAGCGCCGTCTTCTTGACGGTTAGCGGAAACTGAAACGGATGGCGACAAAAATATAACCGTACCATTTGCTTTACGTTAAGTAAACTTTAAAGGACAGCGCAAACGGCGATGCAAGACGCAAACGTTTTCAATCTATAACCCAGGCTTTATAGTTCATATCGCAAAAAAAATGAACGTAGTTGAAATAGAAGGAGTCCGAGAGGAGATTATTGAGGCCGCAAAAAATGTTAATTCGTTTTTACCTGAAAGATCGGAAAGAAGATACTACAAAGAATATGAAACATTTAGCCATTGGTGCTTACAAAAGAAAATAAGCAACTCTGAAAAGCAGGAGGAAATTTTAGTTTATTTATCTGAGCTTTCAAAAACCTGCCAGCCGTCAATTCTTTGGTCGAAATTTTCAATGCTGAAAACGATGTTTAAAGTTAAAAAGAACATTGAATTAGCATTCCTAAAAAAGAAAAGCGTAGGTTTACGCCCGAAAAATTCTAAAATTTTAACCCAAGATATCATCAAGTTTTTGACAGAAGCTCCCGATCATGTTTACCTGTTAGTAAAAATTGCTACAATCATCGGGATTGCTGGAGCTTGCAGACGGGAAGAATTACTTAATCATCGCAGTAGAAATTTTGTTGTCACTGGTGACTATAACTTAAATTTAATTTAAAAATATGCATCATTACGTCCGCAGCAACGATTTTTCGTGAACTATCAGAACGAGAAATGTACTGTTCAATGCATTGGTATTAAGAAATTTAGGAAAATGCCAGCAGAAGTTGCAGCATATATAAAGTTGCCTAATCCAGAACAATATGCAGGGCTTTGTTATAGGCAGTCATCTGCGACTATATTGGCGGACGCCGCGCCGGAGTGGGCATAACTAACTTGAAACGCCATGAGGGATGGATGTCTACTAAAGTAGCAGAGGGATATCTAGGTGAATCTGTAGAGAACAAAACAAAAAAGGCGAATATAATTCTGAATCCAAGAGATGTTCCCACTCCTTGTTCATCAACTTGCTCACGACCTCCAGCTACCTTTAAATCAAACACAATTTTCCAGAACCGTGTCCCAGCACGTCGACAGAAACCGACATTCAAACAATGGAATCTGAGGAAATTAGAATAACGCCATTTAGGGTCAATAGGGATAATATGATGCCAAGCAGAAGCAACCAGTTGGAACCGGCCATCAATATGGTCAATGTAACTAATTGCACTTTTGTTACAAATTATTATATAAATAAGCAATTAAATGTAAAACTTTAAATACAAATTTTAATATGACTGTTGGATATTGGTTATTTCCACAGGCTTGTAGAAAAGTAAATGGTTTTAGCGCGTGTGGGTAATGTGTTTTCCGCACTCAACTGCTTGTCCGAAAAATTAATTTTCTACACCTGTTAGGAAAAATTCTATTTCCTAGGAGCGTGTAAGTATGTAAGTACTTTCCGCACTCATGTTAGTGCGGAAAATTAGTTTTTGCCGCGCTAGTGCTTGCGCAATAATTTACTTTCCGCACTAGTGCTTGAAAAGGACAAATTTTTTTCAGCTGTATCAAAAGTATTAGATATTTTTTTTTCAAAAATTCGTCGCATTATTTATATTATAATTTTGACTTATCGTATTATAATCTCATATCATTACAGTTAGCTTAATGTTAAGTAACCTTAGTTACAATTTGTTTCAACAATACTGTTAATAGACAAGTCTCGGTTGCAATGACACCAAAAAGCAATAACAACAATTTATGCGTGTGTGCGTGATTTAGTTTGCGTAGTTATTTGTAATTTTGTGCTTTTGAAAGACTGTTTCGCCAGTCAACATGCAAGATATAAACGAAGATGTAATTCCTGAAAGTATTTTGGAAGTAGCTGCAGCATTCAGCTTACAGGTGAAAAAAAAGAGGTAAAATATCTTAAAGAGGAAGTATTTCTAGTCTAATTTGGCAAAGAATCTGAAACATGCAAATCTTCTACGCTATGGTAAATTTTTTCAATGCTCAAATTGATCATCAATACTAGACAAATATTCAAAATTAACAGCATTTTTGAAACGGAAAAACGTAGGATGCCGCCCAAAAAAATCCAAAGTTTTTTCAAAAGCGGAAATTGCAAAAAAATTTTTAGAGGCACCTGATGATGTTGATGTTGATTAAAATTGCGACCATTATTGGATTGGCAAGTGAATGTCGTCGCGAAGATCTTACTAAATTAACCATTGATAACACTAAAGACAAAGAGACCCTACTAATCATCAAAGTTCCTCCCAAAAACTCATATGCATATGCAGAGTTGCAGTTCACCTTCAGTTTTATAGGAAATATGTAGTTCTACGTCATTGGAACACACCTCATTGTCGTTTTTTTGTAAACTTGAAACAGGGAAAATGTACAATACAATGTGTTGGGATTTAATACATTTGGGTAGATGCCAACCAATATTGCCGGCTACTTGGGATTGCCAGTTCAAGAAATGTACACGGGTCACAGTTTTCGCCGATCAGTGGCGGCTCGCCAGGGAATGCGAGTGAAGCGCCGCTTTTAAAATAATTAGCATTTTATAATCTATATTTTTATTATAAAATTGCAGTATGTTTTATATAAATTCACATTATTTACTTAATTATACCATTATTTTCTATTAGAACTAGTGCGTTATATACTCAAAAACTAATAATGACTTAGACACGTAGCGCGCTGAACACCTTTTCATAAGAGCGACCGTTGAGCAGCAGTAACAAATTCTGCATCAGACTCCCGCACGCCGGCTTTCGCGCTTAGATTTGTTTACGGCAGTTTCTATGGCAACGCAATGGTGAATATCCAAGCCAAATGGAGATGGGAGCGGCATAAATTGCTGCAGGCTGCAGGCGCTTATTCGCTTGTTATAGAATTAATGTAAATTAGTGCACCCAGATCATCGGAGGCGGAATCGAATCAAAATTAACTTCAAGATATAGGTACATAATTGTTTTTTTAAGAACAAAAAAATTTTTCACCTGCGGCGCTGTCCGCCTGACTACCTGCGCGTCACCCGTTCGTGTATCCACGAGCCGCCACTGTTGCCGATCTTCCTTTACAATTTTAGCTGATTCAGGAGAAAATATAACTACTCGTAATATCAACAGGCATGGCGGATAAGAATCCACTTCCGTGGCAGAAAGCTACTAGAGAACAAAAAACAAATTGCAAATGGAATTTTTACCTAATCTGTTTCATTTCCATTAACAAGAAGTACAACTTATAACAAACAGTGTTTAGAATTGACATCTCCTCTAAATTATGTAAACAATCCGACAAACTGTCAATATAAACATTATAACCAACAATAAATGATTGTTTAATAATATAATAATTTAAAAATATATTGCTATTTTTATTTTGGAATAAATGTAAAATATATGTGCGTTTTGTAACTCTTTCGCTAAAGGTAAATGCTGAAAATCACATTTGACATATTTTAAACTTCTGATTTGTAATCAAATCTAATCTGAAGTAATTAGTTCTAATAAATACAAATTTAACATACTTCATTTCATCCTCATCACAGCCTGTCTTATGTAGGCTGTCTTCATCCTACGGCTTCTAGGAAAAGATATAGCAAAAGTTAACTACGTAAGGAATAAGAAAAAATAATTTTGTCTGAGAAAATATGTTAACTACACTTCGTCCATATTACAATGTTTAACTCTTTGATAGGCCTTTTACATATGTAGTATGTGTAGCTAATAACTGTTTAAAATCATAGAGAAATAAAAAATTAGTCCACCCTTTTTTATAGGCGTGTGTCAATTTTTTCAAAGCCAGATCAATTGCCACTGGGTGTTCAGTATTTAATAGTATATGTTCTCTGCTATTATGATTTAGTTTTATTAATAGTCAAATCTACATTTGAATTTAAGGAAACCCCATAAAAATATATATATAAAGGAGTCAAGTCAGGGCCACAGGCAGGCCATCTAATACGCCCAAACCTTGCCTCTCTTAAACACTTTTTCATGGAATGCCTTTAAAGACAAAGTAAGTAGATATTATGTAGATTTGATTGTTAAAAACCTGATTATAATAGGAGTTATACTTTAGAATAATGAAAACCAAGTGTCCATCGATCTGGCCTTTGAGAAATTAAAACAAGCCACATAGGCATTCTGTTATAAAAAGCAATAGGCATATAGAGTATTTGCCTCGAAAAAATGTTAATATATAATAAGTACATGTCAATATGTTTGTTATGGCTTTAAGGTAAAAAAGAAAAATTAGTTACAGTACTTAATAATACATTTTTCTTGTTTTACTAGGTAAGAAATATTAATTGTTGCTCATGCAGCTAAAGTTAAAAGTTTAGATATGGATAAATTGCAGTTAAAATCTTTTCCGAAAAGGTACCCTCATGAGGACAGTTTTGTTAATTTTAAAATATATTTTTTAAATCTTGTATGATAACCCTAATAATAATTTGTTCTATTAAATTGCTTAAAAACTGCACCTCGTAAAAAACTTTAAGTGACTTTTTATCTCATATTTTTATGCTCTCCAATTTGGCTATCTTGAAAAATTTGATTTCCCAATCTTTTTTCTTTACCTACTTGCTTTTACGTGTTTTTTGCGCAAATTGTGTATTATATGTAAATTTTTTTTAGTAAAACCGCGTACGCGATATAAAAATAATTAAAAAAGTATATAATAGAAAGTTAATGAAAAAGACTTTTTGTCTCATGTTTTTACAAGAGTATATATTATTATATTGTTTTCTATTAAAAGGAAACAACCATTTTGTTCTAAATGTTTTACCATTATCCTGAATTTTTCTAATTCTTATCCGGAAAATAACAAAATTAAAGTTGGCAACCCTAGACCCTTACTAAACACTAAAGCCAAAACGAGACTAATCTGAACAAAAATATAAATTATGTTTTTGTGACATCGTATTTGCTTTCATCCCTTCGTTACGCCCGTCTCACAGCAGACTCCTTGCCTCAGTTACCTTTCCGAAACTGAAATCCTTTTATAATAATTACTTATCCCGTTTCTGAAACCGCCGTTTTTGTGGCCCTGAAAGTGTCGCTTAAAATTTTCCTAATTTTCCTTGGCAAAAACATTTTCAACAATTTCCCGGCCGTGTGTCCAAATGCACGACAACCGCTCACCTGTTTTCATAGGATTAGAGACATGTTGAGTTTTTCATTTAGTAGTTTTTGCTCGTAGAGGCCTACTAGTGATATCGGGTTGAAATTTATTTCACTAAACCCCATGCATGGATGTCTTAATACTTGGAATATGTTCAACATCTGCATTCAGAACTAGATATTTTTTACTAGTTTTGCTTGAGATGTTTTAATATCAGTGATGCATAAGCTAAAGTCTTACGTTTTTTAGAGTTTAAATTACCCCTGGTCGATATTTAAAAATTATTCATAATCTAATTTCTCGATTAGCAGAATCTGTCACTTAGTTAAATATATACCAAAAACCTTTACAAAAAAAATCAATTATATCCTTTTCTTATTATTTTTTTAAAATAATTATTCATTTACTTAGTTTTTATTATGCCCATTATTTTACTCAAAAAGTCCATAAAGTACCTATATACTAGAAGGAACTATTAGAAAATATTCTTGAATTTTTGAGAGAAAATCTAAAAATGTAAATAATTATTGTTTTCAACATAATATACTAAATAAGATCATAATACAATAATAATAAATATGTAATGATTCAGATTTTTTGTATTCTGATTCGAGTTTAAATTTGATTTGAATGATACTTGAGCAAGTTTTTTGGGAAGAAAATAATTACAATTTTAAGTTAACGGGTAATGCAATCCTTTAATATTCTAGTTACGAGATTCCAGTCAACAATGGGATTGTTAAATCTCCTTAAACGCCTACTTTTATTAAATTGCTCGTTTAAGGTGTCTATACACTATCCTTGCGCATTCGCCAGAATTAAAAAGCTTAAATATGGGCTTCCTTTCATCCTAAAGTTTACCGTGAGGTATTTAGTGATTCATCCAAACTATCATTTGTCTTATTACTTTATGTTGATCAAAAATTCAAATTATTTGTGAAAATAGTAATAATGATTTTATATAATTTTTTTTTTGTTACAGTCATGTAAAATCTGCAACAAGACATTCGCAAATGTTTACAGATTGCAAAGACACATGATCAGTCACGACGAGAGTGCTGTTCTTCGAAAATTCAAGTGTACAGAATGTGATAAGGCCTTTAAATTTAAACATCATCTTAAAGTAAGTTGTTTTGTAGCCAGATTTTTTATTTCATTTCATCATTTTAAATTGTTTTATTAATTGCTTAATTTGGGAAAATATATTAATATGTACTCATTTGTGGCTAATCATGTTCACGCTTTAAGACATAAAATATCACACATATTAATAAAAAATGTATTTCTTGGTTTCATAATATACAATTCTAAACACCTGTATTGGCCAAATCACGATAAAGAACATAGTAATAATTAAATTTAGAGCTTAGAATCAAACAATTACCTGTATTTACATGTGCTGCATGCATACCATTACATATATTTTCGATATATTTTTCACTGAAAGGTATCAAACTATCTAAACCAATTCTTTAACGTTAATTTAATACATTATGTTTTTTTTTAGCATTTCACATAAAATGTATTATTTTTTACAGGAACACATAAGGATACACAGTGGTGAGAAGCCATTTGAGTGTGGAAATTGTGGTAAACGCTTCTCTCATTCCGGCTCATATTCTAGTCACATGACATCCAAGAAGTGTTTAGTGATGAACCTGAAGCTTGGTAGAGCACGGGCCTCAATTAACAATCCTCTCTTAGAAAAAAATATTCCACAAAACCTAAAAAGCAGTAAGAGACCATCTGTTAGTCCTATAAATAATAATACTACTAGCAGCCCTAATCATAATTCTCCTTACATGCCTATCTTGCCCAAATACCCAGAAGCGGCTGCTGCTCTTAGCCCAGCGGCTGCCGCTCTGTTTCAGTCGCAATTGGCTGGAAACTCATCAATGACACCTTTCTACTTAACTCCACACAGCCTTCTTAATACTGCTCATCCGATAAGCCCCTATTCTGCTTCGGCTCTAGGTCACTTGCTTGAGCAGCTTCAACAGCAAGCCCATCAGCAGCAACATGCCTCATCAAGTCCTATTAGAAATCCGTTAATCGAGACGCCCGAGGCAAATATGGTGACTGGAGATTACCAAAAGACGGAAGATGATAAGATTAGCATTACTGCTTCGGATATTAAAAGTCCTGAAGATTTTGACGATTTATCCAAGTCTAATGCTTCGGAATGCGGCGAATTGGTGATGGATGAAGACGGCGACAATCACAACAACGAAATAGTCAATGTTGATGACAAGTTAAGCGATAATCCTCAGGATGATTCGCAACTACCTCATCCTAATAATGGTAATCTTGATGCTTTAAAAAGACTTTCAGAAGCAGTTACCACAGAATCCTCTAGCGTAGCCGATACTTTTGGCAATCTACCTGCGCATTCCCCGAAAGAACAGTATCCTTGCAGTCATTGTAATAAAATATACAATACGGTTACTAGTTTTGAAGAGCACGATTGCAAAGACACTCAAAGTGAAGGTTTGGCTGCCAAATTGGAAGCGGCATTAACCCCAAAATCTGACAACGGCTCGAATGAAAATATGAGTGGAACCGAAGATCATGATTTTGATAGATCCAGCTACCCTACTCATGATGACATGGACTCAGAAAATTACGCTACCACAGACCACGTTAATGAAGACGGTCGAAAGGTGCGGGTGCGGTCTTTAATTTCCGAAGATCAACTGAGAATTCTCAAAAATAAATATAAAGAAAATCCAAGACCGAAACGGGAAGATCTGGAAAAAATAGCTGCAAGCATCGGATTTCCGGTACGGGTGGTGCAAGTTTGGTTTCAGAATACCAGGGCGAGGGATAGAAGGGAAGGACGTCTTATTCAAGTTCCGTTTAATCCAGCAGCAGCAGGTTCTCGATATTCCGTGTCATCTGCTCCATTGAATCAGCTGATTATTCCCCAATCACCAGAATATATGTCGGAACAACCTCTGGATTTGTCTGTTAAACGAGGCAGCCAATCAAACGAGACTTCCCCTTCCTGCTCTCCTGGGCGACCTCGTTCCCTCAGCCATTCCGAATCACACGACGAAGTGGTAAATCTAAGCCATAAGTCGTCTAGGAGTCCCACTCCGTATATGTCATACCAAAATCATTTTCAAGGATCGAATTCTTCTGATCCAAGACAGTCACCGTCTCCATTAGAGTATAACAGCAGTCGATTAGCCCAGATCTTGGCCCAGCCTGCTCATAAATTGCCTGGATTGCCTAGCATGGGAATAGTTCCAATGGATCATCTATTACAATTTGGTGCTCATGATCTTCCTAGCTTAACCCAGTTAATAAATAGTAGAATGACAGATTTGAGTCCTAACCCCAGTCATTCACCTCATGACGGACCTCAAGATGAAGACAGTTTACAGAACAAGAGGGCTAAAGTGCAGCAATTTATTTTGAAAAATATGGGTAGCCCAGCATTGATGCAAGAACCAGAAGTTGAAGGCCAATTCCAATGCGATCAATGTGATAAAGCGTTCTCCAAGCAGAGTTCGTTGGCTAGGCACAAGTACGAGCATTCTGGTGAGTACTTTTTCTTTTTGTAATTCTATATATATCTATTAATGTAAATTTCTTTCTACATATACAATGTGTGTAAAAAGTCCCGGACCAGAAAACTGTTGCTTAAGCTAGCCGAGACAGAAAAAGAAGTTTTTGATAAAATTTGTAGAGCTCTCAGCATTCTACAAATTCTAAAAATAATTTGAATTATACAGGGTTGCTAAAAAAGTCATGTGGTTGAAAGTATACATTTTTCTTATTGACCAATTAGTTTAGGTTAAGATCTTTTTTTGCTGATTATAATACCAGGTTGATTGTAATACCATAACCTAACCTAGTATGCATATTATCAGTAAAAACAGGCTTATTTTATGCACATATAATATACAGGGTATTCTATAAAAAAAACTATACTTTGATCCATTACGACTTGTATATACTTCAATTATTTCCACATTGTAGAATTTTGAGAGCTGTACAAATTTTATCAGAAATTTCCTTTTCTCTCTCGGATAGCTTAGGCAATAATTGACCGGACCAGGGACTTTTTATCCACACTGTTATAATTTACGTTTCAACATGCTTCTGGAAAATAATTTTATGGTCGTTCAAAAAAGTTTGTGTTTTTCGTTTTTGTTTACAAAACAAATATCGATTACTGAATGTGAAATGTTTAAAAACAGTTGCTAAAAAACAAATTATCAAAAATACGAAAACAAAATGGCGGCGTAATAAATTACCCAAGTAGCACATATAATCATATATGGGCTAAAATGCTGTAATATTGCCTAATATCCCTGGCTAATTAGCTAAAATTGCTAGCCAAAATAACAGTTTTATTACAGTATAAAGACGGAAATATAGTTAAATTGGGGAATAATAATATGGCCATAATGGGGTAAAAATAGCCAATTGGCAATTATACGACCCTCTATTTCGATTTTATGGTTGGGTTTATTAGCTACTTTTTGACTCTAAAATCGAGCTTTTTTAGCTGAGTTCTGATTTTTTAGCCGAAATTTGAGTGACATTTTTTTCCGAAATTTACTAACTAAAAAATTTCTCATTTTTTGCCTTTTCATCAATTGTCAATCAGTGTAAGAATTTATGAGCCAAGAGGAAATGCAATGATAACAAATCATGGTTTCGTAGAAATGCGTACACTATGACTTATAGTGTAAAATATTTTAAGTTTAAGTTTTAAGTTTGGCGGATGGTAGGGACAAAAAACACGCGCCCCTTCTTGAAACTAAAAATTTCGTTTTCTACAAATTTTTTTTGTTCGTTTGGAAATGTATTTTATTAAGAAAATTGATTAAAGAGTACATAACGTAAAAAAACATGCATGAAAATACGTTTTTTTAAGGTATTCCTTGAAATTGGCTACTTTAAAGATTATGTTTGTTTAAAGTAATGGCTGCTAGGAAATTTTAATTTCAATCATGGCGGATCATAAAAAGCTTTGGGCTATTTTTTAAGCAAATATTCCTTGAAATTGGCTACTTTATAAGCAAATATTTATCAAATGGCTATACTTTTCAAATGTAGCCAAAATGTAACAACATTTACTGAAATTTTGCCAATAAAAATGCCTACTTGGATTGCCTTTAGTACTCGCTAGAAAATGGCTAATTTAAGACCCTGGAACCAGCGTAACAAAATTAAACGACGATTACCCCAAGTCGGCGTTTTTCTATAATATGTGGTGAAATGTTTAATCTTTTTATTAGACATTTTGTATGGTAAATAATTTATATTTCGTTTTTCTAAGTAATTCTCAGTTTGGTTAAGTATAATTTTATAGGTTATAAACGTAAAAGCTCATGAGCTAATTTTTGCTACTTGGGTACTTGAAAAAAAAATCAGTCTGAAAAAGTATTTATTAGAATAATTCCAAATTTTGGGCTTGCATTAAGTGTGATATAATGGTAAGCCGGAAAATATGTGGTACGAATTCAAGACAGCGAAACAAAATGGTGGTCTAAAAAAGTCAGTGAAAAACTACTAAATCAATTGATTTTAAATCACGCCCAAAAAAATCAGTATAGCATAGGTATTCGGATATGATGGAACAAAATGGCGCTCAATAAAAGTGTTTGAAAAGGCAGTATACTAAATGACTATGGGCGGAACTAAATTGAGTTACACTTTAAGTTCCGCGTAAAGGAAATTTAGCGATTTTTTGGTATTGTGTATAATGATTAATTCAACACATAATAGGAAAAGTTTTAATTTAGAAAATGTATCTAGACCGACCTAAAAAATTTGTTTTTATTCAGTTTAGTTTGCATACCTACTTAGAAGGCTAAGATTTTGAATATTTGATATGAAATTAACATAGAAAAACGACTTTGATCCAAATAAAACCTTCAGTGCAACAAATTAACGAAGTTAAAATTTTCTTACAGGCCAACGTCCACACAAATGCGACGAGTGTCCGAAGGCATTCAAGCACAAGCATCACTTAACAGAACACAAGAGGTTACATTCTGGAGAGAAACCTTTCCAGTGCAGCAAATGTCTTAAACGATTTTCCCATTCGGGTTCCTACAGCCAACACATGAACCATCGTTACTCATACTGCAAGCCATATAGAGAATAAGTTTCCAGTTTGTGCGTGTAAATAAGTTTTTTCGTGCCATGATGTACTTTAGAATATTGTTGAAAATGCGTATGTACTTTACTATTTTTTTTTGCGTTTTATTTATATGTAGGTATGTGGGTTTAAGAGTAGGCAATGTTTCAAGGAAGAAACTCCTTTCGCAAAACCTTTATCATTTATACACACAAGAACGTTTACATCATAAAAAAACTGAAATTTTTTCTTCTGTTCAGTATAATTTTCGATTTTAAAAACAAATTATTTTGTTAGGCGGAAACCAAAAATTCACCTTTTTATTAAATAGAGAATACTTTCGTCACAATTTGTTTTTAATTAGTGCCTGAATTTGTTGTATTTAGTTCATTTAACCCGTACAGCAAACAGCACAGGGTAAGAACTTATGCAAGGTATTGAGGGCACTTTAGTTTTTTAAATAAATTTTGCAACCCTGTTCTATTTTACTGAAGAAGTTTATGTAGTCCGAGCGAGGGTTCAGAAAAATATGTGCCGTAAAGATACACAGACGAAACAAGTATGAGAAAAACTGTTTTAACATTTTTTTTATTTACGTAAAAGAGATAGAGATAGAGGTATAATTGTTTTTATGATAGCTTATATTTTCATGATAATCAAATACTAAGGTAAGTCAGGATTCTAATATTTCGATATTTCAAAACGAATATTTTTTTAAATGTTAAAACATTAGGACTCTTGTATCAATTCTTATTTAAATAGCACTCTACTTAATTTTTTTTGTATGTTATGACCCATGTTAGATTCGGACTACCTGACCGGTAAATATCATAGACATGAACTCGTTACAGGTTACAACAATTTTGATTCACACCGTTTTGTTTGTTTACCTGTCACCGTCGCTGCGCCTAATAGGTTACATTTACCGTTAACAGTTTTTTCAAAGATCCAAACATGTAATTTAATAAGTACAATTTTAATAGTTTTCTTGCAGTTAGTTTTTATGTAGAAACAATATTCCAAATGAATAATTTTTTGTGCAATTATTATTTTTAAAGATATACTTACAGATGTATTGTCTATTAATGGATACATGAGTCTAAAAAAAAAACTTATTTTATATAACATACTTCTTACATACGTTTTCATATACATGGTCTCGAAAAGTGTAAAATCTACAAAGGTTAAATTTAAATTTAAAGTCTCTTTTCAATTTTCATAATTCGAATTTTTATAAATCAAATACGGGATGTTCTATTTGAAAATATGTATTTTTAATTATCCACGTTGGATCGGGACAATCTCTAAGTCAAAATTAAATAAAAATTAAATGATTTCATACAATTTACTTAAACATCATCACTCAAAAAATATAAATGTTAAGTTTATTTTTAACTGTGTACATTTATCAGTTTATATTTCAATTAAAAATGGTCTAGTATAGCATAATACCAACATGTGGAAGTTAATTTATTTTTGTGATGTTTGCAGTTGATCATTACAAATTTTAATATGCACTGAAAGGAGTTTTGTTCTGGAAATATTTTATATGTAACGAGAACTTACATATACAGCATAGATTTATATTCACTCCCGGAGTTGAAAAAATACACCATTTTAGACAAATAGTTTTCAAAAAATATTAACTAGTACTTATATTTTACCGAGTATTTTACTACTAAAAACGACTTGGATATCTGGTGAAATAATTAGGGGCATTTTAAACTATTATTACAATTTCCTACAAATCAAATGTATAATTTTTTCCTGCTACCAACCAACACCATTTCTTGGAACTGTGGTGCTAGAGTATTAGTCACCTTCAAAGAACATTTGAAATGTTATATTTGTTTTAAGTTTTGAATTGAATTGGCACCACTGATCTTAAAGGCATCCTTAAAAATATCTATTTTTCTTTCAATATATTTCTTCTGGGATATTATTTTTTTTTAAATGCATTTTTTAGTTATTTTGTTATTTTTCCAACTCTGGCGAGGTGTAACATAAATATGTCTGCTTTTTTATCTCTGTATACTCTGAGTAATCTCTGTATAGTTTTTAAAGCTGTGAATTTCGTGCCATATTTTGTAAAATAATGGAAACATTACCAAATATATAATGATATTATTTATATATTTTGTGCAATTATAATTTTCATCGCAATGTTCTTTCTCCGACATAGTGGAAAGTTTGGAACGTAATCTCAATAACTTTTTAAATAATCTATTAGTGAATTAATTTGTATTAAAATAGTTATATTTATGTTCTTTCGCATAAAAAAGTGATATTTAACGTGTAAAGCAGCTATATATCAAGTAACCATCTTTATATTCAATAGTAGCCTATAAGATTGCTTAACAATGATCTGGTAGCTATCCATGTATTTGTGAGAAATACTATTTTCTTAGCGAAGGAAGACAATTTGTATTTGGTGCAAATATTTATGAAATAATTGTTATAGGTAACCGCTTTCGGCTTTCACCATCCTCAAAAAGAAAATTACATTTTTTATATGAAATAAATATGTGAGAATTATCCCCTCTAAAATTTGCGCATATTAAAGGCTACACAATTCAGATTACTCATTAATTCTACGCTGAGAATATGTGGATTGAAAAACTTTATATAGCTGCTATACAATACCTCTGTGAAAATCACTTATTATATAATTTGTGTTGTCCATACTATAATTTTGTATATACGTTTTCTGGTACCTGTATAAATACTCATTAAGTATGCAGACATTAGTACCAGTATTACTAAATCCATTGTCTTCCACCACTCATTACTCTTAGTGGTGAAAATGCAGGCATGGGGCACTAAGGCAATTTGATTATTTTTTTCTTATGTGCAATTTTTTGAGATATTTTCCAAAGGATACAAAAAACTATTCGGGAGCGCTATTTTGTATATCGATATTTTTAACTTTCTCAAAAGATTTTAATTGTCTTAAATATATATCATTTTAAATCGAATAAATATTTTATTATAATAAATTTTGTGAACTGTTGTAGATATGTAAAAACTGCTTTCGAAGTGCCAAAAAAAGTCAACGATTATATTCCTCGTATACACGTTTTTTGTATATTCAAATCTGGGTTTCGGAATACATCGAAAATTTAGTTTATAGAACAGCAACAAAGACGCTGTCGATCATACCAGATTCTAATTTTGTCCCCACAGAATATTTCAGGTCTCATCAGGAGTACCAATTGACGGGGTTGTTCGACTTATGAAAAAACTAACTCAGAAGAACGAGTCAAACTAAGTAAGTTTTTAAAATTTTTAAGACACGTACAGACAATTTTAGAATAATTTATAATTAGTTTGCCTAATTAAATATAACCCATAATAATTTAGCAGGCATGAAAACTATTTTTTTTAATCATTACAAATAAAATTTTAAATTCGATCCGCAAATATCTTGACCTCAGAATGTAAGTTAAGTAAAAACTTTTATAAAACTAGATAAGAAGGTAACATTATTTACAAATATATAATGAGGCCGAAAAATTATCGACGAAAGTATGGGCAAATTTTAATTAGTGAAACCCGTCCTAAATTCATAAAAATGTCTTCATTTATTTAGAAGAATTTTAACTTCATCGCAACCAATAATTTGTTTGGTTAATGGTAACAAATCGAGTTCCTTTTATAGAATTATTTCTTTTTACATAAATAAGGAATATCATTTCATATACAGTGTGTATCAGCCAAATGGAATAAATTCGATAATAAATAAATGGGGGCGTGTTCGGAAAAACGCTTGGACCCGTCGATTGGTATTTTTAGTTGCTCATATTCTCCAATAAAAACTTTTTATACAGGGTGTGTCCTGAACAGTGGTCAATGCCAACTTTCTTACTTCAAATGCAACACCCCGGATACTATTTAATTTTTGGATTCTTTAGGAGATTCTAAACATATTTTATATTCCATGTCCTATACCTATCTTCAACTATTTCGGCAATATTAAGTTTTCAAATTTATTGCAAAAATTAAGATTAAAAAAATAAAATTATTTATTTCTTCATAATGTATAAACAAAAGTAAAAAGTTAATTTAGGAACTGTTGAATATGCTCGCCGCGAACGTCTTGGCAAATTCCTAATCTTAAATAGAAATTTCTTCTAACGTTATTTAGCATCTCAGGCGTGACCGATCTAATCGCAAGCGTTATTCGTCTTCTTAAGTCAGCTAAGTCGAGGTGTTTAGTTTTGTATACAACATTTTTAATATGTCCCCATAAGAAAAAGTCTAATGGCGTCAGATCAGGGGATCGCGCTGGCCATTCTATCGATCCTCGTCTCCCTATCCACCGATTTGGAAATATTCCGTTGAGGTACTGCCGGACATTAATTTGGTAATGGGGCGGTGCTCCATCTTGCTGAAACCATATCATATTCGCTGGAACTTGTGGGTTTGCTGGATCCGGATACAAATTTGTCAAAGTTGGCACGACATTATTTTGGAGCAGTGCTAAATAATTATCGCCATTCAAATTGCCGTCAATGAAAAAGGGGCCTATGATATGATCCCTAACAATCCCTAACAATTCCTGCCCAAACATTAACCTTTTGAGTATGTTCTTCGCTGATCCAGTGAGGATTTTCCCTAGACCAATAGCGGCAATTTTGACGATTTACATGACCGTGAAGTGTAAAGGTGCACTCTCCGAAAACAAAACATGTTCTAATTGAATAACATTGTTATCTAACATAGCCATCATTTGTTCACAAAAATAAGTTCTCCTATCATAATCGTCTTCCATGAGCTCCTGAGTTGGTATCACTTTATAGGGATGCATTTTATTTTCTTTTAATGTTCGAATAATCGACGAATGGCTAATATCGAACATTGCGGCGGCTTGTCGACTAGAAATATGTGGGTTTTCCTCAAACTCAAGCATAATATCCAAGTTAGTATCATCATTTATTGAATTGGCAGCTGCTTTTTTTATCTGCCTCACATGTCCAAGCTCGCGAAACTGCTTTTCTATTTTACTAATTGTCCCTTGGGATATATGCGGCAAATTTGGAAATTTTTCATGAAATAAGCGAGCAACTTCCACTTGTGTTCGTGTGTTATCTCCATAACCAATCATTTGTAGAATTGTTATTTTATGCATTTCTGTTAAATGAACCATTTTTCTGATAGGTATTATGCAGTTAGCGAAATTCAAAAGACTATGACACTGACACTGACAACTACTGTCTTGCAAAGAGAAAGGCCAGGCATTTTACACAAAAGTAAACAAAACTTAAAAAACAAAATTGGCTCTTTTTGTTCCATATCAATAAAAAGAAAAGCCAAAATGGTTTTTGCTTACATTCTTAATATGAAGATCTAAATGGTAAATAAGTATTGAGTGTGTTGTAGCGAATTTTTATAATCAAATAAATATTTCAGTAACCAGAGCCACTTTCATGAATAATAATAAATTCGAAATAAATAAAAGAAAAATAAATTTGAAAACACTTAATATTGCCGAAATAGTTGAAGATAGGTATAGGACATTGAACATAAAATATGTTTAGAATCTCCTAAAGAATCCAAAAATTAAATAATATCCGGGGTGTTGCATTTGAAATAAGAAAGTTGGCATTGACCACTGTTACAGGACACACCCTGTATAAAAAGTTTTTATTGGAGAAAATGAGCAACTAAAAATACCAATCGACGGGTCCAAGCGTTTTTCCGAACACGCCCCCATTTATTTATTATCGAATTTATTCCATTTGGCTGATACACACTGTATACAGATAAATGTATTCCCCATTTGTAAAAATATTCTTTTTCTATTGTGAAAAAAACAAAATGAATTTTCTTTTTAAAGAAACTGGTATTTTCATAACAGGCTCTTTGTATCTTGCCCTTAGTTTGTAAACAGTACAATAAAAAGGCAAAAGCCATTGCATTTAAAAGGTGTTACATGACAATACGTAGTTCAGATAGATTTTTCACCTATACAAAGAAAAGATGGTGCCAGTTGTTACTAACATTTTATAGATGTTTTTATTAAGGATAATATTGTGTAAGTTAATATAACGAAAACGGTGATTTAAGTTAACCATTAAAGTAAATATATTTTAAGAGTATTTTGAAAATATGAAAAGTAATTATAATATTTGAACCATTCCAAATTATGTACCTAACGTATAATTTCCAATATGTGGTATAAGTAAGGTTTTTTGACAATAACGTAGTCGTTTGATATAAAGTCGTATAATAGGACTGCTAATGTTAAAAATTAAAACTATAGCATTTATTATAGCGCATCTCAAAACCGCAGAGATATATATTTAAAAATATATTATGATACAGGTAATATTATATATAGCACATGAATTTAAATTATAACAGTCATAATGAAATTGTGTACATATGTATTCTGTAAATATTGTATGTTCAAATGTTTGAGAGTTTTTTTTATATATTTCCTTAAATGAACTGGCTTAGTATCAGGTCAGGTCATCTGAATGTATTTTATAATATTTTTCGAGTTTGAACTAACAGCTCTCAGTTACAGTATATTTTTATTTTTGTATTTCTATATTTTTAATAAGTTTTGTTGCAGTTCGTAAATTTTTGTTATGAATCGTTTGTTAATATATTTGCATTCTTCATTGGCTAGTTTTACCAAAGACAGTGTAATATAAATAAAGCCATATTTAGATTATTGTGTTTATTATTTTGTTTTTTTTTTTGAGAATGTTCCTCATTTCGTTTTGTAATTCATTTTCATTTTGTTTGTATATTTTATAGTTGAACTTGTAAAGACAGTGATTATTATAAAAGGGATGTATAATGTAAAAATTTTAACTCGGCAAGTTAGAAAATGTATTTTACTCTCTACAAATAAAGTATATGAATTACGGATTATATTTTGTGTTTAATTTTTGATATCACTATTAATTGTTAGGTATTCCAAATTTTTATTTATGCATTAATTCTTAATAATAACAAAAAGAAAACTGAATGCATGGAATGTTTTTTTTTCATTTCATTAAAAACTACTTGTTTTTGGTGGCCTTAGAGTCCTACTGAGGGGCGTTTATAGTGAATATTCCATTCCGATTTATTTTAGAGAGCAGATGTTGTAAGACCTGAAAACTATTTATCCTTGGTGGCCTTGGAGTCCCACTGAGAGGCGTTTATAGTGAACAGGCTCTTTACTAGACTCTTCAAAAGCTAAGAGCTGGTCCTGGGATTATTTAGTGATCTAGACTATCATTTATGTAAATATCTATTAGCCGTTTAATTGCATATCGGTTTAAGTACGGCTAACAAAATTTTTTAATAAATTGTAAACCGAAAAATCTTTCCTGTTAGAACTGAAGAAACAAAGTCATATTTATGTACAGGGTTATTGATTATAAACTGACCCCCCTTTCTTCAACTTTTTTCCCAACCAGCACATATAATCATATATGGGCTAAAATGCTGTGATATTGGCTAATATCCGTGGCTAATTAGCTAAAATTGCGAGCCAAAATAATAGTTCTATTACAGTATAAAGACGGAAATATGGCTAAAGTGGGGAATAATAGTTTGGCCATAATGGGGCAAAAGTGGCCAATTGGCAATTATACGACAATCTCTTTTGATTTTATAGTTAGGTCTATTAGCTACTTTTTGACTTTGAAATCGAGCTTTTTTAGCTGAATTCTGACTTATTCTTTAGCCGAAATTTGAATATCATTTTTTCCGAAATTTACCTAAATAATTTTTCATTTTTTGCCTTTTCTTCATTTATATGATAAATCATCAATTATTTCAAATTATGTAGCAATAGTATTAACAGAGCGTAAGAATGTATGAGCCAAGAGGAAATGCAAAGTTAACAAATCATGGGTTGACGGTTGGTAGGGACAAAAAACACTTGCGCAAGAACTTTTACTGTTAAAAGAATCTAAGATAGGCATGTAAAACACGCGCCCCTTCTTGAAACTAAAAATTTTGATTGCTACATATTTTTTTTTAGTTTGGATATGTATTTTATTAAGAAAATTGATTAAAGGGTTCATGACGTAAAAACACATGCATGGAAATACGTATTTGTAGGTAGAAAGAATATGTTTGTTTAAAGTGGTCAAGTAATGACTGCTAGGAAATCAGTTTAATTTTAATTTCAATCATGGCGGATCATAAAAAGCTTTGGGCTATTTTTAAGCAAATATTCCTTGAAATTGGCCACTTTGTTAGCAAATAGTTATCAAATGACAATAATTTTCAAATGTAGCCAAAATCTAGCAACATTTACTAACATTTTTCCAATAAAAATGCCTACTTGGTTTGCCTTTAGTACTCGCTAAAAATGGCTAATTTAAGACTCAGGAGCCAGCGTAACAAAATTAACCGACAATTACCCCAAGTCGGCGTTTTTCTATATTATATGGTGGAATTTTTAATCTTTTTATTAGACATTTTGTATGGTAAATAATTTATATTTCGTTTTTCTAAATATATCTTAAGTTTGGTTAAGTTTAATTTTATAGGCTATAAACTTGAATTTGAAAATGTGGCATATTTTGGCAATATTATAGCAAAAATTAGCGTAATAAAACTACCCAATTTTAGTTTAATTTTGAAACAAAAATATGATAAAAAAACCATATTCTTTCCTCTCAATTTTTGTTGTTTTAGAATGTCATAATCTGGCACTCTTATATAGCTATTATTACTATAATTAAACTTAAATACTTCCTAAAATATCTTTGGTTGGAATTTGGGAAAAATGCCTACTTATTGATTATATTCTGACCTCGATTGCTATTGATTAAAAATGCGATATTCTGGCATTTTAAACAGCTATGCTTACTATAATTAAACTTCAATACTTATTAGAATATATCTGATTATTAAATATTAACCGATATTTCTACTTTTTGGCCATCCAATATTACAAAAAAAAAGTTGGAGGTTTAATTACCCCATAAAAGATATTTTTTGGCCAAGTAATTATGCTATAGTCTATCTAGATTAAAAAACTGCTACTTTTGGAGCCAATTAATCAAATTTGAAGCGGGCATTCATGGCTAGAAAATAAACCAAGAATCATTTGCCAAATCTCTGGTTTTTATGTGTCTTTTATGGCTAACTGTTTGACAAAAAAGCTCATCAGCTAATTTGTGATACTTGCATTATTTTTTAAGACAGGACAATATTTTTTTTACCAAATTATAGATAGTCATGTATATTTTTTTAATGGTACACAGTATTATTTAATATTCAAAAACTGGACAAAACTCTAAATATATTTCGTGGAACGTATTATCTATCTCTACGCCTTTTTGAATTAATTCTATTTGAATATTTTTTTTGTGTTCCTGTAATTTGAAAAATCTAGGTAGCCTGTAGATTACTCTTTTTTCTTGTGATACATACTGTTTCATAATCAAAACGTCTTATTCAAATATCGAAAAAAAAAGATATGTATGAGATATTTATTAAAAATAATTGCAGTAAATCACAAGCCCAAAGAGAATAATGGAGAATATATGAAAGCCAAAGAATAATAACCAGCAAAAACACATTTAAAAATATATATACTTGTGTCAAAAACAGGACCAGCTTTGAAAGGAAGAGAAGGCTTGCAAATAGAATGAAAATAATGAAAAGGAAGACTTAAATATAATTTTGCATTTTCAAGGTAAACTTTTCTCTAATACAATATTAAAGCTCATAAATAGCCAAAAAAATAAAAGCTATTTTTAAACGTTATTGCTGAAATTAAAATTTTTAGTAAATCCACTAGAAACTTTTCCGAAATCTGTAGAACACTTAGGCCACACATATTATTAAATTCAGTACACTTTTAAAAAAATATGGTTTCCATCCATTTAAACTGACGAAAATAAACAAGCTAGACTCAGATATTCAGTACAAATGATGCAACGAAACAGAAAAATAGTCAGCTTTTCATTAGAGTAACTTTGAGTGATAAAGCAGTTTTTTCTAGTGCAGGCACTTTAAATAGAAAAAAATATAATTTTTATGAAACGGAAAATCCGTTTGATCTGGTATAATTAATAACAAAATTTTAGGTCTCAAAATATTTATATCTAGATAGAAAGTGAAAGGTATATATAATATTTAAATAACAAAAAATGTTATTCAAAATAACGTAAGAGAACCTCACGACGTATTAATCGGGCAACAAGACGGTGTACCGACGCATAGCATTAATGATGTTACTAATTTTTTACATGAGCGTTTTCCAACACGGTTTGGAAGATTTGAAACATGTTGGCCGCCATATTACTTGCGTTCTTTCAATTATGGACAATTTTTTCTGGGAATTTTAAAGTGATAAAATAAAATTTGAGATTTAAATGCTTTGGGACCCCAGGCTCTTGAAAAATAACAATGGCTAACGTAACGTTGCGAAAGTAATGCAACATGCCTGCCATAATCTCGCAATACTCTTCCATGTTTTTAATAATATTGTTAAAACGGATAAAATCGCGTATAAATAATAAATATTAACCATACATAATAATAAACTTCTTTATGTAGTTATTCTTGTGTTTAGACATATTACACTTAAGTTTAATTCAAATTGTTTAAAATAATAACCCATGCTAACTCTACGCACGCCCATGAGGTTATTTTTAATTTGTAGAGAAGTATGTCGTCCCATCTTTCGTAAGCGAGTGTGACAACGAAGATCTTTCGATAGAAACCTACTATGGCCAAGCTATTTCAATTTTATCTTCACAGATGGCGCCCCCCTAAAGTATGATAATTAAAGTTGAAGAATATATATGAAATTTAAGTCAATAAGCAGGAACTAATTCTCGCTACTAAACAGAATGCCTATCAAGCACGTAGCCAGAGAGGTTCCGGGGGTTTTGAACCTCCCCCTCCCGGGAACTTTGAAAATATTATGATATAGGCATGCTTCTTCTTCTTACTAATTTTTCTGAGGTTTGACCATTTGGACCCCTCCCACGAAATGAATGTCTGGTTTGGACCCCTCCCGGACTGCCACTACATGTCTCTTGCCCATAGTCTTTTAAGTCGACTAAGGTGATATCTTGTTCTTGTTCAAAATTCGATTAAACCGCCAAAATAAAACATGTGTCCTATATTCAATTAATGAAGGTGCTTCGCCGGGTATTACCTACCGTAAAAGCGGATTACGTGCAACACAGATGTTACTTAAAAAACACCTTTGTTGGAGTGTAATTACATAGTATTTTAAATTAGGTAAAACATGATTTAAAGTTATAATAAGCTATTTTGAGAATTCAAGCAAAATAGTGTCGGTATAATTTAGGGCACTGTAGTTTTATTTACATTACGAATAATCCGAAAATCAAATTAAGTTATACCCTAATCTGTTTGGCATATGAGTATTTATCATTTTTAACCATATTTTTTAAAATAAAGGTTTTGAGATTTTTTTTATAAAATTTACATATTGTCTACATGCTACATGTTAAATAAATATGCAAAATATTTTGGTTCAAGACCGCATAAAAACTATTCTTAATCAAATCAAAAAAGGCATTAAAATACATAAGAAACGGACGTTCTTTAAGGGATACTGAGGAAAAGTGGGCTCAGGAGTCCTAACTGTTTTAATCAGCGATGAGGAGAGTTTCGTTATTAAAAATATCATCCTTTCCTAAGACAATCACACAAAGCGTAAAAAAACATGAAAGAGTTTTAGCTTGCAAAGGGATTCTGGTATTCGAATTAAAAAATGTTAAGTATTTTATTTCAATTGGCTCCACTAAATTGCCATTAAAACTTTGCATTCGCCAATTTATCCAGAAAATAAATAATATTGTAGGAATGTAAGACAAACTGAAAATATGATTTGCCTACGCCGCGCCGGGTAACACATTTTTAAAACTTATTTAGGCAGTGGCGTACCTACGTTGAGAGGTACTATAGAACGATATACCTAAAATAAATACCTAAAAAAATTATTAAAAAAAATTGGTTGCAGAGCAAAGTGTACAGAGGCAATACATTTCAGATGTTTTGCTATTCAACAACCAGGTCCTCGGACTAAAACACTATTTCAATATTTATGATAAAAAATCTGTTACTCAAATACAAACGCATGGTTATTGCCACCTCGGGCAACATCGTCGACATTGTGGACTAATTCTGGAGAAAGAAGATTTTAGATCTGGATCTTGGAGTACTACATAGGAATAAACTGAACTAAAATGATAAAAAAGTCAGCCTGAAAAAAAAACTATTTATTAGATTGGTTTTAAATTTTGTGCAAGAATTAAGTGTGATATAGCTAAAGTGCGGGACACGAAAGAAAACCGGGCGGAGTCAATCGGTATAGGAAGGTCGGCCAAGAAATCTCTTTACACTAGTGGTGTCCCATCGTTCTTTAAATAATATGGCACTATTTTTTGACTATACGCACTTCAGATAATTAAAAAATGTAACTATGCTTAATGAACCTTTATCTATATTTGTCTGTTTTCTTTCGTCTACCGCACTTCTATATCTCTTTTGTGTTGCAAAAACTGCGAACTTTCGAATTTTAAAATGATTTAATTTTCATTTTTCTTGATCGATTTACCTATAAATATATTTTTTCTTGAGTTCTGTCATTAACGGTTCCCGGCTACTGCCTACGTCCACTATTAAGTACAGTGATACACGATTTACAAGTCCAGATTTACAAAGGCAGCCAGCATCAGATCCAGTGAAGGAGATTTATCAAAATTTTAATTTATGCAGTTCGACTTTGGGCTACTCGGGTATGCCAAAAGTGGCCGTCTGTCTCCGTTTGTAATATTATTTTATACAGGGGCCGTCATTGTGAAGTACTATATAGGGCGTTTCCTAATTGCGTGCTGATGTTAAAGGGGGTGTTTTTATGTAATAGTCTAAAAGTCTTAACTTTTGAGATACAGGATGGTAAGATTTAAAAAGAAATCATTTTTGTTCATCCCAATTCTGATGCTATTGTATATAACTGCATAAAATTTGATCTTCTATGCATTAAGGAGCATACGGATGTACCCAGGTTAAGTACATATGCACGCCACTGGTAGAAATTTCAAAAATTGATTGTTAATAAAAAATGCCCTTTTATGCATAAAAGACGTGTATCAAATTTCACACAGTTATTTATCTATAATAGCATCAGAATTAGGATTAAAAAAATGTTTTTTTAAAACCCTGTATCTCCAAAGTTAAGACTTTCAGGTTCATATTAAACTTTTTTCTTAAAAAGGTATAAAGAATCACCCCCCTTTAACATTGGCACGCAATTAGGGAACGCCCTTTCTAGTACATCACAATGATGCCCCCTGTACGAAGTAATATGACAGACGGAGACAAACGGTCACTTTTGGCATACCCGAATAGCCCAAAGTCGAACTGCATAACTTAAAATTTTGATAAATCTTGTTCACTGGAATCAGTGCTGGATCCCTAACTATAACTACTTTGATGTGTTAATTTTGGAAAAATATGAGTTCTGTAGTTTTTCAAATATTAATTGCAATATTAGATCCTTTTTGTCACCCGATATTGAACATTAATTATTTTGAAGCAGTTTATTGACAGCTACTATATGAACAATTTTACAAAATATATGAAAAAAAAACTAAGCCATTTTTGAGGTTGACGGCTGTGATTCTAATGGATCTATTCCTTCTAAATCGTTGTCTTCCTCTGAGAATGATGGAAGTTTCATCGTCACTACTTGAAGATCCCAGTCTAATAACTAAATCATCAATAACTCTTCCAATTTTGCCATCTACTTCCCAGTATTTATCTTCAATAGAACGAACACGTTTAACATATGATTTTGATATGACCTAACCTAACCTAACCTAACCTAACCTTACCTAAAAAAATTATTAAAAAAAATTGGTTGCAGAGCAAAGTGTACAGAGGCAATACATTTCAGATGTTTTGCTATTCAACAACCAGGTCCTCGGACTAAAACACTATTTCAATATTTATGATAAAAAATTTGTTACTCAAATACAAACGCATGGTTATTGCCACCTCGGGCAACATCGTCGACATTGTGGACTAATTCTGGAGAAAGAAGATTTTAGATCTGGATCTTGGAGTACTACATAGGAATAAACTGAACTAAAATGATAAAAAAGTCAGCCTGAAAAAAAAAACTATTTATTAGATTGGTTTTAAATTTTGTGCAAGAATTAAGTGTGATATAGCTAAAGTGCGGGACACGAAAGAAAACCGGGCGGAGTCAATCGGTATAGGAAGGTCGGCCAAGAAATCTCTTTACACTAGTGGTGTCCCGTCGTTCTTTAAATAATATGGCACTATTTTTTGACTATACGCACTTCAGATAATTAAAAAATGTAACTATGCTTAATGAACCTTTATCTATATTTGTCTGTTTTCTTTCGTCTACCGCACTTCTATATCTCTTTTGTGTTGCAAAAACTGCGAACTTTCGAATTTTAAAATGATTTAATTTTCATTTTTCTTGATCGATTTACCTATAAATATATTTTTTCTTGAGTTTTGTCATTAACGGTTCTCGGGCTACTGCCTACGTCCACTATTATTGGACCACCCAGTATAGTGATACACGATTTACAAGTCCAGATTTACAAAGGCAGCCAGCATCAGATCCAGTGAAGGAGATTTATCAAAATTTTAATTTATGCAGTTCGACTTTGGGCTACTCGGGTATGCCAAAAGTGGCCGTCTGTCTCCGTTTGTCATATTATTTTATACAGGGGCCGTCATTGTGAAGTACTATATAGGGCGTTTCCTAATTGCGTGCTGATGTTAAAGGGGGTGTTTTTATGTAATAGTCTAAAAGTCTTAACTTTTGAGATACAGGATGGTAAGATTTAAAAAGAAAACATTTTGTTCATCCCAATTCTGATGCTATTGTATATAACTGCATAAAATTTGATCTTCTATGCATTAAGGAGCATACGGATGTACCCAGGTTAAGTACATATGCACGCCACTGGTAGAAATTTCAAAAATTGATTGTTAATAAAAAATGCCCTTTTATGCATAAAAGACGTGTATCAAATTTCACACAGTTATTTATCTATAATAGCATCAGAATTAAAATTAAAAAAAATGTTTTTTTAAAACCCTGTATCTCCAAAGTTAAGACTTTCAGGTTCATATTAAACTTTTTTCTTAAAAAGGTATAAAGAATCACCCCCCTTTAACATTGGCACGCAATTAGGGAACGCCCTTTCTAGTACTTCACAATGATGCCCCCTGTACGAAGTAATATGACAGACGGAGACAAACGGTCACTTTTGGCATACCCGAATAGCCCAAAGTCGAACTGCATAACTTAAAATTTTGATAAATCTTGTTCACTGGAATCAGTGCTGGATCCCTAACTATAACTACTTTGATGTGTTAATTTTGGAAAAATATGAGTTCTGTAGTTTTTCAAATATTAATTGCAATATTAGATACTTTTTGCCACCCGATATTGAACATTAATTATTTTGAAGCAGTTTATTGACAGCTACTATATGAACAATTTTACAAAATATATGAAAAAAAACTAAGCCATTTTTGAGGTTGACGGCTGTGATTCTAATGGATCGATTCCTTCTAAATCGTTGTCTTCCTCTGAAAATGATGGAAGTTTCATCGTCACTACTTGAAGATCCCAGTCTAATAACTAAATCATCAATAACTCTTCCAATTTTGCCATTTACTTCCTAGTATTTATCTTCAATAGAACGAACACGTTTAACATATGATTTCCAATTTTCAGCAGATATTGAGTCAATCGCTTCTAATGTTATTTTATTTAAATCTTTAGTTGAAAGTTCACCGGCGCTCTCGAATATATTTTTTTACTCCTGCCCATGCAAGTTCAATAGGGTTGAGGTCAGACGTGTATGGAGGCAGCCTTAAAGGTGTATGACCGAGGTTACGTAAAAGACCGTCAATTTTATACTTTTTTCTCTAGGCTTGTTGGCTGATATTACTTCATATAATTGATATTTTCTCCATGTTGGATCACATACAAGATTGTTCGATTTAAGCCACGATATCATATGAGCTTTTTTAGAGTATTTAGTTGGCACTTTATCTTCTACGTGAAAATGATAAGACGCATTATCCATTACCACGACTGATTTGGGAGGAATGTTAGGTAGAAGCTTCTCGAGCAACTACTTTTTAAAATTATCTCTATTCATATGTCCATGATAGTCTCCAGTTGTTAGTCCCGAGCGAAAAACTAAAGCAGTACCTGGAACAAATCCGGCTTTTGAACCAGCATGAACTATAATAAAGCGACTACTAGAGCGGATTCCCTGAACAACACCTGTAACGCTTTCACTTTGCCAGCATTTGTTCACTGTCATATCATTATCTACCCAAGTTTCGTCTAGATACACAATATTGCGTCCTTCTTGCCTATATTGTCTTACAGTTGATAGATATTTCACCCTCCAGTGAAAAATAATTGGTCTCTCAATTTTCGTTTATTTTGGCCAAACAAAACCATTTGATCGTAAAACCCGATTTAAGGTTTTATACCCGTACGGAAAATCTATTTTGTTCTTTACAGCGCGAAGTAGGGGTTTGCAGGTCGGAACCTTCTTCAAGTTTATATAAAAATCCTCTATTGTTCATCGAATTACTTGAAAATCACCATCGTCAATTTTATCTTTGTATGATAATTGGGATCTTTTTTTACCAGGAGATTTTAAAGGTGAAATAGAACATGAGCGATCATTATGTCCTCTTTGAATTTTTCTTACACTAGTTTCCGAAACACCAGTGTAAAATGCAGCGCGTTCGGTTCGATTTTGAATTGGAATAGTCAAACTATTATTTTCAGCTTCTCTAGTACAGGCCTCTATAACGCTCGCAATAATCTCACGTGCACCGCTTCGAATTGTTTTTCCTCTTTTGCTCGCCATCGTTACTTCAAAATAATAATTCAAATTTAACGCAACGCATTTATATAGAAATGAAAACAAATGCTGGAAATGTATAGGCGCCACTGGAAATAGCTATAACCTTCTAGTGCATGGAGACTCTAGGCACAATTGCAAGTGGACCAGTGCGAAATGTACTAAATCCGATTAAAAACTTTATAGGTGAAGCGGCAAACTATTCAAATAAAATAACATAAAATTTATTTGCGTATTTTATAAGACTATGAACCTTTATTTTAAGGACCTCCCGGTTTTCTTTCGTGTCCCGCAATTTATAAACTGGTAAAACGCAGGTACAAATTCAAGAGGGCCGAACAAAATAGCGGCCAGTTAAAATGTTTAAAAAATCAATTTAAATATTTGAAAAGACAGTATATATGTGTTACTAAATGACTATATACTGAACCAGATTGGCTTCCATTTCACTATTTCTAATAAAAGGAAAGATTCATAACGAGAGAAGTTCTAGATAAAGAAAATTTACCATTTTTTGTTTCTTCTTTATATTAAAACATTATAAAAACTTGTATATAAATCTATGTTAGTGGTCTCATCGTTTTCAAAAGCTTAAAAGATTTCACTGAGTACATCGTTGCGGGTGCCTAATAGATGTTAATCTAGAAAACTAGGTTCACAAATTGTAGGATTACAATTAAATATAGCAAAACACTCTAAATGTTCCTGGAGGAACAGTCAGCATATTCAAATAGTTGAACCTGGATACAAGTAACTCGTAGTGCAATGTTAGTCGTTTTTACAATATCTCTACTTTTCACGATAGTAAATAGCAACAGTCAATTGTTTAAAAAAAAACAAAAATGACAGCGTGCCTTATTTGATACTTGTTTGTTCGTATATCTCCATAAACTCTTCATGTGAAAGACATAAACCCTTGTATTCACTAAAAAAGTTTAAGAGTTAGACAAAGTCTAGTTGCCATGGTACTTAAAACTCTTAGTTCGCCAGTTATGTGTCGCTTATGTAAATGTCATTTTGTGATGGTGACATTTAGAAAAATAAATTTGTTCAATTGTTAAAAATGTCATCTTAAACCTATAAACTGTCATGTTGTTCTAAATTTAAAACGATAAAATGACAGCGTGTCCTATTATTTGATCAAGCAAAAAAAAACAACCAAAAATCGGTGTTAATATGGAGGCAGGATAAATCAAAACTAACAGAGACCCTTTGAACTAGCCAAAATTTACATTGTTAGACTCTGCATGTACAAAAAAATACTGAACATTTGCAAAAATTCGTTTTTCCTGCATATCTGCCAAATTATTGTAGGATACTAAAATTTTGCAAACAATTCTATATATATATATATATATATATATATATATATATATATATATTTGCATGCATATATATATATATATATATATATATATATATATATATATATTGAAAATATATCACTAGTATATAGCATCCATAAATGGATTCTTTGGGATGACCGCTAAAGCAATGGAATTTGGCTAACCATAGACACGTGTTTCTGACTTAAGGTCTTCATCAGTACAGTCAACTAGTTGAAAGACGAGTACAACTAGTGCCAAAATGAATACACAAAACAATACCAGAGTCACCAACAGGAGCAAAACCGACATTTGTGATTACCAAGAGAACATCCGAAATCTTCGCCGGACTTGATACTCTATTTACCATGGAGCAGCATATAGCCACCTGTGGCGAAACTCATAACCCAAGAGTAGTAAATCAAAATAAGGAAAATATATAACGCGGTTAGAACTAGTATATAGCAGAAAATGGATTCTTTGGGATGACCGCTAAAGCAATGGAATTTGGCTAACCATAGACACGTGTTTTTGACTTAAGGTCTTCATCAGTACAGTCAACTAGTTGAAAGACGAGTACAACTAGTGCCAAAATGAATACACAAAACAATACCAGAGTCACCAACAGGAGCAAAACCGACATTTGTGATTACCAAGAGAACATCCGAAATCTTCGCCGGACTTGATACTCTATTTACCACGGAGCAGCATATAGCCACCTGTGGCGAAACTCATAACCCAAGAGTAGTAAATCAAAATAAGGAAAATATATAACGCGGTTAGCGTATATACTAGTTCTAGAGTCAAGCTGGAAGGGAGTAACAGGAAATTAGTTATGCTGTTATGCTCTAAGAGATTTTCTACAAAAAGTCACTTTTGATAATTCTATTACTACCATTAGGCTTTATGCAGGTTGATGTGGGGGTCGTCAAAACAAAGAATTAAGAAAACAAGAATAAAAATATAGTGCATGTCTTATCTTTCTGTCTACAAAAAGAATCACCGCACACTATAAAAGATATAGTTTTGTTCTTCCCAGTTCCCGATTATTCGTATATACCTGCCTATGTAGAGAAAAGTTGCAAAAAATCGAAGACATTTTGGATTACAAGGCATTACAAAATGTATGAAGAAATCGCAAATGTTTTGGGAAGAGATTTGTGCATTAGAGACTACAAAGACGTAGCAACGATTTAAAAAAAAATTAAGGCAATAAGTTCTACAAAATTTTTTTTTGGAAAAAATTTAAAAAGGAATAACGATATAAAAGTGAAAATAATACTTGAGCCCACTCATCGTTATGATGATATTTCGAATCAATTTTCGACAATAACAAAAATAGGTTGTAACGTATAAAGAGACAAGAAAAACCGATGTAGAATACATCACATTCGTTAATAGAATCAAGGAAGAAAAAAAAGGATGGTATACGAAAACTGCTTCAAGCTAGATTAGGGGGCGAATGGGAATCTAACACCACAATATCTTCTTTACTGCATTTCTACGAAGATGCTCTGAAAAGTGTTAGTGTAGAAGCTGAAAATGCAGTCGAAGATCAATATGTTTGCGAATGTTTAGAGGAACAGGTTGAAATGGAATTAATTTAAGTAATAAATTTCTTTTTGTATACTTTTTAGTAATAATATTCCTATTTTAATCATCTTTTTTAAATAAAACATATTGCATAATACGTAATTTTTATAGCTTACTTAATGCCATCATAACAGAGTTTCTATTTCAAGACCCAAGTCCAATGCCTGTCACAACAAAGTGAATTATGTCCATGATGGAACAAAATTCATAATATCCAAAGGGCTTTAACTTTTTTTTAAATCTATGATAATTTTGATTTAATTCAAATTGTTTATCACATCTATTACAATATTGTTTATTTTACATTCTGTCAAATTATTTAGCCAGTAAACGTTTATGGACGCTAGTCAACATTTATTTTGTGTGAAGTAATATGATTTGAAAAGTTGCTCTTCCGTTAGCACATATTATAAATGTCAAAAATGATAATTTTTAAAATAGGTCCCCCGGACAATTTTCAAATTTTTCTTTCGACGGGAGATGTCAGTGGAAGAAAATGAAATATAGTCAAAAGCAGTGTTATCGTGCGGGTCATACGATTTATCAACGACAAACTTTTTAAGCTTATTTTTCTTTTATTACGTATAATCATATCCTCCGCAAAAAATCCGGAAGATGAATTAGATAGACCTATGATATTTTCATATGAAAAAAGAGGATAAACATATAAATACCAACAGTTGCAAAAATCTTTGAGCGATGTCACTTCAAAGTCAGATCGACAAGTCAATGACAAAATGAGTAAAATAAAACAATTTTCGGGTTTTTTAATAAAATATTACGAAAATGAAAATTCACCGGCCCATATCCAGGAGATAGCAGCAAAAGCTCTGGGAATCAGTATAAGGACTGTGCAGAAAATTATGCATGAAAAAAAGCATAATTTACTACCGAAGAAGTTTAAGAAATATACACGAAAAAAGTCAAAGACAGAAGACTTAAGTGACAATGTAAAAATGAATGTTCGTAATGCAATTTACGATTTATACATATCAAAACTAATATAACCCTTCAACTCTTAAAAAAAACTTTAAAAAATCGAAGCATATTGGAAATTGGATTAAAATCTTGTCAAAATTAATAAAAATGTTGGGTTTTCGATATAAAAAGGACTGTAACCGAAGATTTTTATGCGAGTTGCTACATATAACAAGTCAGCGTATCCAGTTTTTAAAGAAATACACGGAAAATGTTAATTCAAAATTTAGAAAAGTGGTATTTTTAGACGAGACTTGGATATTTTCTAATGGAAGTGGTTCGAAATCTTGGCAGGACGAGTCTGTAAATTATGTCAAGAGAAAAAAGGGATGTGAGACGGGAAAACGGTTCATCACTTTTCATGCAGGTTCTTCAACCGGATTTCTCCCAGGTGCAAGTTTACTGTTTTCTTCAACATCCAAAAGTATAAACTACCATGATAATATGAACTGTGAACTGTTTGAAAAGTTGTTAAAATAACAACTGATTGCAAATTTAGATGCTCCATCGGTAATCATGCTGGACAATGCACTTATCATTCAAGAATCTTAAATAAACAACCTACTTCATCCTGGAAGAAAAGTGATATTTACGACTGGCTAATAAAACAAAAACGAAATCCTGAACGAATCCAACATGCTGAAACTAGAACTTCTTTTAATGGCAAAATCTATTAAAAAACGATCAATATCTACCGAAGATGAAATATTACGGGAAAATGGACATGAGGTTTTACGACTGCAGCCATACCATTGCCAGTCTAACGCAATAGAATTAATATGGGCTGGGGCAAAATCATATTACGAAAAACACGTGAACGATGGTCTTACATCAGATGAAGTGCAAATTGTTTAGCAAGATTCATTAAATTATATTACGCCGGAGTACTGGAAGAAATCTGTGGAACATACGGAGAAATTAATATGGGATTGGTGGAATCGAGAACGAGTTCTAGATGTCGAAATAGCACCAATGATCATTGCGCCATTTCAGGACGACTCAGAAGATGAGGACTTTTTAAGTGATAATGATATTTTTTAGTCTATAATATTAAAAAGTTTCTGAAGGATTATATTAGTCTTTGACGTGTATAAATTATAAATTGCATTACGAATATCCATTTTTGCATTGTAACTTCAGTCTTTTGCCTTTGGATTTTTTCGTGTACATTTCTTAATCTTCTTCGGAACTAAATTATGTTTTTTTTCATGCTCAAGTTTCTGTACATTCCTTATACCGATTCTCAGAGCTTTTGCCACTGGTTCCTGAATATTAGCCAGTGAATTTTATTTAAAAAAATTTTTTTATTAGATTTGACACAATTTTTTTGCTTAATTTTGTAGTACATTTGTAATTTTGTAGGCAATAAATAAATAATTATAGAATACTTGTTCCAATTATAAAGCGTGTTTAAAATAAGTAATTTTTTAATAATTATAAGACAAAATTTGATTTATAAAAATCGGTAAAATCGCTTTACCAGCAACTCGGGGCTAAATACAGGCTATATACATGTAAATAGCCCATCGAGATTTAACAGCTCGATAAAAGAATCACACACCATTTTGGTATTCACTGTGTTTTCTGATTTGATTCATATGTTGGTGACCTTTGGACCCGTACAATAAGACCGCATTCGACTATATACTTTCCGATCGATTTATCTCATAAATTATCGTATCTAGGAAAAATATGATTGGTACTATTTTTATTTGTGGTATCTTTATCTTTTTTTACATTTTCGTAAATCTTTTCTCTGCAAACTTTAACTAGTTTAAAACAGTTCTGAGAAGCTATAATTTAAAAAAATGGCCTGCTTCCTAATTTTCATGAGGTTCGAGTTCCAACACCTAATCACAATAATTGAAATTTTACTTTTATTTAATAAATTATATAAAAACCTAATATTTTCAGGGTTTCGGGGCGGGTCAGGGTTTACGTGCCTGTTTGATATTTTGTATTATTCGCAGATAACAATTCCGTTAATAATTTGTTGTCCATGCAGTATGGATATATATCTAACAAAAACTTACTAACACAAAAACCATGACGCTTTATGGATATTACCAACATTTCTTTTTTCTTGATCTTCTAAGGTGAATAAAACCAATAATCCCAAAGACAGTTTTACAATAGATAATTAATTCTTACCGTTTGAAAAATCAGAGCCCGGCGCTCTTCATAATAATTCTTTTCGCCATACTGTCAAGAAAAAAAATATAGGTAAGGTCAAGGATGACGTTCATTATCGATTACAAATTCGAGCCTTGTACAGTAATGCACTAACTTTAGAATTTCATTCTAGCAATAAGAACGCACATTGAAAATTTTATTTATTATTAATAATGAGCCTTTCTGGAAGAAAGACCAGTATTACAGTCAATTATGAGGCATCCAAGTGTAAATAATATAAAATAAAATACAGGTAAGTTGTCAATAAATAATATTTATTAAAAACAAAATAAGTAAATATACACATAAATCGTTTAACAGAAACAACATATAGTTACTATAAGAATTACTAATAATAAGAAATACTATATAGGATACAGAATAGACAATTCCTAATGTAATGTAGAACAAAAATAATAATGATATTCTGAGAAAAGAAGTTAAAAGTACAAATTATATTTTGTGTTAAAAGTTGAAAAAATCTCTTTGCAGACTGGCAGATAGTTTACAAAGGCTTTCATATAGGAAAAAAAATTTAAGAAAAGTAAATTTGTACCTTTATTTGCAAACACTGCTATATTTGATATGCTAAGATGCTAGCATTCATTCTCTTTAAGAGGTTAAATGTTTTTCTTATGTTCTGAAGTACTTCAGTGGGGGGTTAAACTTTGTACTATTAATACTAATATTAATATCCCGTCATGGAAATATATTTTTAGGGTCTGTTTATATACCGGATGACCACGGACATTCCCTTTCTTTCCTTTGTTTTTAAAATACCAGTTTCAAATTTCGTGACTTTATAGGACATCATCTTTCAACTTCAAACCAATGGTTGACAATTGTATTCACTTCCGGTTTAATCAGAAGTGGCGCCATCTATAATATTGATTTTGTAATTATTTTGAAAATTTATAAATAACATAATTAATTGCATATTTTATTTTAATACACTATTAGGGGTGACATTATTTTTAAAAATTTTAATACTAAATACTAAAGCCATTAAGTATTTAACAAAAAAAATAAATTAAAACGTATTGCTGCTATTTTGGTTTTAAAAATAAATGGGTCAAACATCAAAAGATAAAAAAGTGGTTAAATTACATAAAAAGGTTATTTTAGAAGATTTAGGCTGTTGTTTTAAATTCAATTTTGCTTAATTACGTTACCAAGTTGAGAATCTAAATCTGCGTTAATATCTGTAGCACAGCCAACTAAGCAAAATAAGACGAACTTGAGCTAAAGGTTGACAAATAATGTTATTTACAAGATCACAAAATTTTAAATTGATATTTTAAAAAACAAAGAAAAAAGGGGCATACATTAGTGCGTGATCACCCGGTATATCAGTGGCATATCAGTGCCGACACAATTACATTTAAATTACATTTAAATTATTTCACAATTCTAAACATGCCATTGAAGTACTATACACTGATAGCATATTGTATACAGACAAATACTGAATAAAAGTAGATATATTCATTGTTCACAATTTCGTTTAAATTTGTCCACTGTCTAATAACCAAATAGCACATGCAAAACAACATGTACCTACATGTTATGCATGTAGTGAACTATATATTAAATGAGACAAGAGAGTCGATAATTTTTTTTGTTTTGATGGGGTTGTTATAATGATAGACAGAAGTAATAAGCAAAAAAAGACATTGGGATAATAAATACATACTACAACCACAGTAATTTACTATAAATTTTTATATTTACTTTTGATCAAAATACAAGAGTTCTAACCACACTACACCACAACTTGTTAGTTCTCAACGCCCGTTTCGCTAACCAAGTTATATCATCAGCAGATGATATAAACTAAAGTAACTTATCCTAACCGTTGTTGCACCCGACTGCATCGTTGTCAAGTAAGCAATAGGGAATAGGCCCCCTGTCTTTATTTAGTGCTTTCTTACCACATTTAACTATTTCTATACTCTCAAATGCATCCAATAATCTATTATTAAATACATTTTTAATTAACTTAAGATTATTCATTCCTGTTTGGTGATTGTTTTCCAAAACATGTTGGGCAACGCTTGACTTTTCTGTTCTTCCGTATCTTATGTACCATGTGTTCTGTAAAAAGAATGTTTTTGGAGAGTTTTGTTTGCCCAACATATTTTAGATCGCAGTCATAAGGTACTTTTTACTTCTGTTATCATTTTTGATAACGGGTATCTCTCAATTAAATCGTAAGGGAGAGTTTGAATCAAATTGTCTACTTTTTCAAAATAATTTGTTTGTCTAGTATAACAACCTTATTTCCTTTGTCAGCTTTCAAATAAAAACATTATTTTTTCTTCAGTCCCTGAATAACTTCAGTATTTTTACGAGAAACATATTTTGACTTGTTGTTAACAACGTTTTTGGAGAGTTGAATCTGCAAACCTCTCTGATGAATCCCTTAGTTGACTCTGGCACGTATTGAATGAAACTTCCGATAGTCGCTATAATAGTTGGTAAACTATTTTCTACTTTTTTTTGATATTTATAGGAAATTTACTAATACTAATAGGTATATAACATCCGACTCATTTCATTACCGTCAACACAAAATGGCAGTGTTTCATTTCTTAACTCACAGGTTAGTCAATTTTCCATTAAGTGAAGAACGTTTTAACAATGAACTGAATCGTATTAAAAATATTGCTAAAAGTAATAGATATAATGATAATTTTGTATATAAATTTGTAAATCGACATAAGCATAAGAAAATGTTAAAAGATGCCACTACTCTTCAAGCACCTGAGGCTCCCAAAAAGTTCATAGTAAACCCATATGATCCTAGATATACGGGAGGTCTAAAAAAATTATTTAAAAACGTAGGTTTTAGAGTAGTCTACAAAACGGAGAACAGTTTGAAAAATCTCCTTGGAAACCCTAAAGACAAAGTCGACTTGAAGTTGAGGAGTGGCATTTATGAAATGAGCTGTAATGACTGCGATCTAAAATATGTTTTGCAAACTAACCGCTCCATAAACATTCGTTTTAAAGAACACATGGCACATTTAAGACACGGAAGAACAGAAAAGTTAAGCGTTGCCCATCATGCTTTAGAAAATAATCACCAAATAGGAATAAATAGTTTTAAGTTAATTAAAAATGTATTTAATAATAGATTATTGGATGTATTTAAGAGTATAAAAGTAGTTAAATGTGGTAAGAAAGCACTAAATAAAGACAGAGGGCCTATTCACTATAGTCCGCTTGTTTACTTGACAACGGTGCAGTCGTGTGCATCCAAGTGTGAGCATATTTACCTATACATAGTCTCTGTTAGGATAAGTTACTTTAGTTTAAACCATCTGAAGATGATGCTAACTTGGTTAGCGAAACGCGTGTCGAGAACGCAACAAGTTGTGGTGTAGTGTGGTTAGAACTCTTGTATTTTGATCTATCTTCCACCACAGGTTATAGTGTTAGGATTTACTTTTGAGACTTTTTTTTTGAGGGATTACTTTAAGTACCTACCATCTTTTATCGACGCCCTTAATATCAATTGTAACTTTGATAATTCCGCTTTGTTTTGTTCCCAAAGTTTGATAATTCCGCTATGTTCCCCAAATATAATATCCGCAGTTAAATAAAAAAAGTTTAGTTGAAGCAGTAAACCCAGACTAGTTGGCTGGCATATACATATATACCTACACTTGGTAGAATCTATACCTAACGAAACACTATTCAGTATGGTTTTTATATATATACAAATTATACAAACTGTTATTTTAATAAATACATTTTTGAAGGTAATATATTATTTCTCTAAATACCTCTAAATTATATGTAACACTTTTTATATACATATGCATAAAACAATGCAATTTTAGATTATTGTATTCTTGTTTCTGCAGCTTTTAGAATCACTAAGTCAGATATTGTGCTTTAAGAAAGTTATGAGATGAAAACAACAGCAAAATTTTTGGAAAATCTTAAAATACCCAAGCAACGAGTATTTTGCATTACTGACATCTATTCATTCAATTGGTTTGTGTTCATATTTCAATTTTTCTGAAGATATTTTGACATTACTAAATGTAGCTTTACTACATTATAGATAAAAATATTAACTCTTAAAAATATGTTATTTCTATGGGCATTTTTCAAATAATGTAATTAAAATATTAATCACATGCCATTACAGAAGAGAATTTTGCAAAAAACTGTTCACATAAAAATAAAAATGCAAAAGGCTACAAAAAATGCATACAATTCATGTAAACCAGATACTGTTGGAGTCTACCAGTTTTCTAAAAATATCAAATTATTATTTTAGATAAAAAAGATACTCTTCATTTAACCTGCCTCAAGTAAAATTATATTGTTTGGGAGCTGATTTCTTACATCAAATTAAAAAAACGCCTTCTATTTACACGGATCCTGAAACCCTTAATTTGTATATATATATATATATATATATATATATATATATATATATATACATATTTGTAGGGCATTTAATAATCATTTTACCTTGGCCGTAACAAAAATAGGGCGGAATTTAGAAATCAAATGTTTGCTAAATGCACTCCTAAAAACTTGATTATAATTTCTAAAGCTTTCAAAAAAAAAATTATTAAATCCACATTTCATTTTCAACATATTTCGGGGACAGTTACTTCCAGAGCAAGAACACATTTCTGTATCTAAACATAGTACGGGATTTTAAAAAATACTCTAATAAAAACTAATAAAAGAATCATATTATTTGAGAGTTAAACTTTTTTTTATTATTATTTACCACTTTTTTAGGCTTTGGCCAGCTAGATTTATTTGGCCAATATCAGTACCGACAAAAAATAATTTTTGGCGGTACTTTTAAGAGACTGCATCTTAGAAGCAAATCGTTTGCGGACACAGGTTTAGACAAACTTTTTTTATATCTAGGATAGACATATGTTCCTTTAAATTTTGCGTTTAATTCCAATTCGCCCTGTTTAGTGAAGAGCGTTCACTATCCATATCTCAGAAGTCCTTCATGCTGGCATCTTCAAAACAAAATAATATAACAAAAGTGGTCAAGATTAAAAATATCATGAAGCTTCAAAATTGACCGCATAAATGGCCACTTTTTTTTTCAAAACGCTATCACCCTGAATTTACATTTAATTAACCAATACTCATTAATCTGTGTTTTACTCATTTTTATCTCTGTTTCGTATTTAAAATTAATTTCATATTACAAGAAAATGAGAAAAATAATACTTTATTAAAAATTCATTATTTTTGGACATTACGTACCTATAAAATCTCCCTCGCCGGTGGATCATTTACACAAAAAGAAAGTTAGAATATAAAAAAATGTCTATGAAGTTATTAACTTACAAGTAATGAAAAACTTAACTCAATTTATTTATATTGAAGGCAGCCGAAATAACTAATAAATTTTTTTCAAAAAAAAAGTGTATTTGTTTGTTGTTGCTAACTAACGTGCAAGAATCGTTATTTGTTTAGAGTTATTTGGAAACTAAAAATCAAAAAATGTTAAGTTTGGGCAGCCTTTCTTGACCACCCGGTATAATATACAAAGGCCCAAAATATATTAAAATATTTTACTGATTCTAGATGTCTAAGAAGAATAAAAGAGCTTTCAATATCTGAAAATATCAGTAAACTTGGCTGATTATGAGGAAATTGACGCTAAAATTACACCTTACAGTTATTTTTAAGGAGCAGTTTATCTACAGATAGAGAATCTTATGCAATTCTGATGTATTTAGAAATGTTCTTCATATTATTAAACAAAGGGTTCCGACCAATACTTAATCGTAGGACCACTGTGTCTTTCAAAAATATTAGCATTGGCTTTTACTTTTGACCTGAGTTTAACATCCTTAGGTTTCAACATATGTTTATGATTGGTCAAAATTCTTGCGGGCGTCAAAATTGACTTTGAACTCAGTCCTGTGCACTCAAGGAAATGTTCATAGGTAGGTTGATGGGGAGAATTTTTTGCTTCATTGCTTACTGGCTCTTTAATTGGTTTCTGGATTCGTTTAAGTTCTAGCTGCTTTTTCAACATTTCAATTGAAGTCCTGTTTAAATTCGGTAATGAGATATCTGTAGCCCGAATATAATCTACTCTTGTCGAATGAAGATTGTTTTCAGACTCTGGGAGATTTTTTTCTTTAACGTCCTTCAGTTTGGCTGAGTTACTTTCAATTTTGTTAGCTTTTTCTTCCCTTTCCAATTCCTCTTCGACATTGTACTCTTCGATTTCGCAATCGTCCAGCTTAAATTCCTCAAAATTTTGACTCAAATCAAAACTGTCAAAACTTGGAGCCTCCGCGACTTTATCGGGACTTTTCAAGAAATGTTTATCCAAGCTTTGAAGATTTTCAAAACTGGAAAACATCGATTTAGATTCAGGTTTCATACGTTCATGCTTTCTTTTAATCTCGTTTATAATCTGGTGATTATTGAATCCGCTTATCAAACTTGATACAGATGAACCAATAACAATTGGTTTTCTAGGTTCACGAATAGTTTTTCCTTGCAAAATTTGCGTGTTGTTCATAACGTAGTTATCTTGGGAGATCATTTCTTCTTCATTCTCATCAGGATCATCTGGAATAATTATTTCAGATACTTGAGGTAGTTTAGGAATTTGAACTTCATTTTTCTTTTTAGGTGATTGCGACAGTTCTGGTTTAATTGAAGTATGCTTCGCAAGCTGAATATTTAATTGCTCTACGCATTTTTTAACGACTAAATTTGGTATTTCTTCTTTTGGTGATACAGTTGCTGATGTCTCTTCAGATTTCTTAAAAACTTTTTGAAAAGGTGCAGACATATTTTTATTATTGACATCGTGGGATGTTGGACTATGTACTTCTGCAACAACACTAATTTTTTTAACGGAAATTACTTTATTTTGAGGCAAATTAAGTTCGGAAATTGAGCAGTAGTCTGGTTCTAGATCGACGGAGCTAGCTGTGTCACTTGGAGGCTTTTTAGGCAAAGTATGTATTTTACATTTAGATACTAAATTTGGTGGTTTAGGTGGCAGCGCAGGTGGTATCCTCATAATCTTATTTTTTCTAATAGGAATATTTGTGCTATTAACACGCACTTCTTGATCTCGAGATTTCTCCACTTCGATATAGTGATGAGTATCTTTGGCATCCATAGATTTTCTTGGGATAGTTTCTACTTTGGAAGAATCCGAAGAAGTTTCGCTGGCTTTACTTAAAATCTGTTCGTAATCATTGCTGTAAATACTTTGAGGTGTTTCATAAAAATTCGGTGTTTTTTGTATAGGAGTTTCGTAATAGTCGTGACTTTCTTTATCTTCTTCTATAACATTTTTGTCTTCTTCATCACTAAATTTTACACGTTTATTATTTTTGTTGCCTTTCCTCTCAATATTCGGCGTTTTAGGTGGTGAATTTATATCATTTATATTTTGCAACAGTATTTGATTCATACATTCAAGAACGGGATTATTCCTGTAAATGTCCCGATGATCTTCATCCTCTTGGTCACTAGCGCTTGCATACCAATTATCGTTTGTATCCCCGCCACTTTCAAATATGGGTATAGTTTCCGTTAATTTGTTTTCTGGTTCTGTAATCATAACAAAATCTTTATTCTGTATATCGTTTTCAGTAGAATTATCAATAATTTTTTTTTCATCACACTTTGTAACTATGGTATTAATAACAGTCTTGTCGCATTCCGAGGAAGAAATATTTACACTTGACTCAGATGTAGTGCTTTCCATACTTCTGCTATTGTTTAACATGTTCTCAATATTTTCTGAAACCACACTAATTTTATCGCTAATACTTTCTGGAGGTAGGGAATCTAAATTATCGTAGTCCGCACTAGTATTATCTTCATTAGATAATGAGCTATCGTTTCGCAGTTTTAAGACTTCGAAGTAAGTGCCAATGCTTTTTCTGTGACTTAATTTTCGACGCCCTTGAGAATTGTACCTATTTTTCTGAAAACCGTTTTGATTGCTGTTTTTCTCATACGTTTCGCTTTCAGACTTGGAATAATAACGTTCTGAGGTTGCGTAGGTTTCGCTACTACTGTCTAAGGATTCTAAATTAGAAGACTGGTAATCATGTTCGGTTGCCACGTACTCCGAACTACTATCAAAACTTTCAAGATTCATTACAGAGGAAGTATAGAACTGGTTACAATGCTTACAGTATTGATTAGCAAGGAGCTTCTTTATATCGTTTGTTTGAATGTTAATGATGTAGTCTTTCTCGTTAAGCTGGTGACTAATTAACTTCTGCTCTTGCCTCAGTCGGGCTTCAAAAATTAGTAGAGCCTTGAGAACTTTGGCAAGCTGTGTATCCCTAAGAGCCTTCTCGGTTTGGTACATTTGCTCTTTTTCCAGAATTTTTCTCGTGTATTCGGCGACAATGAAACGGCATCGCTTTCTTTGTAGTTTTAGGTCCCTTTGGGCATTTTCCAATTCTTCTCTGACTTTTTTCATATCGGTTTCGGTATACGATACCTGAAAATAAAAAATATTTATTAGACTCTAAATAGAACAAATAATAATGTACAAATGAGTCAATGAAAATAATATGTGCGGAACATTCAGCAATAGTAGCTTTTGTCTAATTGAAACCTTTTTAAATCGTCTTCCAAATTCACCGCATAAAATATGAATCTAACAAGATATTATCAAATGATGGTCCTGTTAGATCTGCACTGTCGTTATTTTCCATTCCAAATGGTAGCTATCTCCAATCCTTTTTAGGTGGAAGGATGGTTAGCATTCAAAACATTGTGAAACCGAAAAAATAAAGATAATGCAAGTCTCACAAAACATTATACATTGTCTAGCAAAGCCCTGTTACTGTTCGTGGTCTACATCAAGTCTACCTTCGAAAAGAGTGATTATTTTTTTATCACAATGACTAAAGGCACTTTAGTATTGAACCAGGCATGTCAAGCACTGAAAAGTGACAGCCATGGAAAGTTTCAAACCCAGGTCTTCCAAGGCAAGCTTTGAAGTTCACTTTAACTCAATATCTAAAGAAATAAAATTCAGTGGGACTACGTTATTATGTGGGACGCCCTATATGATATTTTATTCTGGTTTTAATTCCTTGTTCTACCACACATTTAATGGTTATTTATACTACAAGGTATGTAAGTAACATTTACAGTCGAGGACGAGTTTGTGCCCGAGCGATAGCGAGAGCTGGCAAAAAAGTTCGAAACTGGTTAATGTACTTACATCGCATATAGTATATAACATTTTTCCCCCTCCTGGTATTGTATGTTTACAAGAAAATGCTGGACATATTTTTGGATTTTCATTATCATTACATTCGATAGCATTCTCATTAAATTATGAAGGCAGCCGTGATCCGTTGCCAGAGCAACATAAGCAGTTTTTATTTTATCAACAACGTCAAGTTGACAATTCGTGGCGAAAACTTTGAGGAAGTCGAATTGTTTGATTCTGTGTGAACAAAATGGATGTTTCAGATATAGAAGAATCAGCGAATATTGCTTGTTTATCTCTACTACCGGAAAAGTAGAAAAAAAGGTATGAAGCAGCATATAAATCCTTTAAGAATTGGTGCCAAAGCAAGACCGCTACTGCAGTCTCAGAAACCTTGTTTTTGGCGTATTTCCACGAAAAAAGTGTTATATATTGAAGTCCCCATCAAGCTTATGGTGTGAGTATTCGATGTTGAAGTCCACCCTTTTTATAGAGGAAAATATAGATAAATCTAGGTATCCAAAACTTCGAGCATTTTAGAAGAACGTCGGCAACTTTATTAGCAAATACTGGAGTTGATGTATTAGCTATCAAGCGAAATAGTGGATGGAAATCCGCTACTATTGCGGAAAGTCGCATAGCTGAGAGCTTCAATAATAAAAAGGAAGTAGCGAATTAAATTTTATACAATAAAACCCAGCCAGGAGTCTTTTGCAGTGCTTCAACAGTGACAGAAACATTGGTTAGAAATGAAGGATCTGTGGAGTCAGAAAATGTAATACACATCGAGAAGAAACGAGAAAACGTGTTTCCAAATTTTGTTAATAATGTGAATTATTGTAATAATTGTACCATTAATATTCATTTAAATTAATATCACCGGATTTTTGTAATATGTTGATGAAATCAAAAATTAAAACTACTTATCATAATTTTAGAATATTTTTTCCCTAGGGATGTAAGTTGACTTACATCCTTTCGTTAAGGGCAACCAATACCTTGTTGAGTAACTTTCACTTGCGTCTGTCAAAGCAGTGTCAAAATATGTTGCTTACAATACAGGGAGGGAGAAAAATTAATTATTTTTGTTATGGCTCAATCTATCAATGTTTTCCAACAAAACCCATTAAAACTTGTTGGGTTATTTCTTAATTACCTGGCATTGACTTGCTTTGGTCCAGGTTTAAAAGTTTATAGCATTAAACCAACATCAAGAATAGCTAGTACTTCGAAGGGTTATGGCTTACCATTAAGGAAAACCATGTGCCTGCCCAAAAATAGATATGGGTCACAAATACTTAAGTATTATGATAATTATTTTCATGTCACATCAAAAACGAAACATATTAAATAATATCACTTGAAAATATATAGAGTATCCAAAATACTTATCAATAATCAGAATTATTGGTGATCATAAATTAGGACCTTCATTCCATAACAAGGAAATTCGTTTTAATTTACCATACACGAATGTAATATTATTATTTGCTGCTAAAAATAGATACACGCAAGTCTTAACTCAGCATTCGATTTGTATGAACGGTGTAAATACGTAGAGGGCGATTCACTACAAATGGACCCCAACGTTTGCCTTCTTTGTTTAATGGGGTAAAAAAACTAGCATAATTTTTAACGTTATACAGAATACAGAAAAAGAGTGAAGAACAACAATTTATATTCAAAAACTGTCACTGTAGTTTTAGTTTCCTAGATCTTAAGGCCGTTTTACATACTGCAATTCTTTCTTGCAAGTTGCAATAGTCTTGAACAAAAGCATGCGCAGTGGCAAGACATTTGTACCTTTTGTCAAACTGCGCATGCCTTTGTTCAAAACTATTGCATATTGCAAAGAAGAATTGCGGCATGTAAAACGGCCTTTACATTTCTGTCATAGATGTATCTTGTAGCTCAATATCAAATCCTAGATTTGGGACTCTACCATAAGATGCGATGCAGTCCTACTGTATCCATCGTGTATTAGATTTATTCTCTCTCACATTGCCTTCTGTCTCACATTCCCTTTGTTATTTTATTACTCACGTTCTTAATTAATTCAAATACTTCTTGCGACATACAGTATTTCATCTTTCAGAAAAAATTATTAAAAAAACGTACTTACGTCACTTTATTCTCCAAGATGTGAAAAGCAATGTCTGATTCGGTACAATCCCTTGCACCACGATAGGAAAGAAAAAAGTAGCGAATTCAATTTGTAGTTTTTTCGTTAAGATTATCAGAAAGTCAACGTTTTTTCATATTTTATTTATCTTGTTTCAAAGAAGTTTACTTTTTCGTTTATTGGAAAACTGTTAAGTGTCTGATATTCGGTTTTTTAATTAAATGTTCACGTGTTTTTCTACCGTAATAATCAACCGCAGGTACCAAAACTTCATCTATTTCAGAGCCTTCTGGTTTCTATACATTTGGTCTTTGAGACAATGAAGCTAAAAAATTTCGTTTTAGAAATAAGTAGCGAAATCAAATATAAAAATAAATGCTGAACCATCATTATCTTTATATACAGTAGTTTGTTTCACTGGTAATGGAATGTGTATATATATATATATATATATATATATATATATATATATATATATATATATATATATATATATATATATATATAATATTAAATTTCATACAGAAATTTTTTTTCTTTCTATAGAGACGGACAAAAATTGTTCTCGCCTTAGCAAACATATCGCAACCATTATCTCATGAAAGACCCAAAAGATAAACAATTACTTAGAATAATCAGAAAAAATAAAGATCAGAGAAATTCAAGGTGACGTCGTATAAGTAGCTTTCTAATGTGGCTAAATTTTACTAAATGGGAATTCAAAAATATATGCTAAAATTATTAAGCTGTCAGTGGACATCGCATTAATTTCATTAGATGGACCTAAAAAACTAAACTGTCAGCATTAAAAAAAATTAACTTTAATACTTACACTAATTTAAGTATTGCAAGCCAGTCCAATAATACCAATATATATTGTTCCTAAGGTAACACCATTTAAACGCATTTAAATCTGATAAGAGAAGATGAAAAATTGACATCATGAAACCTATTAATGTAATAAGCGAAAGGAAACGTTAAAAATATTCTTTCTTGCGAGCTGAAACTGTTAAAATATTTTTTCGTCGGATGTAAAGATTGTCAGTTCTGTTTACAACTTTATTCAAAGGTTATGGCGGACATCATTCTTCAGTATTTTGTTATAGAAACAGGTTTTGTGACGAACACGTCGATTATATATGTTCTACCATCCAACTTCATTCAATTTGCAAGACATTCTTGCTCTATGAGCTCAAAACATAAATCCTAAATAACCAGAACCTGGATGATCTTAAAGTTCGCCGAATCCAACCAATTGCCATACACATTGACACAGAAATATAAAATCGAAAGTAGACTTGTAAAGCATTTTTTCATATCTTTATTTAGGTAATATCAGAATATCTATGTCGATTTATCGTTTTTAGTACTAAGTATCATAATTTCTAGTTTAAAAATGAATTAATTAATTATTAATCCAAGGTGTTTGCAGAATCTGGAATTCATTTGTAATATTATCAAACTTTATATAATATTATAAACTGAGTTAATTTTAATTTCTTTTTAGTAGGGATTAAACATGTTTTGGAGCAGCGCCATTAACACAAATTCAGATGTTTTAAGAAAGTAAGTTATTTTCTACACAACTTAACGTTAGAATAATGGTAAGTATACATTAGCTTTTAAGGCAATCCCAATAGTTTTTAAATTTCAAAAGAAAAAAAACTATTTATTTAGCCATTTTCCATAGAAATCGTGTGTGGTCTTCACATATGCATATTGCTTTAGGGTATTTAATAAAATAGACTTTAAATAAACAATCACAAAACGCATTAATATTTGGAAGGCCTTAAATTCGTGAAATATATTGGTAATTGCATACAAATATTGTTGCTTCCGCATTTAAAAAAAAATACAGATGAGTGAGTCATTACAATAAAAAACATGCGCGGATTTGAAATTGGGTGAGTTGTCTACGGGGGAATGGTCAATTTGAAATAATGGTGGTTTGCTCCATACGGAAATAAGGTTATGAAAGCTGATAAAAAACTCTGACAACACCAAGAAATCAAAGTTTTTTCGAACACAAGACAAACCATATTTTGACAAATTGCATCGCAAAATACAAAATTCCGCCAGAGAAAACATATAATTTAGATACGATAATTGGAATGTGCAAGCGAGATGAGTAAAACGGGGTCAAATTATGACTGATTGCTTTTTTATTGTTAGCTAGTAATACGGTGATCTCAGTTTATGTATTCTTGAGAAAAAAATCAGTTTTTTTTATAAGTGCAACTCAAGATAGCTCTTCTGTTTGGTTAGAAGTATTTATTACCTACGCACTGATCTTATAAGCCAAAAACCAAATACCAATATTAATTGTAAAAAACATCGTACTCATCATTGAATTTGGATTGCATAAGTGCAATTATTTAATGTTTTATGCAAGTATTGGATTTTTAATTGTCATTCTTACAGGATACAATTGACACGTGGTAATACGAAATAAAATAACCAACTTTTCCACCGCAAGCAAGTTGTTTAAATCCTAATGAAGCACTGAAAACTTTCGATACTTTTGTATTGCCTACATTTCAGAATGAGGTCAGCATTTTATCTTGATGGAAAGTAGTCTTTTATGTTATTATTTATAGTATTACTCTCGATTTTTTGACGAACGGTGTTAATCATGTGAGTCTGAGAAATTAACATAACAAAAATTTCATTACTGTTTCAATTTGAGCTTTGTGAAAAAAAAGTGGCTTACGATTTAATTGGTATTTTGTTTTTAAATCTTAATAAGAAGATGTATATATATATATATATATATATATATATATATATATATATATATATATATATATATATATATATATCATGCGTATTTATTCCCGTACTCAATATGATTTTTTTGCTTTAAGAGTGTTATGAAAGAAACCTAAACTTTTAGGTGGCATTGTATATTTTCTAATTCAATTTTATTTCCAAATTAACTTATTTTTAAAAAAAGTTCCATTCCAGGCTATTTAATACACAGGATGTTAAATATTTTAGGTAAAGTAGAGATATCTGGTAAGCCGTTAGAGCTAACTAAAAGCAGTTATTTAAGGTAACTTTATCTTCGCCTTTAAAATTTGTATTCATTTTTCTAAACAAAGTTGGTTTTTTTTGCAATTTCATGAACTCGTTTTTTTTATACACACAAAAAAAAACGTTTATTAACATTTGGCAACAGCGCGAATAGGTTTTCAGCTTGAGGGGGCTCATAATTTCTGACGACCAAAAAAAATAGCAGCTCCTCAGTTTTATATTATATGAATGACAAAATAACACCCTTAATGTACAGGAAGTACAGGGTGAGCCCAGAGCCCTGGATCAATTAAAAATCTATTATGCTTTACCTTAATACGCAAATATTGTATTGTATGAACCTATTACAATGGACTTGGTGTTAGAAAAAAGGGCTTTTTTGCTCATCTCTTAGAGCTATCAACTATGCCGTAATGATTTTATTAGTGGTCACTAGATGGCGCTTTTTCGTAATTCTTCAAATAATACGGATTTTCTCAAAAAAATCAAATGGTATGATATGACTTTTTTATCATAATTTAATTCAAAGTTATAAAAGGTATCGAATAGTCAAATAACAAAATACAGGTCCGTATTTAAATTAAAAAAGTTGTTGGTGGTTGCTCGAACCCGAAACGTCGGATTGATTGAAAAACTTACTTCACCAATTTGTAGAGTAGGGGAAGAAACCATAATAAAGTGAAAATTATTTTCATCTGTCATTTCAACTAATCCTAAAGTTATAGAAAAACTAAAAGAATTACAAAAAAATAACTTTTACGGTTTTTCTTTAATTGTAGGCTTAGTTGAAATGACAGATGAAAATAATTTTCACTGATGATGGCGAAAGCCGAAAGCGCTCTGCTACGTATTTAATTAAATAAAAAATTGCACGAAATACAAAATTGTCTACATTCCCATTTTATCTCTACGTGCACCCAACCGTTTCCTATTCTTAGAAAAACATGAGTCTCAATCCAAAATCAGCTCTATTGTCACGTTTTGAAGGTAGTAAAGTGAGAAAAAATAGGAGGCTATCATTTCATATCTGAACATAGGTTTTGACTCTATACATTTTTTCTCAATAACATTTTGATGTTAAAATTAAGGCTACTTTGCTCGTTTTCATATTTTTTGCGTACCCTGTATAAATTTCGACTTTTACTAAAACTAACTACTGTTGATACAGTAATTTTTGATGCACTAAGTTTTATCAAGAATAAAATTTTCTAAGAAAACAAAAATAAAAAAGTTTTTCATATGTTACACATTTCTTGGACCACACTGTATATGTATTTTTGCTCCGGCCCTAATTTTTTCCCACTCCGAGAAAACAATATAGTTAAATTTTGTTTCTACTTTTTTTGTATTATTCTATGATTACCGAAAGTTCTTTGTAACCTATATGGCAATAAAACATTTGAATTTGAATTTAAGTCGTTTAACTAATATTAAAAATAATACTGAACACTCTAACAAAACTAAATTTAATTATTCTAAAGCCCTGTATTTTTAAATTATTAACTGAACTGCACTTTGAGCTGATTTTAACCTATCTGTTCTAGTCTAATTATAATTAAACCTCAAAAATAGTTGTGCGAGTTCATGTAGACTACGTTTATAAATACATGTTTAAAGTGTACCTAAATTCTTAGGGAAAATATTAAAAGAAATTCGTTTGTCAAAATAGCACCTTTTCAAAAATACAATATGAAAGTAAAAGTTTTATTTGCGATTATAAATTCAAACACCTGTTTTAGAACGAGATTATGAGCAAATTATATGTTTTTTAGAATGTAATAATGTAAAACAAAATAAATTTAAACACTTAGAAAATAATTACTTTTTAATGTAAATATATTTTTTGCAATTAATGCATGATAATTACTTAACCCTATAAAAAATATTATTTTTAATGAGGGTATTAGAAAAAAATAAAATTAGTTTTAAAAAATGAAATATAATACCTCTCGTATTAAACAAAAACAAATTTATGAAGATTCTAAATAACACAAATATTGATTCAAAAGTATTGCTTAAAAAAAGTTCTTTTAGTTTTCAAATAACTCCAATAATAACGTTAAAAATGGTGCCGTTGTCACCAAGGCCCAAAAATAAGACAAACTACAGAAAACTCACAAAATATATGCCGAAAACGCGGATATACGAAAAGTAAGCGCCAAATTGAATGGCGCTATTGACAACTTAGAACTCAATTATTACCTACTAAAACATGTATCTTTTATACCATAATTAACAACTCAGTAGCAGATGGGATACCTGTTTGCCGGTACTGATAAAAAACTCATCATAATTTAAAATCAGTTATGCGACGGCGAATGTTTAGAATAAAAATAGAAACATTTAAATAAAAATTACATTTGGAAAAGAAAGTGAAAGTATTTTTTTTATATTTAATAATCTCTATTAATATTTGTATATATTAAAAGATTATGTTAATGACGTTTTTGACTATTTTCTATAAATAAACTTTCTTGTCTTGTCTTATGTTATAGAAAAAAATCTAATTTTATTTTCATTTATACTGATTAAAAATTGTATAACATCACTGTTGGTATCATGATGAAAATAAAATAAAATAAATTATTTCTATGAAAAGAAAGTTTATTTATAACAATCACTGATTAAATTTATATAATAAAAATACAAATATTTTAATTCCTCCTTGGTGCTAAACTGATATGAAAGGAAATAGGTGTAGAAATAGAAGATATCGTGTGACTTATTTTACTAATGCTGAATCACTGGGTTAGTGATTTATATCAGTTGATGTCCACAAATACTGAGGTATTATATGTATGTACGCGAAATCCTTTATTTTTCGTTGCAAATGTATTTGATGGAAAGTATTATACACAAATGGTGGTGTCAGTCAATATATCAATGTCTGAGTACATTATTATATATGCATAGATATTTTCAAATTTTAGTTGTTTTTAAGAAAGGTTAATCGGTTCATCAGTTTATTTAAAAATCATCACAAAAACGACCAAAAAACTAAACTCAGAATAGAATACCGCAAAATTGATTAACTGCAGACCTTACGAACGTTATACAAATTTATAGAATATAAGGTACCAATACGCATGGCATTTATTCACTCTCACAAGGTTTTTGACTAGATAAAAATATATTGATCTTAAGAGACATATACACAAACATTCTGAATGACATTTTGGAGAATGTACAATTATACAAAAAGATTGATAAAGACACAATAATTAATAGAATACCTATGAGAGAGAGGTTTGCCAGGGAGACACCATTTCTACAAAACTATTCAAGCTGGCTGACTGTTTTACTACAGAATAAGTGTTGTAAAAAACTTCAATGTTTATATTTTATTATTTTTTAAAAAACAAAATGTTTGTGTCTAGTTTTGTATGTTGCGTCTATATGTGCCTATTTCAAATTTGTATTTATTGTAGCCCTAAGGAAGGTAGAAAACCTAACATTAACGAAACGTCGACAAAAAGTAGTCCAAGAAGTTCGTAAATTTTCTTTCTATATTTAAAACATTGCTGGACGTGACTTCTTACTAGCTAAAACGAATTATGGGTCCTCTGAAAACTATCAGATGGGCATATATACCTAGGGTAAATTATTATATTAGCAAAAAAGCTCAAGACAATGGGACAAACTTTGACTGCTTAGATAATGTAAATCATATTATGAAAAATAGAGAGGTTCCGCTCAATTGAAAAAGAAAGGAATATGCTTCATGTAGGAGTTTCCCAAAGGAACTGATTAAGAAACGATGAAATCAGAAGAAGATCTGGAGTGACAGACGTGCGCAAGACAGATGAGAGCAAGCAATGAGTTTTTATTACCCGCGAGGCTCAAATTGCCTTGGGTTGTCGTCAGATGAATCGGGAATTTATAAGTCATCATGCAAAATGGAAACAGACGAAACGGACAATAAGCATCTAATGGAGTTTCAATTGCTTCATATTTATTGTATATTTATCTTTAAGGTCCTATCAAGTGATGTAGAAAGACTCGTAGTCAGGATTTCATTTCGGAGGGTCTTGAATTCTTTCAACGAGGAGGGAGAGATGTTTTTATTTAATTCGACCATTACTATTTGAAAAAACTGTGCTACTTTCGCCCGTTCTATATATTTGTTCACCTGGTATCGTATTTTATCCTTGGAAGGTAAACCGTAGGACCGGAAAAATTTTAATGCGAATCGGTTATGGGAAATGAAAATGGCGGCCAAATGAAATTTTTAAATATTCGGTAAAATTTCATTCCTGGAATAAAATGTCTTTTATGAAGGATGATAATAGAGGACATAATTTATTTTCTCTACATAACGTAAATAAAGTTATAGAAAATAAATAATAATATGAATAATAAAAATAAATTATATCCAAGTACAAGTCATACCATCCAAGGTCATCAACTCTCCGAGTGACCTTACCACGAAGAGAAGGTGGAAGATCCCTTGTTGACTTGACCAAATCGCACTCCCGACAGCTGCATAAATTGAGAGATTTCTTCATCAACAAGGCACAAACATCAAACCTCCACCGCATAGTGACCTTAAGTGACAACTCGTACTCTCCACTCAATCTCGCAAGTGACAACATCATCCTAAAGTCGGTTTCAGACCATGACAAAAAATAAAAGTGGGCTCAGATGGCACTGCGTGGACGACATCACAATGATTTGAATGAGCCATATATAGATAAGGAAGCATCCAACAGGTGACTGAAAGACAACTATTCCCAGAAGCAGAAGGATTTGTGATGGCAATACAGGACCAAGTTATTAACACACGAAGGTACACGAAATTCTTCATCAAAAACCGGTCCATTGAATCCGATAAGTGTCAAAAATGTAGCGAGAGATCAGAGACTAAACAGCATATAACATCTAGCTGCACGGACAACCTCCAGCTTGCCAATAAATACGGGCTCCTCAACACCTTTGTGCCCTATTGCATAACATGCACTTACCCGAATTTAATGTAATTAGGGTCTCATGCAATAAGTACGATATGCACATATTTTCATCAGACCACATGAAATACCTGGGAGCAGTGGCGGCTATTCAAGTGAAGTAGAAGAAGTGCTACTTCACTAGGAAAAATAAACAAGCAAACATCTAACTACATTTATTATATATCTCGTAAAATTTAAGTTTTTACATTCATTTATTCACCTAATTGGCAAAAAATAAACTGTACATCTCGAATAAATATTTTACTTGACCGTTGGCGGCATATCTTTTTAAAACCTTCAATCGAACTGTAGGTGCTGGAGGTGCTATGTTTAGTTTATGCTTTTCCTACTACGTTGCCATGACAACGCGTTCGCGATGACGTCGAGCACATGGAATAATAATGTTAACCAGCGCCATTCAACGCTCTCGGTGAATTGCTAACGCAGTACACTACACCCACGTGTCGTTCAGTTTGGGGTGGTTGTTTACTTTTATTTTCGTGGATTTCGCTGCAACCGGTTAGTTCCATTGCAGTTTACTTGACTGTTTTGTGTTATATTTATTTATGGTGTTGTTACAACTTTATTTAGTGTCGGGTTTATTAATTTACATTATTGATGAATCCGATCAGGGATGTGGTTTGCATTTTATTGGAAACTACCTTTAATCGATGGAAGGAACAAGATCAGAGTTTTAATCGCTATCCTGGTTTTCGGCGTAGAAATGGTTATGTAGTAGTCAAATATTACAAAAATTGTTTTGCTGGCCTTGTTTCCAATAAATATTCAGTGTGGAATAAGGAAGGACTTGCAGGTAGGTATATATGAAGGTCTTTATATAAACATGAAGACTCAACGGAGCATTTAAAATGCGAATTAATGCTAAAAACATTTGCAAAAAATCAAAACACTATAGCTGACACCTTAAAAGAAAATGCTAAACTATATAAAATACATTTTAACGAAAATGTGTTTGATAATTGACGCAGTTTTGTACCTTGCAAAACAAAAGTGTCTTTCGCGGCCATGATGAGAGCAGCGAGTTAATAAATAGGGGGAATTTTAAAAAGCTTTTAGGTTTATTAATATCGAGAAATTCCGAAGAACTAAAAGATCATCACGAAAAAATAAAAATGTTTTACTGGTGACTCGAAAACTATTCAAAACTAAATAATTGAATGCATTTCTCATTATTTTAATGATCATGTAAAAAATGAAATAATGAACACATAGTTTTTTTCTGTGGATGACACCACTGATATGACGCAAACCTCCCAGTGCTCCATAATTTTTAGATACGTTAATTCAGAAGGTTCAGTATTCGAGAGAATCTTAGGATTTTATAATGTCAGCTCCGATAGAACGTCGGAGAATTTATATTTTCTATTTTTGGACCAATTTGATTATAAACATAAATTAATAGGGCAATGTTACGATGGCGCAAGTGTGATGTCTGGCCATCTAAATGACCTTCAAAAAAAAAAGAAAAAGCGCCGCAGGTTGTATTTGTCCATTATCTTGCGCATCGTCTTAACGTTATGATGCAGCAAAGTTTAAAAATATTTCTAAATGTCGAATTTTTTCTGCAAGTCTTAGTTGTATTCCCTCATTTTTTCGTCACTCAATACACTCTCCTACATTTGCATGTACGAGGCGTATACCAACAATTGCAGAAGCTCGTTGGTCTTCAAATTCGAAGTTAGTAAATGTGATTGTTCAAGACTGGAATAAATTAAAAGACATTAGTGTTTAATGACATTTTTTAATCACGGTCATACTATTGTTTTTCAAAAAAAATCGCTTGACATTTTTGTATATCCAATATAAAACGCTGTCGTAAAGCGCTCTGTAAAAAAAGAAATGAACATTTTTTTAATACCATGTTTGATAAAGCAAATTCTATTACAGAAATAAATCATTACAAACGTGAGCTTGCTAAGCTTTCACCTGAAGAAATTAGGGCTAAGTATAGAACCCTTTTTTATGAAATATTGGATCATATTTTAATGGAAATGACACTAAGCTTTCAAGACTGTGAAAAACTTACATTTTTATGTTTGGCAGATTCTACTAAATTTTCCGAATATAGTTTAAATTTTCCGACTCGCCCGTTTGAAAATTTGTTACAGTTATATTGGGAAATATTTTCAAAAAGTCAACGACTTAAAAATGAGCTTGATCTTATTTTTGCCAATGACAGTAATTGGAATATATCGCTGCAAGGGCAAGTGAAAAAAATTAATGAAAATAAAGATATTTTAACCAAAGCATATAAAGTGTTTTCTCTTATTTTGACAATACCTTTCGACAAGTGCTTCAGTGGAAAGAAGTTTTTCTTGCCTTAAACGTTGAAAAACTTATTTAAGAAATACAATATCTTAAGAAAGACTTACTTCTCTAGGCAATATTTCAATTCAAAATGAATTTCTGGAGGAGATTAGGCCAACTCATCCATTTTATGGGGATGTTATTAATAAATTTGCTGATGTGAAGGATAGGAGAAATGATTTAGTATACAAAATTTAGGTAAGTCGTAAAAAAATATTCGACCCCTTCCACATTTAAAAAAAATTCTGGAAAAAAAATTATTGCGATATTTTCTTGCTTCATTTGCACTTCACTTACTTTTTCATCCGCGAGTCGCCACTGCTTGGGAGTAATTATTGATTCTCATTCGCGATGGGATTGTTTTACACTGTTATATGTGTGTAATATGATACTAGCCATTTAGTCCAAAAACTGCGCGGACTTTTTTATGAATTTAAGAGACTTAAGGAAATACTTGGCATTACGCAGTTGAGAATAGTTTATTACGGCCTGGAGTCACTGATGACCTACGGGATGTTGGCATGGGGAGGTTGTAATAAGACGTGTATAAAAAAAGTTGAAATTGCGCAGATGCGAATCATCAAGATAAGTTACTATAGACCTACAAATTATTCTACAGAGCATTTGTATCATGAGTCTCAGCTGTGTGATCCAAGGCAGCTGATGTATGCGAAAAAACTTATATCCTTCATATATAGAAGCAAGGAGACTCTAGATCTGGTTAATCATATATATGACACAAGAGCAAAACTAAACCAAAATTTTAAAATAGGCAGAATGGAAAAGTCAATCGGACAACGAAGTTTTTTATATATAGGACTTAAACTTTATAATCTTCTTTCGAATGAACTTCAAAAAAGCAAATCAATAAAATCTTTGAAGGTTTAACTTCGAAAATGGGTTTTAGATAACAGGAAACTAATAAATAATATTATTGAGGATTGTGTGTGGGTGTGTATTTACAAAAGTCAACTAGTGTCAAAGTTTTACACTGTTATATGTGTGTAATTTGATTAAATGGTCATTAAGTAATTCATCTAGTGATTATATTGTCAATAGAAAATTAAGATATAAATACCTGTACCTTCCTCTTCTCGATATCAGCTGATTGTTCAGTTGAGGCTTTACTCAAGGTGGCGGACCTGGTCATGAGCACCTTACAAAGTTAAATCGAGAGGGGGCAAGTAATATAGGGTATATTGTAATAAGTGTATTTTTAGAATTGTTTAAAACATGCCTTGTAACCCTATTTAAATAATATATTAATATTAATTAATAATTAGAAATACCACCCAAGCTCAGTGCTTGAAAATAATACTATCAAACTGTACTACGACCGGGCAATTATCACCGACAGACGGGTGACGAATAATCGGCCTGATGTAGTACTGTTAAATAAGGAAACCAAGACAGCTTATTTGGTAGATGTCGCTGTACCCAACAATAATAATGTGTTGGATAAATATCAAGAGAAAATGGCAAAATGTGCGGAGCTGGCCATCGAGATACTGCAGATATGGCGACTGAATAAGGTTCAAGTGATACCGATCATCGTATTATCAACTGGACTAGTTCCAAAAACCCTAAAATAGAACCTGAAAATCATAGTACGTCATACTAACACCTTCATCGAAATCCAGAAGGTGACTGCTCATTACCTGCCAGAGAGGAAAATTTTACAGGAGAACACGTAGAACTAATAGAAACCAGCCCACTCCATTTGATGCATGCATCTGGGATGGGCTTCGAACCCAACATTTGTTGAGAAATTGATTGTCAATTTCGATAATAATATAAATAATAATAATAAAAGTAATATTAAATAAATTACAAACTTAAAAAAATTCAAGATGATCACTTTTGTATTAACTTTATTTGCTCTGAATGAATCAAAACCTTTCCGTCTTTGCTATCAAGATTAAATAACTTAATTATCTAAACTAATGTTTTTCATATTTTAACCTAACCTGCATTATAGGCAATTGCCCTGGCTACTTCCCTGGATCTGATGATAAAACATAAAACATCTCAAGTTTGCCTTATATAGAACTTATACAGAACTATTACTAAGAAAGTTTAGTTCTGCAATAAGGAAAATAAATATTTGTTGCTTATAAAAATATAGCTGATAATTTACCAGACGACAAACCACTGTTTTAATTGCAACAAAACAAATTTTTCTCGGTAAAATAATACGATTGTACTTTACTTGAATTAATTTCACGTATTATTCCGATATTTTATTACATTACCGAGGTAAATGTCAGAAACTATATGCTCTGTTCTAGGAAATGTTTACCATTCAATGTCATTTCCTTTAGGTCGTGATCTTGAAAAATGTTAATATACGCCAGAATTTTGTAATGAGAAAAACAATAATGTCTTTTTCCACCAAATTAAAATGTGTTAATATGAAAAGTTCTACACCAAAACTGTTTATGAAGAACCTTGGTAATTTAATTAAATCAAAGGTTCAAAATGTATGATATCTTGTAAAGGACAAAGGAATACCAATTGAATACAGTGGCGGCTCGCGGGTGAAAAAGTAAGTGCAAATGAAGCAAGAAAATATTGCAATAATTTTTTTTCCAGAATTTTTTTTATATGTGGAAAAGCTAGAATATTTTTTTACGACTTACCTATATTTTGTATACTAACAATTCTGCTATCCTTCATAGCAGCAAATTTATTTATAACATCCTCATAAAATGTATGAGTTGCTCTAATCTCCTCCAGACATTCCTTTTGAATTGGAATATTGTAAGTCTTTTTTTAGATATTGTATTTCTTAAATAAGTTTTTACACGTTTGAGGCAAGAAAAACTTCTTTCCACTGAAGCACTTGTCGACGGTATTGTCAAAATAAGGGAAAACACTATGCTTTGGTTAAAATATGTTTATTTTTATTAATTTTAGTCACTTGCTCTTGCAGCGATATATTCCAATTACTATCATAGGCAAAAATAGGACCAAGCTCATTTCTAAGTCGTTGACTTTTTGAAAATATTTCCCCATATAACTGTAACAAATTTTCAAACGGACCAGTCGGAAAATTTAAACTGCATTCGGAAAATTTAGAAAAACCTGCCAAACATAAAAATGTAAGTATTTCAGAGTCTTGAAAGCTTAGTGTCATTTCCATTAAAATATGGTCCAATATTTCATAAAAAAGGGTTCTATACTTAGCCCTAATTTCTTCAGGTGAAAGCTTAGCAAGCTCACGTTTGTAATGATTTATTTCTGTACTAGAATTTGCTTTATCAAATATAGTATTAAAAAATGTTCATTTCTTTTTTTACAGAGAGCCTCACGACAGCGTTTTATATTGGATGAGCAAAAATTAATGTCAAACGATTTTTTTTGAGGAACGGAACTTGAACAATCACTAACTTCGAATTTGAAGATCAACGAGTTTCTGTAATTGTTGGTATACGTCTCGTAGATGCAGATGTAAGAGCATACGTTCGTTTGGCTGAGTGATGAAAAAATGAGGGAATTCCACTAACACTTGCAAAAAAATTCGACATTTAGAAATATTTTTAAACTTTGCTGCATCATGACAAATACAGCCTGCGGCGCTTTTTCTTTTTTTTTTTTGAAGGCCATTTAGATTGCCAGACATCACACTTGCGCCATCGTAACATTGCCCTATTAATTTATGTTTATAGTCAAATTGATCTAAAATTTGATCCAATAGAGAATATAGATTCTCCGACTTTCTATCGGAGCTGACATTATAAAATCCTAACAATCTCTCGACTACTGAACCTTCTGACTTAACGTATCTTAAAATTATGGAGCACTGGGATGTTTGCGTAATATCAGTGGTGTCATCCACTTGCACAGAAAAAAACTGTGTGTTCATTATTTCATTTTTTACATGATCATTTAAATAATCAGAAATGCATTTAATTAAATTCAATTAATAATTGATTATTTCGGTTTGAATAGTTTTCGAGTCACCAGTAAAAATATTTTTAATTTTTTCGTGATGATCTTTTAGTTCTTGGGAACTTCTCGATATTAATAAATGGCCGCGAAAGACTAACTCTTGTTTTGCAAGATACAAAACTGCGTCAATTAGCAAGCACATAAATAGTCTATTTAATCGGACGTTTTTGTTAAAATGTATTTTATATAGTTTAGCATTTTCTTTTAAAGTGCGGCTACAGTGCTTTCATTTTTTACAAATGTTTTTAGCATTAATTCGCATTTTCAATGCTCCCCGGAGTCTTCATGTTTATGTAAAGACCTTCATATATTTAACATACCTGCAAATCCTTCCTTATTCCACACTGAATATTTATTGGAAACTAGTAAACAAGGCCAGCAAAACAATTTTTGTAATATTTGACTACCACATAACCATTTGTATGCAGAAAACCAGGATGACGATTAAAACTCTGATCTTGTTCCTTCCATCGATTAAATAGAGTTTCCAACAAAATGCCAACCACATCCATGATCGGATTCATCAATAATGTAAATTAATAAACCCGACACCAAATGAAGTTGTAACAACACCATAAATAAATATAACAGAAAAGAATCTAGTAAACTGCAAAGGAACTAATCTGTTGGAACGAAATCCGCGAAAATAAAAGTAAACAACCACCCCAAACTGAACGACATGTGGGTGTAGTGTACTGCTTTAGCAATTCACCGAGAGCGTTGTATGGCGCTGGTTAACATTATTCTTCATCGCGTACGCGTTGTCATGGCAACGTAGTAGGAAAAGCGTAAACTAAACATAGCACCTCCAGCAAAGTCGAAACTGTTTGCTCCACTGTTATAGTTGTTATAATAAACTTCGATTGAAAGTTTTAAAAAGACATGCCGCCAACTGTTTATTTTTTGCCACTAAGGTGAATAAACGAATATAAAAACTTAAATTTTAAAAGATATATAATAAATATAGTTACATGTTTCTGTACTTCACCTGAATAGTCCCCACTGAATGGTTATGATATTGGTGGGTTTGAATACGTACACGTTCTAACGAATTGCTTATCAGCTGTACGATAGCGCAATTGGTTAGAACAATGGGCTAGAGGTCCAGATGTGTGGGTTCGAGCCCCGCTCGTACCATAAATTTTACTGTCGATTAAATATATCTAGAAAAAAAATCCCTGTCTACTTAACCTATATTACAAACACGGCATAAAAAAATAATACAATACAACAAAAGCTAAGCTTTCACCTGAAGAAACTAGGGCTAAGTATAGAACCCTTTTTTATAAAATATTGGACCATATTTTAACGCAAACGACACTAAGCTTTCAAGACTCTGAAAAACTTACATTTTTATGTTTGGCAGATTCTGCTAAATTTTCCGAATATAGTTTAAATTTTCCGAATGGCCCGTTTAAAAATTTGTTACAGTTATATGGGGAAATATTTTCAAAAACTCAACGACTTAAAAATCAGCTTGGTCTTATTTTTGCCAATGACAATAATTGGAATATATCGCTGCAAGAGCAAATAAAAAAAATTAATGAAAATAAAGATATCTTAACCAAAGCATTTAAAGTGTTTTCCCTTATTTTGACAATACCGTCGACAAGTGCTTCAGTGGAAAGAAGTTTTTCTTGTCTCAAGCATGTAAAAACTTATTTAAGAAATACAATATCTCAAAAAAGACTTACTTCTCTAGGCAATATTTCAATTCAAAAGGAATGTCTGGAGGAGATTAGGGCAACTCATCAATTTTATGAGGATGTTATAAATAAATTTGCTGCTATGAAGGATAGGAGAATTGATTTAGTATAAAAAATTTAGGTAAGTCGTAAAAAAATATTCTATCCCTTCCACATATAAAAAAAATTCTGGGAATAAAATTATTGCGATATTTTTTTGCTTCATTTGCACTTCACTTACTTTTTCACCCGCGAGCCGCCACTGTAACCATTATATATTGTAACCTTATGGTATGGTATTTCTGACTGGATGTGAAATCTGGTATCGCTATTAGGTACCATCCATATTTGTAAATTTATAATTTTTACGTTATGCCCGTATAAGCCATATTTTGAATAGAAGTATTTTGTCAGTTTGTTTTTAAACTGTGAAATATATTTTTAGAAATATTTATAAACAACAGCAAAAGTTATGGTACGAGCGGGGATCGAACTCGTATAACATTTTCAAATGTATGTATAGTTATTTAGTTTATAGTAACACTAAGACAATTACTAAATTTGGCTAGTTATATAGTTACTGATTTTCACACTTACGGGATGGCGGAGTGAACAGGGGTGCTGGGCGGGGTTAATACAGCAATAATCCAACGGGAACAAACACAAACAGTATTTTACGTCACTCACCGCACTTTTTCTGCACTAAATTATTAGAAAAACTGCAAAAATCCACAATAGTTTATTGTTTATCGGATAGGTTATGACACGCACCAACGCGCCATCACACAGGGAAAAATGCGATGTTGCCGGGTGCGAACAATTAAAACTCTTTATATGTTCATATTGACAAAGCGAATCAGAAAATAATTTTAACATGAATTTATCAAATATTTACGTCACACGCGGCACTGTTTCTGATGCAAAGTTGAAAAAATATTTATTTTATATACTATTTAAAAAGAAGGGAAAAAAAGGAAATTATTACACAGTAGGAGGGTAAACACGTCTGATTTCAATTAAAAAATGATGTATGTCGTCTTCGTAATGTCGACGTTTTTCCGCCAAGTATACATACCGGGGAACGTTTCTCCATGTCCGTTCGATGTTTTGAGTATGGATTAATGGATCGTCGGGGTCAACAAAATTTTGGGAATGATTTATTCTCCAATGCTGGAAACCTTCGTTGTTTAAATGTAAGAAAATACGCAATTTTTTTCAATCTTTGATCAATAAAATAGCCGTTCTATCTTCCACCGGTACTAAAAAAATGTTTTTGGTGTCCCGCTCAAATCCCCCGAAAACCCATTTTCCGTCAATTATGTCCCCGATTATATTTTCTCTTGCCGAATTTTTCACTCACTTGTCAATTTTTATCGAATTGTTTATGCACCAAAACAAATTTACTCCACTCTGTCTTGGAGCTACACTTAAGTTCCCTTTAATAAACTTTTGTCGGGGATATGGCAATTTCAACCATAAAAGAGTTATGTACACAATGTCTTCTAATTTCATTTTGGATTGGGCAAACCAGGTCCCTTTATTGGGCAAACCAGGTCCCTTTCCTACCACTACTTCGGAATTTGCATTTTTTAATTTTGTTTCCCTGTTTGTAACGTTTGTCACATGTATAACATACTGTTTACTTTTGTTTTGGCACGTTTATCAACACTTTTATGTATAACGCCTGGTTCATCAAAATGTCTATGTTTTTTACGCGACGCTAATATGAAAATGAGAGAGCGAAGCGTGAAATCGCAACCGTCACACAACATTGTATTGAAATTTACTAACTATCAAACTCCGACAACGGCGATCGTCAAACTGACATAAATATATTAATCCAGAATATTTGAATTTTTTGCATTGACAGTATTAAGTATTTTTTATCAAGAAGGCTGTGATTAATCATCAATACAACGATATATGATTGTCGTCGTAGTGGAGCTGACATTGTTTGGTTGTTTGTTTTTTAACATAGTAGTGTTTAGTGTCGTTAATTTGTTAATAATGAATACTAATAATATTACTGAACGTATGGAAATAGCGTACAGACGCCAGTATAACCCTAACGATTATTTGTGGTTTGCAAGATATTGTTAGCCCCTATTACAATTTACAGTTTTTAAAGACACACTTACCAGTGAAACCTTTTGTTATAATGAACGGGTTAAACTATTATCTTTTTTGTTTCTTAACGGTATACGAAATCATATGGACGCTTATAATTTTTTAGTGAGAATTAAAGGTGTTTCATTAATATCAACATATTTTGAAACCATAAAACAATTGTATTTATATTGGCTACATCCAGCTGAAGGGGAAAATAGAAGGTCTAATTATTTTAGTAAATATTTGTATTTATGAAGATTTGAATGGAAACGAAGAAGGTATAATGAAGGAGCATAATTATTCAACAGCTGTTTTTTCCCAAATTTTTACGATGAATGCAAGAGTTTGGCAATGGTCCTCAACAATTATTTCCTGTCAATGATAACCTTGCTTTTTAGGTGTAATATGGCGATGGCCGGTTAATGGCGCGCGCTTCAAGTGGTTCTGATGCGTCATATAAACAAATAATTATTGTGAATTTTTGCAGTTTTTTAAATGTTTTAGTGCAGAAAAAGTGCCGTGAGTGACGTAAATTTCTGTTTGTGTTTGTTCCTGTTAAATTATTGCTGTATTATCCCCGCCCAGCACCCCTGTTCACTCCGCCATCCCGTAAGTATCTTTTGTTAATAACAAATTATTGAAACATTTTTTCAAAGCTCCCCCATGGATTATTTTTATATTGGACCTATATAAGTAGTCTGTAAAAGAATTTTTCAAAAATCTCTTATAATAGCAGAAACTGCTATACGGAACAATTACCCTCCCTTATACTAGTGGCGCCAGCAGTGGACTCCACTCTAATTATGATTTTATTTTATGGCATTAGGTTGGCATAAGTCTAAAGTAAGGAAGAATGATGGAGGGGAATGTCAAACTTCTTCGAATTTTCTGGAGCTGATTTTCTTGTCCCTTTCTATTGGCTCTCCTTAGAGGTGCAACATGTATCCGGCTTTATAAAAGTGCCTTAATGGACCAATTTTTTAAAGTACTGAAAAAAAGTTAATTAATTAAAGTGCAGTGCTGTTGAAAGCCTAAGGCCTATTTATGGACATCATCTGGCTAATTTTGGTCCCGTTTTGTTTAGTTCCACATTTGATCAACCACGTGAATGGCGACCTGAATTTTGTTTTGGCTGTCGGTCCTCGAGAAGCCTTTTTAGATGTCTGGAAATTCCCTTTGTTGGTGACCGTTGATGTCGAAGGAGCCCTCTAGATGACTAGAGGGTTTCAGGTTAAGAATTCAAGATATGGTTTTGGGATATAGTTACAAGTTTATGGTGTAATTTTTGGGGTACATAAATCAAGAGTTCTACAATGGTTTTGGAGTTCCTTCCTGTAAGAGTACGAGGAATTAATTCTTAATTTTATAATATAATATAATATTTATAAATTTTATATAAGGTAGTAGAAAGGAAGTAAGTAACCTATTTTTTGTAAAACAGCCTTGGCGAAATACTTTATACTTTTATAACTTTTTCCTTGCGGCAGTGTGGTAAAAGAAAATTCATGAATTTTTGATTCCCTGTGCGCTTTTTAATTTAATTTTCATATTTACATATTTGTGTCATGACATTTCGCCAGATGTTCACAGGTTGATGATATAATGGTAATAACGTTCTATCACATTTCACATATTTGATATATTTTATATATATTTTACATTTTCTTGATTTATTTTTTTTATATCTTAATGTTAATTGAATTTTTGAATGTAAGCTAAATTTCACATGTCAAAAATTATTTTATAAAACAACTCTTAAAAAAAAGAAACAAATGATCAAGGTGATCATTAAAATTTGACAGTCTGCACTTTATACAGTGTTTTATTGAAAAGCCCTCCAAATCTTTATTTTGTCTGCATTTAAATATCAATATAGATTTCTTCCTAATCGAGTCACAGTCAATTAGGTGGCGCCCATTTTAATTTCGAAAGGTGTACACGAGAAGCTGCAACCTACAGCTCTCCGAAAAATGACTGGCTGCCGTTCGCATGTATTGGTAAGTTCATAAGGACTTTACGCAATACCCGCACCTCTGGATCACTATTCCATTGCTCTAACCAAGCGGGGATCGAATCCGCACCTCTGCATCACTAGTCCACTGCAACCAATTGCGCTAGCGTACCACTGATAAGCAATTCGTTAGAACTTCAAACCCACCAGGATCATAACCATTGTTGATCCTGACAAATATTCTAACCCTATGGCGCGGCATTCCTGACTGGATGACAAAATATTTGACACGATGAACAATGGTTTAAATATGTACAAGTTCTAAGAAATTGCTTATCAGTGGTACTATAATAGCGCAATTGGTTAGAGCAATGGACTAAAGATCCAGTGGTGCGGGTTCGATCCCGGCTTGTACCATACATTTTATTGTTGATTAAATATTTAAAAAAAAAATTCACAGTTCAAAAACTAACTGATAAAATTCTTCTATTAAGATAGGGATTATTATATATTTCAGCCTATTTGTAACATTTAAAATTTAAATTATTGGAAAATAATCTTAAAAATAATCATTTGGGGAGCCGCATTTTGAAATAAAAATTTCTATTTGAAGTCTAAAATTATTTTTTCAACAAAAAAAAACATAGGAGATAGCAAGCCAAGTTTCACGATAATGTCCCTCAGTAGGTACAGATATATTGTTTGCTGTGACGTAGAACACCCCGAAAAATATATTTTTTAAAATGATGACTTCAGGTTTACCAAGATTCTTAATAAAGGATATGCTTATTGCATATCTTTTATTAATGCTTATTGCATATCTTTCAAAAAAAAAAAAGTTCATTTTTAACTCTTTTTTACCAACTTAATAAAATAAAGTTTGTGGAAAAGCGGACCTACAAAAAAAAGCAAAATGTCTTTAGTTATTTTCCTTTGTTTTGTATTTTGGGGGTGCGACTGAGATGTTTTAGTTTTCCAAAACCCTCTCCAATATCAATTACCTCTAACTTGTGAAGTAATTATGAATAGAGAATGATAAAATGTTAATTTAAAATAAAATGTGGACATTATATTATTATTTAAGAAATCATGGTTCTTGAAATTAGACCGTATCAAAATAGAATCACTTTCCGACGTTTCGCCTTCGATTGCACGAAGCATCTTCAGGGATCTTTATTTCATGAGTTCGGAACATTGAACCGTTACCCAGTATTTATATTAAAATTGTTAAGATCCATATAAATTTCAATACACTCTCTAATTTTCTGTTTATAGAATCCAGAAACCGATGCAAGAACTTTGGTTTCTTTTACGTTTATGACGTGTCCAGTAGAATGTTGGTGTTCAGACACAGCAGATTTTACAGTTTGTTTCTGATCATCGTTCATGTTCCTTAAGTCTAGTCGATATCGATCGTCCAGTTTCTCCAATATAGACATCACCACAGGAACAAGGAATTGCATAAACTCCTTCCGTTTGGAAAGGAATAATGGCCTTTGGCGATCGCAAACATTGTCCAATTTTCTTGTGTGTGTTGAAGATTGTACGTATGTTGGACCGGCGAAGTAACCTTGCAATCTTGCCTGTGGTTCCGTGTATAAATGGAAGAGCTACAGTTCCTAGCTGTAATTTCTTATTAGTATCACTTTGTGGAGTGGGATTATTCTATTTTCTAGTTGATCGTCTAATATTCTCAGTGCAGTATCCCTTCCCTCTTAAAGCTTGAATCAGTTTCTGATTGTAAAGATTTTGATCACAAGTCGCGAGGTCTCTGTAAACCAATCAAATCAAAATAATTGATTGCTTTTATGCTGGATAATGATGGAAATTTGCATTTAGGTATCTGTTCGTATGCGTTGGTTTTCTATATACAGAGTGTCTTAAGGAACAATCTCCTTTCCTTTGTACAAACTTATCTAGAAAGTGAATCGTAAATTTTATATTAGATGTTGTTGATTCAGATGATCAAGAAACCCAGGTAGGTTTTCTCGACCATGCGGCCATATTATAAAAGTGTAGTCTACATGTCTAAACCATGATTTTGGTTTTAATGGAGATGACTGTAAGGCTTCCCCCTCAAAAACTTCCATGAAGATAGTGGCTACCACTGGTGATCTAATTGGATTAATTTTAGTGATTAAAGAGTTTTTAATATATGAATGTGTTTTTCTTGTAAAACTATTAAGAATATTTGAAAGATATTTACCAATTTTCTAAATAGGAGATCCTAATTGCACTCATGATAGGTCGAAGTAGTACATTAGGCTTGTGTATTTTAGGTAGTCCGTAGAACCGCGGGATCCTTGAGCTGCTGGCCTTAACACCTTCTTCTCTGCTGGTAGGTTGGATGCGTTTATAAGGTTGGTTATCCGTCTCTCAATTTTGTTGGTCGGGTCTACTTGAATTAGTCTGTAGTTGTCGTCCAAAAGTAGTATTTTCTTCACGTAATTTGTTTTGTCCATAACGACAGTGGCATTTCCCTTGTCTGCTGGAAGGACCAAAATATCTGTATTGTGTGACGTTTAACGTTACAATTTGATGATGATCTTCGCTGTTTCATACCTTATTACGTCAGCTTCTTCTGCTGTCTTTTACGGGTATGTCCTTTGGTGTGATGGCATAGATTTGGCCTTTAGAGAGGACGGATTGTTCTGCTACAATAAGGATTTTGTAAGATTAATTTATTACGGTGTCCTGTGGCGGTTTTATTGGTCTTTGGTTGTCCAGCAGTCCTTCGAACCTTTTCTGTGGCCTAATGACAACTGCTTGATGTATCCTTTCCGCTTGCGCGTTGGTAATGTCATCGAGAGGTCTAACTATTGAGTATAAACGCTTATTTTAAATGAATATTTAATAACTTACGAGCGTTTATATCCAAATCACGTCGAGTAGCTTTTATCCTTTCTCTTGCCAATGCCATACTGGCTCGTTTGTAGATGTTCCTTGCAATTATGTAGTGTTTCAGCTGTAGAGATTTTAGTACTACGTCTTCATCTCAGCTTCAAAGGAGAAAGACTAGTTGGCAAAATAGCTTCTTATTGTTCCTGAGATCTCCAAAAGTTTTGGCATCCTGTTTGAATTCCTTCCCATAGAGGTTAGCTGATATAGAAAGAAAACTTTCACGGCTGTGGTCAATAAAGGAATCACGGTTTATGGAATTAGACCGTGTCAAAATGGAATCACTCTCCGACGTTTCGCCTTCGATTGCACGAAGCATTATCGGGGATCTTTACTTCATGAGACCGGAATACTGAATGAGCTCGGAGAGACCCAGGCCGGCTATTTAAAGTCAACCTGTGTCTAGCGATCTGTGGCTCGGTGTAACGATCGGTTTCCACGTATGATGTAGACTGACTGTTAAATGGCACGAACTTGCTGAAAGATCTGGCATAGTGTTTTAAATATATGAAAGATTTCTCGCACAAGAAAGATTGATAATAACTATTGTATTTGGCTTGCGCATTGTCTCTTATGGGATGCTTTTGTAGTGGAATAATTTTTGGTGGAGCGGCATTTTTTATAGTTTGTCGTGTTAGATCGTGAAGTTTTTAACAAAATTCATAGAACATAAAGAGATTATTAGAAATTATTTAGAGAAAAAACGGATTAAACCTTATTTATAAACGGCGTTTTTTAATCTCTTAACGCTTTAAAAAAATACAAGCCATCACTACCAAGCAGTTTGCATAAAAGATGCACATCTCAGCTTAAGGGGACAGCGCGAGCGAAGGCATAATCCTTTTCACAGCGGTTTTAGTTTTTTACTTAATCCCTTTAGAATCCGGAAATTTTCCATGGTTTCTGAAACAGACCTGCTTTTCAATTTATTGTTTATGTGTTATGTGTTTCGGTTATTTGTGTGGTATAACAATTTATATTTAAATTTTAAGTATCTAGGTGAGGAATTATTTTAAAGCAATCGGGTCATCATTATATGATACGGGTATTAAAATATTAATCAAATAATTATTAAACAGTTACATTATAAAGTAGTTATTTTAATAAGTATATGCGTTAAGTGTGTAATCTTTTTTTATAAATATTTTACCGTTTCTACAAAAAAGCAGGTACTTTGCAATTCCAATTACCTATTTACTTGTGGGGTAATTATTAGTAAGGTTATATTTTAAGTAATAAACCAATTAAAGCCAGGTCGTCTAATTGAGAAATATGGAGCCAATTAAAATAATTTAGTTTCTACACTGTTGCATGAATGAGATTTTTTACATATTGCTTGACGTTCAGTGGGTAGTTTATAATAAAAATGAAATAAAAAACATCAGTAATTTTGGTTCAATTTGCATTAGCACTTAATATAAAATTAAGCGACCATATCCAGCGGGACCACATTTGCATTTTTCTTCTTTTTTGTAGCGTTTTTGACTTACATGTTTATTGCACTTCTATCTTTTTCATATTCTGAGTATATCTTAATCAAAAACGCTTTGTCGTCATCTCTAACTTCTCTGAATATTGCAAGCGCCTATTTAAGGATTAGGCTACTAGTAATTATTACAATCCGTATTATGAAAAGCGAAAATTAAGAGAAATATAAAAAAAAACAAACCAACCAAAAAAAATCGCTAAATTTCCTTTACCAGGAACTTCTCCCGTTAGGAGTCTTTCCTTTTATTAACAAAAGTGAATTGTGATCAAGTTTAGTTTTGCATATACTCATTTAGTAATACATATGTACTGTCTTTTCAAACATTTTTATACGGCACCATTTTGTTCCACCATATTGGATTCGAACCAATATTTTACTTCTTTTCTGCCCATTGTATATTTTATTTTTGGGTATAATTAATTAAATAAGCAGTTTTCACACTGATTTTTTAAGAATTTTGCTAGTATTTCATCTTATTCCTCCATGTTTGAATTCGCACCAAAATCACATTTAATTTTTGTGTAAAATTTAAAGTCAGTTGAATAAGAAGGCTTTTTAACGCTGATTTTTAAACATTTTATTTGTCCGCTATTTTGTTCCGTCATCTGGTAATAGTTGGGGGGACTATAAGGCCGTCATCTAGTAATAGTTGGGGGGTCTATAAGGCTCTATCAGTCTACCCCAGATCTTCCTTCAACCACCACTTTCCACCAGGTTTCCATCCTTGGTCTACCTATCCTTCCTATATAAGCCTGGAACTACATCCCTATGCAAGACCGTAGTGTCACAAAAATATCCCCACGTAGTCTTGCTCCTGCTTCACATTTGCACAGGAAGTGATGCCACTCTGAGCAGGTAGAGTTCTCAATACCTAACATAGCGAGGTTTTTTTTGTCATCTTGGATTCGTATCAATATTTTACTTCTTTTTTGTCCATGGCACACTTGATTTTTGAGCATAATCAAAAATAAATAATAATAATAATAATACACGTCTTTTATTTCAAAACGGAAAGGCGAATTTTAGCTTAACAGCTATTCTGCTCTATGCATATGCTCTAAACTAAATAATAAAAATAGCAGAAACAGTTAAATATAATTTTTGCAACTTAAATAGAACCAACAAACTATAAAAATAAAAAAAAACACTATAAAAATAAATAGTTTAAACAAAATCTAAAATTTATAATATTCATAACAACATACATAGAGAGGATACCTATAGCATCAGAGATCTGGATACTGACGCATAAGCAATAAGGCTTTGTATAGTTTCTGAAATGCCTTGACTTGCCTAGTGTAAAACTAGACTGCCTGATACGTAAAAACTTTTCGCAAGATTGCAGTTGAATGCCTTGGAATAGTCAGGAGGGTTTGATCCCTAATATTTACAGTGTGAAGCTGGCCGCGTGAAATAAGCCGGCATTGTAAATAACTTGGACGAGACATGTTTAAAATTTTATACAAAAAATTTTTGAAATGCAATTCGCGGCGATTCGCCATACTTAGCCAACGCAGTTCTTTAATATATTGGGAAATATGACCAAATTTCTTGAGTCCAAATATAAACCGAACACATATTTTTTTATTATTATTTAAAAAAGAATTTAATATTTTAAATTTAAATATTTTAATATTATTTTTAATATTATTTAAAAAAGAAGCATAAACAAAACTACAATAATTAAAATTACACAGTACAAGTGATTCAGTTAACGATATTTCAAGTTTTTGTGGTAGTGTGTTTTTATTATTGTACAACAATTTAAGGCTGAGGTACGATTTCTTTAAAATATTACTTGTTTGTTGCGAGAATTTAAGTTTTTCGTCAAAGGTTACACCCAATGATTTAGCACATTATACGCTCGAAAGCTTCTTGCCATTTATGCTTATGTTTAATAGGTCTTCCAACCTGTTAGTTCTCCCGCCCTCAAATACTATCAATATAAATTTACCTGAATTCAATATTAAGTTGTGTTCTCTCGAGAGCTCATCCAGTTGACGCAACTCTTCATTCACGATGTACTCAGCAGCATGATGTTCGAACGAGTAAAACCCATATTGCAACTGAGTATCATCCGCGTATGCATTATAAATACATGAGGTAATGTTATTCATTATATCCGCTGTATTCGCTATGAATAGAAGCGGACCAAGGAAGGACCCCTGGGGCACTCCAGAGATGACAGATCGAAGGAATGTTCTATTGGCTCCCACTACAACCCATTGACGTCTTCCCTGAAGATTCGATTGAAAAAAGTTCAGTGCTCTCTCCGTGAATCCATAGTGTTTAACCTTAGCACACATAAGCGAATGATTTATTAGTACTGTGACCCTTGCGGATCCGGACTATCTTTCAGGAAGAATATTTCTTCTATTAACATACGAGTTTACTCGTTGGAAGACAACCCTCTCCAGAACCTTGGATAGCACTGGCAAGAGACTGATTGGGCGAAGATCGGAATACGAATCAGGTGCATTGTCGTTAGTCATAGGCCTAACAATCGACTCCCTCCCACTATCGGGGAAATATCCAGCCTCCAAACAACAGTTTACCAAATGCGCTATGTACTGATCAAGAAATGGACTGCAATAAAGTAGCATTTGTAACGATATTTGGTCAAAGCCCGAAGCATTGGATTTGATACTATGCAGAGCGTCATACATTTTTTTGGTGGTTGCTAGACTGAATGTAAATTGATCTTGGGAGTGTGGTGCTCAGTTATTATAGAAAGACACCAACTTATCACATTTCCCATCATTAAATGTCGAAACAAAATAATTATTAATGTCTTCTAGGTTCATTAAAAAATCAGGTATTTCATTATTTTCATTAAGTCCAAGAGAGTTTTCCAGGCCTTTTTGACATTATTTTCAGTGACTATTTCATTAACGTAGTTCTTTTTCGCCCTACAAACCAAACACAGAGTAGAATTCCTAAGGCGTTTGTAATGTTCCAAATCATCTGCACGTCTTGTTAATTTAATTAGTTTTCACACTGTTTTTTTTAAAATTTTGCTAGTTTTCCATTTTATTCCGCCATGTTTGAATTCGCACCAAATTTTATACATAGGAGTTGAATAAGAACGCTTTTTAACGCTGATTTTTAAACATTTTATTTGTCCTCTATATTGCTCCGTCATCTAGAAGTAGTTATGGGTAGATCTAGAGACCTGTCTGGTAAAATTATAAGGCTTTTTTAGTCTACCCCATATCCTCCCTAAAACAGCAACTGCCACCAAGTCTCCATCCTTGGATCTACCTGTCCTTTCTATATAAGCCTGGATATCTTTCCAAGCGAGATCCTTAACTACATCCTTATGCAAGACGTAGTGTCCAAACGTAGACTTGCGATGTTCTTCATGTCTGCACAGGAAATGATGATACTTCGTGCAGATAGAATCCTCCTCAATACCTAACATAAAGAGGTTTCCCTCAATAGACATCTTAAATTAGTACTACATTTTTTTCGGCTAATCTCTGTATATCATTTAATTCTTTGGCCATTTTGTTTTGCCATCTTGGATTCGTACCAAAATGTTACCAGTTCATTCCTATATAACACTTAAGTTTTGTTTTAAATAGGATAGTTAGTTTTATTTATATATATATTTGTTTAACAATTCACTGGGTCGCCATTTTGTTCCGCTATATTGGATATAATTGCCAACTTATCTCCATATGACAATAAGATACTTAATATTTAACCAAAATTTCGAGTAAATCGGGTAAGTGGTTTTCTAGCTATGCCTCGAATTGTCAGACAGACAGAGAATAGGGAGACTAACGGAATTAAGAAAGTATGTAATAATAATAATAATAATAATAATACTTTTATTGTCATAAAACATTCAAAAATGAACATAGACAACGTCACAGATTACAAAAAAGAAACTTAAGATAATATGGTAGGTCATTATACATAATACAAAGCAAAACAAAAAACAAACAAATTATTAAGTGTACATAAACATAATATTAAAAAACATTATCAGGTAATACATTAAAATAGTCATCCAAACTATAAAATTCACTCGCAATTAAAAATTCCCTTATGGGACTTAAATGAATATTTTCCCTGAATTAATTTTATATTGGTAGGTAAAGCATTGTACACCTTTATACAATTTAAGAGGGGGCCCTTATGAAAAAGGGATGTGCGATGATTTGGAATAACCAAATTATTTTGACCCCTAGTGTTAATGCCATTGGAGACATCGCCATTTCTAAGAAATAGATTAAAATTCGATTTTACAAATAAAGAAAATGTATAAACAAACAGAGAGGGAACAGTCATTATCCCTAATAATTTAAATTTACCCCTACATGATTCTCTATACTTTAAGTTTAAAATAGTTCTTACGACTCTTTTTTGGGCTACAAATACTCTTTTTGCATTTTCAGCATGAAACCGGTACCAAAACATAATACTATAAGATATTATAGACTGAACAGCTGCCATATAAAATATACGTAGGACAGAGATGCTAACTTGCTGGCGCAAAAGACGAATGGCATATGATGCACTGCTAATTTTAGACAAAACATTATTAACATGTTCAGTCCATTGAAAATTACTGTCTAATGTAATACCAAGATATTTAACAGAATGCGTCTGTTTTATGCTCTTACCTTCAATGGTGACATATAAAGACTCTAGACCAGTGTCCCGAAATACTACCAGTGCAGTCTTACCAGTATTTAGTAGAAGATTGTTATTAGTGCACCAATCCAACACACCCTGCTCTATACTAGATGATCTTTGTGACAATAAAGTTTTATCAGATGAAGAGATAATACATGATGTATCATCTGCAAATTGATATAAAGATGTTAAGTCAATTTTCTGGTTTAAGTCGTTTGCAAAAATTAAGAACAAAATAGGTCCCAATATCGAACCCTGAGGCACTCCAGCAGAAATGGACTTATACTTTGAATATGATTTACTGCCCCCATATCCGACATAAACTGTCATTCTCCTGCTGCTTAAATATGATCTTATAAATCTATTGGCAACACCACGAATACCATAACACTCTAGCTTTTGAAGCAGTAACTCATGATCAATCAGATCAAATGCCTTACTTAAATCAAAATAGATACCAGACACCAATTGCCCCTTATCAATCTGTTCCAGAATATAATTTAGTGACTGAAATATTGCAGTGATCGTTGAATGATCTGGAAGGAAACCATGTTGTCCACTGTAAAATAATTTGTTATTTAGAAAATAATCCAAAACTCGAATATAAACAATTCTCTCAAACACCTTTGAAAAAATGGGTAAAATTGATATGGGCCTATAATTATTAATATCATTGGAGTTGCCTTTTTTATAAACCGGTATGACTTTGGCAATCTTAAGTTTATCCGGAAAAACACCACTTTCCATACAATTATTTATAACCATGCACATGGGAATACTAATATATTTTGAAACATGTCTAAGTATAGTTATTGGAATTTCGTCTACTCCAGTTGAGTACTTCATTGGCAACATATTGATAGTCCTACTTACCTCATCAGGTGTTGTAGGTCTTAAGAAAAACGAATAAGGCACTGGCTGAATATTACAACTCGTACTGTTATTACCAAGAATATAATCTAAATCAAATTGATTTGCAAATAAATTAGCAAGTACCTCTGGATCTTTAATTATTAAATCATCTTTTACAATTTTAATATCGTTAGACTTTTTATCATTAAGAGAGTTTTTAAGCAGCCGCCAAGTTGATTTTGTTATATTGCTAGAATTTGTAATAATATTATCATTATAGCTTTGTTTAAATTTGCGAATGTAGCCTTTATAGCTTTTCCTTTCAGTCTTATAGTGGACTAAAATATGTTTTGAATCTAGGAACCCTAACACGTGAAGATGCGCAAAAACCTAGTAGGGTGATTTTTTTATTTCACGGCCGTCTTAAATTCTTTCCACAGTTTTACCAGTTCATCTCTATAACACACATAAAATCAATCTAATAAAAAGTTCTTGCAGGGTTATTTTTAAAATATTTTATTGACAAGCCATTTTGTTTCACCATCTTGGATTCAAAAATTGTATAAGTCAATGGGTCAATGAAGTAGTTTTTTAGCTATGCTGCGAATAGACACATTGACAGGCAGATCCTAGAACGTAAAGATCTGCAAAAAAACATGGCGCACAACTTACAACTAATTACTAAGTATATCACAAAAAAAACACGTATGTATTGAGTGTTTTAAAGCATAATACCTTAAATGTAACATATATTTACTATTTTTATTAATAGAATTGAATATCTTGTTTTTAAAAACTTCGACACTATATAAAACACGCTTTTTTTTAATCACCTTCCATTTTTAATTTCACCCCCTCGAGTATTTTATACTATTTTTTCTATTTTATGCACTGTATTCAAAAAATTATCTGCAAAAAAACTTGTACATTGTCAAGTCGCTGACAATGCATGCCAAAAGTGGCAACTTTATGCCCATTATTTTTGTTTTTGAATTTTGAGACGTGATCTGTTTCAGTTTCGAGGTGGCCATGACATAGAATTGCCAACTTTATAGCAAAAAAAAAAGAGTAGTGCTACGAACACTACTTTGAGTACAATACATGCTAAAGGTGTTTTTGTTTTTCAATTTTGAGACGTGACCAGTTTGAAATTCGAGGTGGCCATGACTTAGCATTGCCAACCTTGTACAGAAAAAGAAGTAGTGTTTAAATGAGGGTCAGTACGATACTACTTTCCATATCTAAAAGACGTCTTTATAAATGCCTAATAGAAACATTTTATTTAGGATAATCACGTGAAAATTATCATTCCATCTCTTTGCAGTTACTTTTCTGCATAGAGGTATTCGTTTAATTTTAAGAGAAAAAGAACTGTTAATTATAAAACGTATAGGGTATATTGCCTATATTAGTGACTTTTGAAAAGACCGCGAAAGCAAAGTAAAATTTGGCTAACCATAGATACGCATTTCTGACTTAAGGTCTTCATCAGTACAGTCAACTAGGAGACGAGCACGACTAGTGCGAAAACTTAACAAGCACACCAGTATTGTTGATGACCTTAAGTCGCGGTCATCCCAAAGAATTCCTGTTTCTACTACATTATATTTCTTGCAGCGTTAATACCTTCTTGTTTTGTTTCTTGTATATATATGTATATACATATAACAGATATTATTTATTTTGAAAAGAGAAACGTTCTAACGTTTCCATATCAAAATTAACTAACGAATATCTTCGACAGATCAGAGTAGAGTAATACATCATTAAAGTTTCACTCTCGTTCATTGTTATTTTTTACGGTCTAGCTAGACTTTAAAGTTAATGATTAGTTTTAAATTAAATAATTTAAACCTGCATGGTAATGAGGTTTAACGAACATCCGTTTTTTAATTAGGTAGTTTATATTCTATAAGTCCCTCTCTCATATTTGCAAGACATTAGCATCAAAATGTTATATTGCGTGATGCAATTAATAAAAAACTTGATATACTAAGAATAAATTGATAAGTAATAAAAAGACTTACAAATAAGATTAACATTATGATGTTAATACAACTTGCAGAGATATTTTTATTATAACATAGAAAAAATAGCAGTATAAGTAATAATATAATCAGAAAATTATTTACAGTAACTTTATTAATATAAAAATACATTTGAAATAATGAAATAAAAGAAAATATAAAATGGTCTATTAAGCATTAAGATCAGTCAGTATTCTTTAAGGTTGAGGATGTGTTTGAATCCAAAACCAGTAAACCACTTATTGACCTTAGTGCTATGATGCTTTTACGTGTTCAAATATTGAATAAACTCAATTAAAACTAAAAAAATTTAAAATTCAATATTCTAAAAGTGTATACATGAACAAAGAGTCCGAATATTGATTGTCAAGTGACATCTATTGTCATTATAAACTAGCCCAATATAAGATTTTTACTACAATTCATTGAAAGCGATTCGAGAAAGCGATGATTCAGACTTAGAAAATGCATAGTAAGTAGGATGTGCAGTCATAATTCCCGAGAAGTCAGATAGGAGAAAACCTTCAGGCTTTTCGCAGCGTGGTTTTACAAGTAAAATTTGAAAAATATCACAGAAAAGGATGCTAGCCTATTTTGTTTCAAGAAATGAAACCCTAAAGTCTTCAGAAAGTTTATGGGCTGAGTACTTTGTGATTAAAAATTAAAGCAATATTTTTGCATAAAGCTGTTGATATTTCAAAATGTGTTACATACTCAAGAGAAAAATCGTTATATATAATGTAAAAAATCAAGAACCTTGACCAGAGAACACATGTTCAAGTTTTTAGATAATTTTCCAGTTAAAAGTCTATTTAAATTTAAGTGTAGGATTGATATTTGAAATAGCAAAGGCAGGAGGGAAGAAATATATAATATGACAGTAAATTACATTGAAGATCAAGGTGCGTTTATTACAGTAAATAATCTCCAAACTAATCTATACATACATATATCTCGAACTTTCACAGTAACAAATCAAGGAAACGAGATATATTATTCGGAATTTTATAGAAAATATCTAGCACTACGACCCAAACAGGCAAAGTCAGCTAATTTTAATAATTGTTCAAATTGTAATTTCAATTTTGGGGTTTAATAAAAATTGATTTCTATAATTTTATATTTGTTAGTTTACTTACCGCCTCCTGATCGGTAAGTAACCGAACCGTACCGATCCTTAATATGTAAACTTTACTTCTAAATGATTTATCAAATTCAGTAAAAGTTTCAAATTCAAACGTGTAAAAAAATCATGCCGACATTGCAGGGACAGACATGAATTTAATCTACTGCGGTACATGCAAAAAACAAATTTTTGTTCCAAACTGAAAATAAACCCTGCAGTTCCATTATTACTTGGACAAAGTTTAGAACCTGTAATATTTTGAACGCCTAAATATGTGTACAGCTTTGCAAAGAAAGTGCGACGACAACGCCCTACATCACAATGCAAAGCCCCATGTAGTTGACGAGTAGTAGTAAAATGGAAGGTACAAGCCCAGCAATTAGGCCTAGAAGATCCTTTGCGCTAACCGCGGTTCCATCTACGAAGGCGGCCCGTCCTTCTAATAAAATAAAGCATCTTGCCTCAGTCGAGATGTTGCAATTCTTCTTTGGAGAGGGACTCAGCCGCGAAGGTATTCCAGCGTAGCATTGGCCAAAGTTCACATTTGCCAAAAAGATGATAGGGATCTGCCCCACAATTAGAATAGCAAAGGTTGTCCGCTAACCACAGCTGGTGCATGTGCCTATTTAGCTTACAGTATCCTGTCATAATGCCAATTAGGTCTCCAATCACCTATCGACCTCCTCAACTAAGTTGCCTTAGATCCGCCTGGGTTGGGTAGCATTTCTTTTGCCTGTCTACAGTAGTTCGGTCTTGACCAATTCTCTTTTGTCGTTTTGCAGGCCCATCTATTCAGGGCCTGCGAGCAGTATTGTTTAATTATAGTCAGGCAGGGTTCTGGGCTCAACAATTGGAGCGTCGATCCGCTTCTGGCGAACTCATCCGCTTTCTCCTTGCCTTCGACACAACTATACCCAAGGACCCATTTTAATCTCACCAGTCGTTGCTAGCTCACTTAGTGCATCTCTGCATTGCTGGACTAGAGCTGAGTTCAACCTGGGCTTACCTACTCTCCTCGCATTGATCCCTTGTTTGAATCTCAATTTCAAAAGGGCTAGTGAGCATGAGACGACTGTCTTGGAAGAATCGCCCTCGTGGACAGGAGGGGATCCCTGGCGCACTATAGCGTGGCCTGTTTCTGTTGGATTTTTATACCAAGTTCCGCAATCATCAATACTTCTGCACGAGGCCAGAGCTTCTCTCGTTAGCTATATTGGAAGCTCTGGGAAGCCCAAGAGAACGTTAAATGCAGCATCTGGTGTAGCCATCATTGCTCCAGCAATCTCTAAGCAGGCCAGTCTTTAAAGTTCGGTCAATTTTTGGCAATATATAACCTTTTTCACCGCTGGCCACCAGACCAAGAATCCGTAAGTGATCCTCTGTCCGATGACTGCAGTGTAGAGCCAACTTTCGACCCACCACGCAACCTAGCTGCCACATTATCGTCATGGATGTATTGGTTACCTGTTCGACTGTGGCTTCTATGCCAGTTAACTATCCATAACCACCCCGAGGTATTTGACCTCCTGCTTCAGCGGCAGAGGTTTCTGGTATAGGGTTGGTGATCTAAATCCTAATAAATTCCTTCTCCTGGTGAAAAGTATGAGCTCTGTCTTTTCTGGATTCGTTCACAAGCAGTTGTTAGGAACTTTGCCTGTCACCATAACAATCTGGTCTGCGTACGCCTGCGCCTAAAAGCCGTCAGGTTCTAGTTCCCTCAGAAACCCATGCATTACCAAAGACCAGAAGCGTGGCGAGTAGTGATGCATACGAGACGAGACTTTGAAAAATCTCGTCTAGTATCGCAAGAAAAGTAGAATGTCTCTTCTCGCAACGAAAGTCTCATGTCGCCTCATATCTCGCGCGAGAGTCTCGCAAAAATCTCGCAAGTCTCGCAAAATTTTCATGTTCCCTGTCTAAATAAAATACACAAACAAAATCAGTTCCAATTTTTATTTTAATGAACAAAACCATAATAATCTTAAAAGATAAATAAAAAAAAACGAAAATCGATCATAGATAGATGTAATACAAATAATAAAATTGGTTCTAATTTTCTTTCCAACGAACAAAAACGAAATAAAATACAGAGAAAAATGCATCTGTACTTCTGAATACACAAATTGTTTAATTTAAAAAAATATGATAATCATTAAACATTACGTAATAATAAAAATGATGATTATTTTAAACTCAATGACAAGTTCCAAAATCTAAAAAAATATTCCGGCCTAATCAAAATTTAAAAGACAGGTTTAAGTACTTGCATCTGTTCTTTAGAAACGTTTAGTATTGGGTCCTGAGGTACACTCTGTATATAAGGAAATGATGCTATAAAATTAACCACTTGTTTACTTTTATTCATAGAAAATATAATTCGAATGACTTAAGTCACTTAAAATCATCTATTAGAGTTGAAAGTCATCCTAAGTTATATTAAAAACTTTAAAATCACTTAAAAATCTTATTAAAGACTTAAAATGCACCTAAAATCAATCTTTTCACTTTTTCTATTCTTTCACTATTGCCGAGATGTAACTCCCCTGAGGACAGCCTCCTGGCACTACGGCCTCAACTTGGCTATCTCCTATGGAAGCACTAACCGTAATAGGCGCAGATTTTACCCAGCTCACCAAACGATCTGCTGCTCCTCTGGCCTGCAAGGCTCTGCAAATGGTTGTTGTCTTGACTTTATCAAAGGCACCTTCCATGTCGACTTACCCTTGCTGTATACAAGTTGGTTCGTGTTTAGTGGGCACTTTATGAGAGTATCCTCTATTAGGTATCTGTCAACCATCTTTACTAAAATTTTGATTAGAAAAGACGTCAAGCTAATTGGTCTGAAGAACTTAGCAAAACCCCATACTTTAGGAAGCAAGCTTTTGAATTAAACCACTCGTCGTATAGTCCAGATTTAAGTTGTCTGTTGTCATTTTATTGAAATACTTAAAACAACTCAGAAGATGCCATTTTGTTGACAAAGACTATTTGAAACAGGTTGTTAATGCTTATTTTGGACAAGAATGTTTACTCAGTGTTTTGATCTCGTAAAAATTCCCAAACGTTGCTCGTGTAGGCGAAACATAGACACGTAATTCTAATTTAACGCTGAACGCAAAAGCCCATTATTTCTTAAAATCATACTTAATACTGCAGTGTGAATGTTTTAGGATTTGATATCTTTAATAATTACGATGAACTGAAAAGTTAAAGCTTTTGTTAGTCTCAAAGTTTTCTTGAAGGTATGTCGAGTAAGGTCTTCGTTGATAAAAAATTGAATATTCTAATTACGGATCTTGTGCAATTGGCTTGGATGCAATTGCCTTTTGACCCCTTCTATTATTTTATTAATATTCTTCTTTTTCGTTATTAATTTACAAATTTTGATAATTCTGAGTGAGATCTTCATCTTCATGCATCTCGTACTTTTTCGCTTTTTATTAACCATTCCACTAATAAAGAAATTATTCTTTTTCATATGCATTTCATATAAAGATACAATTCATATTCATTCGCTGTCCATTATCAAATTTTCTTTATAATAAACAATTACCCTGCTTTCATTCAGTTCAGATTCGTACATTTTACGATGAAAAACATTGATAACCAACCTTACAAGGACTCTATATTCTGTTCTAGGCATGTTTCTGTTGCAGGACCAGTACAGAACACTCGAACTCGGCGTCAAATTGAACTCACATCAACGTTTGATTTAAACTCATGTGAGCAACAAGACACTTTAGTTTCGTAAGTTTTTAAAAAATTTTATTCTGCAGACATTCATGAATCACCACCATTTCAAGAAGAGTTAATTTTAAGAAATATTGGCTATGAATTTAATATGAAACGTTAGAGTTTTAGTTAGGGTAGGATTTAAAACTCTTGAATCCCTAGGTCAAAATATAAGTAGGGAGGCAATTTGTTTCTTTTGAAGAAGTCAAAACGGGCTGAAAGGTATAATTTGTTGGAACTACCTTAACTTTTATGGTGCTTTTATTTTATTAAAGCAACGATGAAATTGGTCTATTATTCAAATAAAAATAATTACAGAACTTAAAGCTAAAAATTAAATTCTCTATTATATTAAAGTATGCTTTAGGATATAACATATTTTACTTTGGATTCCCACTTATAGTAGTTTTGTTTTTGTTAAGAAACAGGTCGGGTCTAAATAAAAATAAATATTTGTATTAAAATATAACAAATACTTGTTTTTATGCGTCAATTATGGCGGAGCCACACAGTACACGAGCCCCAAAATTGCCCTTTCGAATCAATGGTAAATTCGCCGCTGCGAATAGCTGTAAATAGAAGAATCTAACATAAAAATCTATTATGTGGTAAAAAAATACTCTACTGATACAAATTTAACACAGTTACTTTTTAAAAATTGGTATTTAAAATTAATTTGTTTAACTTCAGCAGACACCATACGTTAATTAGTTTAAACTTATTACTATATGAAATATAATTTCTCAACCTGAAATTTTTTTGTGTACGATATATTATAGCAAACCTCTTTGTTAACTGAAGATGTTTCGGTAACATTTCATAATTATTTTATCAAGAGAAGTCATCAAACTTATTGCTTTTAAACTAATTTCATGCTTAACGAGTGACCCTAATGACTACAATTTAAACTGCATTCCTTAATATAACATCGCATTGTTATTTTTTCTGTTGATACAGTTTCTCCTTTTATATATATAGTTTGGCATACGAGTTATGAAATTTCCGTTTAACACCACTAGACAAAGAGTGTGAATTCTTTTACATCCCTCCTAAAAGGGAAGTATTGTAATCGTGAAAAAATCACCATATCAAAATAGATGACGAAGATTATATTTACTTAATTCCATCGGCGTGTCTGTTTGTCTCTCTGTCGGTCTGTCTATTTCCGGCTAGCTAAAAAAGTACTTATCCATTTGATTTCAAATTTTGTTCAAAAATTAAGAGTCTTACGGGAATGACCTGGTAACATGTTGGTAAAAATTTAATCTGGCGAAACAAAATGGCAGCCTAGTGAAATTGTAAAAAAATTATTACTAAAAACTACGTGTTCAATTTTCCTCAAATTGTGCACAAAAATTAAGTACTACGTAGGAATTAACTGGTAAAATTTTAATACCATTCAAAATGGCGACCAAATACAACGTTTGTAATCGTGAAAAAAATCGCCCTCTCACGTTTGACAATAATATCCTCACGTTTTAGCGTACCGACATGCCAAAAAATATGTTTTATCAATTCCGTCGGTCTGCATATTTCTGTCAGTTCCCGTCAGCTTAAAAACTATTTACCCGCTTGACTTCAAATTTCATTGAAAAACTAAGGGTCATATGGGAACAGTGGCGTAGCTACACGAGTTAGGGGGCCCGGCGATAATTATACATGAGCTCTAGAGGATTATGAGAATATAGATAACCTTTTTCTTAGTCATCAAATATGTTCCGGCTTTGCTTTGGGGGCTATATTTATTGACAAGAAAAGAATTTTTTTTGTCATCAGTTATTTTTCTGTTCTGAGAGGAGGACCTTTTCCGAAAATCGCGGGGAGGCGAAACACTATGCTGCCCATAGTCCAATGTTAAAAAAGAGTATTACTAAAAAACTACTTGTCCAATTTACCTCAAATTTTGTATACAAATTAACATTGCATACAAACTTACGGTCTCTTATAGTCATTATACACATTTTTTTTTATATCAAAACGTCAGTCTTTAAAATAAAAAAAGTAGATGCCGTTGCCAGCGAAACCCAAAGCAAATTTAAAAAATTTAACATATAGTTATTTTTCTATTTACCAAACACCGATATTAATTCCAGATGACAAATGCAGAATATTAAGATTTTTCAAAAATTGGTTCTTCCGTCATTTTTTTTTTAAACTTAAACTTCGATCGCATTAACGAGAAATATTCTATGAAGAGGTTTAATCACAAAATACCTGATAGAGATCAGGCCGGCAGAAATGTCTTAGAAAATACATTTTCTGCCATTAAACGTAGGGTTTAAAAGAAAAACTGTATTAGGCTTCAATGTCTAATTGGCGTTAATTTAGATCGATCTAAAGGAAGTAATAAATATTATAGCTTAGCCTATGCAGGCATTAATTTAAAATAATTGAGTGTTATAATTCTGTTAAATAGATTTGAACATATGACTGTTACATTGGTCATTGGCACTCGTTCTTGAAACATTAAATAATTTCGGTATACGTACAAGCACCAGTTTTTTTGCTGTGCGAGAAGAACTTTTTTTGTTTTATCATTTCTTAGTCATTATTTAGTTATTGCTGAAATCAAGTACAGGGTTACTTCGTATATTTTAGAGCATCACTTGACTGGAGCCTTTATTTTAAGAGCTAGAGAAATCTATTATTAATTAAAGTTAAAAGATTGTTTCTGATTTATTATATGTCATCGTACGAAAAAAAAATTGGAAAGCTGTTAAAAAATACCAACTTGCGTTTTTTTTAAAGTTCACTGAAAAGTTGGTTATGGTTAGTTGCAATTGTTTTCGCGTTTTCGTCAACAATTTCAACATATAATATCTACATATGACCCCAAAAATAACCATTTTATGAAATTAGTTTGCTGGAATTAAGTTTCCTGTTTCTCGTATGCGTTGATACTGACACAAATATGTTCTATCGTTCTTCTCTGGAAATATTTGTTAATAAATTGCAACTAAATGTGCGTTTTATCATATTTCACGTTAATACCGCAAATACCCTTATTTAACTGTAGTGTAACTTTTGACACGAATATTATTGTAGTACAGACCCTCCGTGTCTGAAGTTTTCACGAACATAAATAGGTATTTTCATTAACATATGTAGGTACAAATAAAATAGTTTTCTTGCTCAATAGTGGAAAGTTTATCAGTTTTCAATAGCAATTTAAATAAAAACAACTGTGTGATCTGAAATAAAAGTTATTCATTCAACACTTTGAGTATTAATATTTGTCACTTATTTGTAGACGTTTCAACTCTTTTATGGTTCTCATCAGAACTAAAAACTTTAATATAAAAAATATAAAAGAGAGACACGAAATAATTTTCGGCATGCTCATGTTCAAATAAACTTTCAAAACTATACGAAGTATACTATTGTAAATTAAACATAAGATAAGATAAGACACAGATAACTGAGAGTGGACTATGGATATCAATGCAAATACCAATAAATATTGAGAAGCATATATCGACATACGAATTCGTTTTTTCGACCGATAGATGTTTTCTTTTTATTTGTGTGTTTTTTTGTTAGTATTTTGATTTCTAGAAATTACGCAACTACGTATATAAGTTATAACATTATAACATATAATAATAATAATAATAATAAAGCGTCTTTTATTCAAAAATTAGTTACACATATAGGCGAGGTTTAGCATTACAATCTGCTACTCTTTCCTAACCTAATGAGTACAAATTTATCTTAAAAAAATTGTAATATATAACAAAAAGAAATCAAAAAAGATATTACCTATTTTAAAGTACCTATGGTAGTTACAAAGAGAGGAAATCAAAAGAAAATAGTTATAGTTGACAGAAAGATAGAAAAGAAGAATAGAAGAAAGAGGGGAAAATGGTGTTAATAATTATTTCCAATTAAAGATCTCAAATCAATTATTAAAAAAATTATTAAGATACTGCTGTTTAATTTTTAAATGTTAAAGAAGTTTTAAAGTTGATCCGGGACGCTGTTATATAATTTGACAGCTATAAAAGAAAATGCACGTTGGAAAATAGATGTGGTATGTCTTGGAAGGAATATTTAAAATTAAAGGAAATCTAATATTAATACTGTATATTTGTTGTATTTCTTTGAATTAATTTGGCGCGGAGGTATGAGGGCCTACCTGTCCTGAGAACATGGTGCACGAATGTCATAAGATGTACCTTCCACATATCCGCGATAGGAATCCAGTTTAGAGAACTGAGCTTAAAAGAAACACTGTCGTATTTTCTAAGACCAAAAACAAATCTACAACAATTATTCCGTACGAGTTGTACCCGTTTTTTAGTTACCAAGTCAATACAGGGTCCATATATAACATTCGCATAATTAAAAATTGAGAAAATAAGAGATTTACACAGTTTCTTTCGAAAATGGAAACTAAGGCAGTCTTTGTTTAAATATAAAGTTTTTAAAACACAATATGATCTAGAAAGATTTTTTTTATGTGTTCGGCAAACCTTAGACCAGGATCAAATATAACTCCCAGATTTTTAGTATTTTCGTTAAAAGTCATTTTTACTCCGTTGATAATCGTCACAAAATTAGGTTTTAATCCTTTAATCATATTGGGGTTCCCAAAGAGCATACACAAAATTTAGCGGCATTTAGTTTTTGTGAGAGAAAGAAAATTCATAGATTTTATTTAAGTCGCCATTAATTCTATTTAAAGCTATCTGATAATTATTGGGGTTAAAACTATAGTAAACTTAAGTATCGTCAGCGTAGCCATGCATATTGTCGAACCTAACTTTGACAAAGAAATCTGAACTGTACAATAGAAATAAGAAGGGAGATAAAATAGAACCTTGTGGCCCGCCAGTTGAAATAGATTGACTTTCTGAAAACTGGTTATTTAAAAAAACTTTTTGACGTCTATTTGCGAGATACGAAGAGAAAAAAGAAAGCGAAATATCACTGAATCCTAAAAACAGTAATTTTGATAGTAAGACTTCGTGGTCAACAGTGTCAAAAGCCTTAAAGTAGTCCAACAGCACCTGGCTGTAATTTCCTTTTTATCACATGCCGAGAAAATGTCATCTGTAACATTTAGTAATGTAGAGATGGTACTGTGAGACTCTCTAAAACCAGACTGTTTTTCAGGCAATAAATTATTTTCCTCTGCATAGACTATTATTTGGCGACGAATTATTTTTTCAGGGTTCTTTGATAAAACAGGTAGTATACTTAGTGGTCTTAAATCTGGAAAATGTTTTGGATTTGTACATTTTGCTGGGGTTTTTTTATATATTCTTTCTTGTTTTTTAAATAGTCGTGTTTTCTTATGTAAATCATTTTCTTGTATATATATATATATATATATATATATATATATATATATATATATATAGGTAGTTATATCGATAATTTGATAAGGTGTTTAAAAATGTTTTTTTTTCATGTTCCCACAAAATTACGCCTTTCGCCCTATATCATATGACGTAGAAACAAAAAAAAATTGAGAAAGAAATAAAAAACTTTGAAACATAAATTCATACATACAGGGTGATCAGTTATAATATCTTTTCTAATTTTTAATATACAGAAAATTTTAAAATATTGGGTTATATTTAATCAAGTAGCATTGCATACGCATGAAAAAAGTCAAAAAGTTGTTTTTTAATAGCACACCCTTTATATGAGTTCATATTTTCAATTCTATAAAAAATTCTAGACATATTTTTTAAAATATATTCTCTATTTGGGTGCAACAGTTTCCGAAATATTAACGTTAAATAATAGAAAGTGAAAAATTTTGCATAAAATTGAAATTAATTATAGAAATAACATTTATTAAATAATAACTGGTACATCTTGTAAGACAATGTCAAAATTTACATAATTTTAATAATAATATAGGAGGAATCGAGTTGCAACTCTCTACAAATAGTATGCCATGAAAACAAAAAAATTAAAATAGTGCAGATATCCCATTCTTTTGACAATGAAACATTAATTCAATAATCAATAGGCCTTATTGAAAAAGGCAAGAAAAACAATTATTACTACAAAGCCGGCGACATGAACTTAGAGATAATAATAATCGAATGCATACCTGTTCTATTGAAACAGACGTTCAAGAAATTGTACGAAAAGTTCTAAGAAACATCAGGCTTGAAAAGAAAAAGAAGAACAACATTAGGTGACGATACAGAGATTACCAATCTACTTTCTATCGAAAAGAATCCGGGCAGTTCAATGTGCAAAATATCTAATGATTTAAAAACCAAGAAACTAAATAGAATACTTAATGTGGAAAACTCCAAAATACACGAAAGAAGTTTGGATCTAAGAAGTTTAAAATTAGGGTAACTCCAAAATTAGCAAACCGTCAAAAACAGAAAAGGTTTGAATTTGGTCAAAATATGCTTGAGTTATTAAATAGCGACAACAGTTTTTCGACCACCGCACCGGTTTGTTTAATTGCAAGTATACACGGCTTTGGGTTACAGTAAATCCACACTGTTATCGTAAATTTAAGTTACACGGTATACGTGAGGTGAGGAATCCTAAATACTCGGGCCATTAGTGCATATTTTTTGACATCATACTTAACGGAGAAAATATCTGGCATTTTCGGAGAACGAATTTGAATATGTTTAGATCAAATAAAAAATACATGGTATTTCAACAAGATGTGGCTCAATCCCATAGTGTTGTTAGGGTTAAAAACTACCTTCATCCACATTTTGGTGAGTGGATTAAATGGCCGCCGCATAGCCCTGCCTTAATCTCACACCAATGGACGCATGCAAAAAGCATAGCATATTGGCTTTATAAAGCCAATGATATAAACCATTTGAAGGACCTTATAATGACAGAGATAAACTATTTAAATGAAAATTATGTTGAATCTGTAACAGACGTCCTTGAGAAACTAAGGAGGACTTTTGTTAAATTTATCGAAGAAAAGAAGTGGTCCAGCAGAACAATTTGTAAATTTTTCTGTGATACTGTAATATTTTAATAACGAGATGTTTCAACCATTTTAAGTCGGATTAAATTAAAAATATCAAAAGTTCATTATGTTTTCTTTGTTTCAAATGCATACTGTTATGTAATAACTGACATCTCTATAATAAATATTGTAATTTCAATTTAACGAAAACTTTTCACATTCTATATGTAAATATAAATATTTCAAAAACAGTTGCACATAAGGATGGGATATATAATATATCTAAAATGTTTTGTAGAATCGAAAAATAAACTCATACACAGGGTGTGTCATATTAAAAAATAAACTTTTGGATTTCCCTCGTATACCAATAAAAACACTAATCCTCTAAGCCAATGTTTAAAATTTTTTTGCACCCTGAAAAATAAGAAAGCTAAGAAGAAAGAGGTGGTAACATTATACGTGATCACCCTGTACATGTGAAAAATATAACCCTTCTTTACTTCCCTGTCGACTTTTCCTCCAGTTGTTAAAGATCTTCAAAAAAATTGTTGAAACCAGTACCTGAAATTATAAAAGCTTTGAAATGGGAACAATGAACTTTCTAGTCGTCGTCGGCCAGATATGTAAATTCTTCAGATATCGATATTAACAATTTAAATAAATCAAAGAAATTTATTTCTTTCGATATTGTCTTGTACGTTGTTTATTGTAATAATGGCTTGTCCTAGTAATATATCTTTGCATGCCATTAAACTGGTTCACGGCAAGAATGTCTGTATTCAGATGAATATTTTATCGGAGCTTAGGTAGATTCATTAAATTATTACATTACTAATAATTAGGAAGAGGGCTTCATGATTATTATGGGAAATTGTTGTTCGCTAGCATGTTTTCTCTTTCCACGTATTTGTAGACATACCTAGTCAATATGTAAATGTATGAATTTATTATTCGTTTGGATGATTACAGATTTATTTTAAAAAGTCTGCTAATAACTTAACCTCTCTTGTTTAGATCCCATATGGATACAATTAACCATATTATAATGTGCCTTAATACAGTATCAAGAGAGATGCTTCAAAATACAAGAGTTCTAACCGCACTACACCACAACTTGCTACGTTCTGGACGCGCGTTTCGCTAACCAAGTTAGCATCATCAGCTGATGATAAAACAGTTTATATCATCCGCTGATGATGCTAACTTGGTTAGCGAAACGGGCGTCCAGAACGTAACAAGCTGTGGTGTTATGCGGTTAGAACTCTTGTATTTTGATCTATCTTCCACCACAGGTTCCAGTGTTAGGACTTAAAAGAGATGCTGGTAACGACTATTACTGTTTTGGTTGTTAGTTTGGGACAACTAATTAAAAAATAATTGTTTACTTCCAGCAAGAAAAGCTTATAAGCTTTTCAATGACGGACGAAACGCAGGGTATAGGTACCTCCAAAACAAAACGGGTTTGGATGAATTTATTTGAAAAATAAATAGGTGGAAAAAAAGTTAAACTTAAAAAGAATTTACCTACGTTCAAAAGATCTAGCTATACAACCTGAAAAGTTGTTAGCTAATTGTTACTAATATATATATATATATATATATATATATATATATATATATATATATATATATATATATATATATATATATATAACCATGCCATGACGGACAAAACACAATACGTTGTGTTTCGTAGGTATCTTCAAACAAAGTGGTTTTGGATGAATCTGTATAAAAACCAAACAACGTCTAGGACATGCGACAAAATGGAACAGGTGGTAAAAAACTTACATTAAAAAAGATTGACCCACGTTTAATAAATTGAAATTGAATAATTAATTTTGCAGTAATAATTTCTCAACGTTTTACGTATTGGATTTTTATCAAAATATTACCAGGTCATCTTTATATCCATTCATTTTTGACCAAAATTTCGATCGGATAAGTGGTTTTTAAGTTATGCCGCGCCTACTGACAGACAGATATACCGACGGAATTGATAAAACATAATATTTGGCATGAAGGATCGCTAAAACATGAAGATAAACATTTTATTAGGCCGCCATTTTGAATTTGCGCCAAAATTATACCAGTTTATCTTTATACCACAATTAATAATTGCACAAAATTTTAAATCAACCCATTAAGCAGTTTTTCACGCAAATTTTTAAATATTTTATTGAGCCGCTATCTTGGATTATATGGGATAATTGTTTTTTCAGTAATAATTTTTTAACGTTTCACTAGACCGCACGTAGCCTGGGGGTTTGGACACTCCCCCGAAACTTTGAATATATGTTGATATAGGCATGCTTTTTACTAATTTTCCTGAGGTTTGACCGTTTAGGCGCCCTCTCCGAAATAAAATTTCTGGTTTGAACCCCCCCCCCCCCCCCGAACTGAATTTCTGGTTACGTACCTGCATATTGGATTTTTTCCAAAATATTGCAAGGTCATCTTCACATGACCATTCATTTTTGACCAAAATTTGGAGTCAATCTTTTAAGTAGGTTAAAGCTATGCCGCGAACAGACAGACAAACAGACAGATCACCAGAGTTGTGAAAGTTACCTAAAAAAGTATCTAGTTACTTTTAATGTTACTTTTTGAAAAAGGAAATTAGATATAGAGATAAATAGGATAGAAGGTACTAGTCATTTTACGAAAAAAGTATCTTAGTTCTTCGTTACTTTCTAAAAGTAACTAGTGACTTTAAAAACTACCTAGTCACTTGAAAAGTAACGAATTACTTTTAAAAAGTAACTAGTTACTAGTAACTATTTACTTTTAAAGTAACTAGTTACTACTTATATTTTAAGAGTATCAAGTTACATTCAAGGTAACGTGGTTAAATGTCAAGTTACTTCGGAAGCAACTAGTTTTTCGTTTTATCTCTGTTGTACGAGTAAATAGTTGCTTCGGTCACATATATATAGCTCGTCCCAGATAAGAAGTGTTCAAGTGGGGCCTTCGAGGACATCTCCTCATATTTATTGGCAACTTTTTGCGAAACCGAACCTTTAGAATTCGCATAAATGGAACGCTCTCAGATGAGTACCCATTAGAGAATGGCATCCTCCATGGCCCTGTGCTCAGTCCTACCTTATTTATAGTTGCTCTGGATAATATTCGCCACTTTATACCTCCCCAATTATCTTATAAATTATACGCAGGTGATACAATACTATACTACTGTAGTAATAGTATTAGAACTTCAGAAAGACTCCTACAAAGAGGTCTTAATCGCCTTAATCAGTTCTCTCTCCTACACGGTTTTACCTTCTCCCCTTCCAAATCTTCTGTCGTTCACTTTTGTCGTAAGAGAAATTGTCCAAAAATGAATATCTTGTCTTTCCAAAACTCTGAAATACCCGTAATGGAAAACATTAAATTCCTGGGGCTAATCTTCGACTACAAACTAAATTGGAGAGATCATTTCACATCTCTCCGCTCCACGTGTTCCAAAGACATTCGTCTACTCAAAATGCTTTCAAACTCTCATTGAGGTTCAGATAACCACACCCTACTTAAAAATCTACAAATCAGTTATCTGATCAAAAATAGAATATAGCTGCATAGTTTACTTCTCAGCGAGAGACTCCCACATTAGAACTTTGGATTCCATCCAAAATAAATGCCTTCGCATGTCCTGTGGCGGCTTTTACACCACTTCAATGCCATATCCAATGCATAAACGAAACCATCTCTTTACAACACAGACGTACTTTACTTCTATTAAAGTATGCTACTAATCTCTGGTTTAAGCCTGACCTTCCAATTCATGACCCCTTCTTCAATTCCAGAATCCGTTTGACTCTTTATGCAAATAGTAATCTCAGTCATAGCAGCAATATCCGTTTTTTAAAATTCTCAGTTGAATACAACTTCTCCCTCCCTTCAATATTTCCCCCATTCTAACAAATTCCCTCCCTGGACCCTTTCCCAAAATCACTTTAACTTCGAACTTTCACTTTTTGATAAAAACTACAACCACAGACTCATTATCAACTAGTTCCAGGAACTTCAAAACACAAAATTCATTAGCTCAAACATCATATATACCGAAGGCTCCAAATCGCCCTTGTACTCTGGCTCTGCTTTCTATTGCGCCGAAGGCTCAAGTAGCTTTCTTCTTAATAAAAATTGTAGCATATTCACGGCTGAACTTTTTGTCATAATGCAGGCACTGACTTTCATAAAGATATCACACGATAGGAACTGGACAGTTGCATCCGACTCGATGAGCGCTCTACAGAACATCCAAAACCCCTTTTCCTCACACCCTGTATGCCAAGATATTAATGACTTACTAGTGGAACTTGACCGTAAGGAGATTTCATTGTCTTTCCTTTGGATTTCAAGTCATATTGGAATTAAAGGGAACGAACTGGCGGACGCATTGACTAAGGATGCACTTAGTAACGGCACCAATCTCTCCCAAGTTTTTATTAGCAGGGACATCTTTCCTGCACTTAAGAAAATTATTAATATTTTTGTATAAGTCGATTGGGACATGATGGAGCTCCACAACAAGCTACATGAAATTAAATCTTAATTCTTTACTAATTTTGACATTGGTCATCTTAGCAGACGCGACTACACCGTCCTTACTAGATCCATGATTGGACATAAAAGCTCACCCATGACTACCTTCTGAAATCCGAAATCCCTCCCACCTGTAATCATTGCAATGTCCGACTAACTATCAAACACGTGTTTCTCGAATGCAGCTTGTTAAATCCATTTAGAACTGCCTGCAACTTAAACTTCAATAGTCGTAAAAATAACTTTGATCCTACCCCTACAAACTTAATGAACGTGATAGAGTTCTTAAAGGAGTCATCTTTTACCATAAGATATAATTTGTAAACAACACTATGACAGGCGCTAAATAACCTATAGACGTCGACGCGCCTTTAAACTAAATTCTCCCCCCCCCCCACCACAGATAAGAAGACACGCCTCAGAATTATTACGAACCATCGATCAGAATATACGAAAAAGTTACGCATATTAGTGTTCAATGAGATATCGTTAAATGAGTGTTTATATTATTCGGAAAACTTCCAGTGATATCCGAAAAAATTCGGAGTTTTCAATTTTTCTATTTATTTTTGGTGATCCTTTTTTTCTCGTGTAATTTAACCTGTTTTTATTAATAGCTTCTTTTAAATTAACTATTTACTTCAAGTATCTAGTTACTTGTAAAAGTAACTTGCTACTTTTAAACTAACTAGTTACTTCAAAAGTAACTATAGATACTTTTGCAGCAAAAAATTTACTTTCAAAAGTAAAAGTTACGAGTTAGTTTACAAAATTATCTATATTATGGTAACTTTTTTCCCAATTTTAAAAGTAACTTAGTTACAAGGTAAACTTTTAGTAGCTAGTTGCCGAAAAGTATCTTTTTTATCAAGTTACTCACAGCTCTGCAGACCACAAACCGACGAAATTGATAAAACATAATATTTGGCATTTAGGGACGCTGAAACATGAGGATATATAAAAGGGTGACTTTTTTACTATTACAAACATTTTATTTGGCCGCTATTTTGTTCCGTCATCTTGAATTCGTACCAAAACTATAATTTCTTCTCTATACCACAGTTAATAATCGCACAAAATTTGAAATCAGTCCTTTAAGTAGTTTAGGTAGAATTTTCAAATAATTAATTAAGCCGCCATTTCGTATCGCCATCTTGGATTCATACCAAAATTTTACAAGTTAATTCCTACATAGCAATTGATTTTTGTGCCTATTTGAAGGAAATTAGGTAAGCAGTTCTTTAGTAATATGGTTTTTAACCAACTTCAAAAAGGAGGTTCTCAATTCGACCTGTATGTATTTTTTTATGTTTGTGCGCGCATATTTTCTAAACGACTTTACCGATTTGGATGAATCAAAAGCCAAATTGTAGAGGATATTTCTCTGGTGGTTTCATACATTTTGATTTGAAATCCGTTCAAGGGTTTTTTTGTAATAATAATATTTAAAAAACACAAGTATAAGGGCGATAAAGGCAGCGAGTTTTATATTAAATTTACATACCCTTTTCCAACTAAAGCATAGAGGTGTGTGATAGATATACAACCCCATTTGCTAAAAGGTGTCTCTTACTATCCCGTTATGTAATTTTATGTATACAGGATGACCATGAAAATGTGCAACCTCAAAATCTAATATTTTACTTGATATTTTTAAAAAATGAGCATTCGGTATTTCGGTAAGACGTTATTAGCCGACTACCCTCATTATAATTTTTAACCGACTTCCAAAAAGGAGGAAGTTATCAGTTTGACTGTATTTGTTGTTTATGTTTGTACATCGATTACTTCGCGATGGTTAGACTTATTTAGATTAAATTTTCAGGGTATATTCAGGATATTGCCGCATAGCAATTAAAAAAATGATGAAAATATCGGAATGGTGCCATTTTGTTTTTTGCGCCAAGGTATATTGCAAGTTTTATAATATTCTATTCTAGCCACTCGATTCTACGCGTTCACCACTATATCAGGAAAAATATATTATGGAGTGGAGCATTTTGTTACCCCTAATGTTTACAATAAAACTCGTATAGATAAAACTAAAAAGGATGAAAAAAAAATGCACTAAAAAGTGAAAAGTAATATTTTATTCCACCTTGAAAATTTTACTCCGTGAAGTCGGCGTTAAACTTATTTCTAATTATTTAATCACAAAAATATAATCATGTATTTAGTCAATTCGGTGTATTGATGTCTAATAGTAATATAAAAATACAATTTTGATTATTTTTATTCTTTCAACTTTGACAAGACTGTGAGAAATTTTTTCAAACACCGCTTATGTCAAAATAAAATGACGAATAATATGAGCTTGAACCGAAATTCTATTCACAAATCTTAGAAGGCTATGGCAGCAAATATTTCCCATAAGCAAGCTGTCAAACCAATAATTGTTGCAGAAGATTTACACAATTTCTTATATTTAAAATGGAAAAAATTAATAAGTACGGCTTTTGTAAATTTTGCAAAAGTGTAAAAGAAATAGAGAAATAACACCGTAAATTGCCACTTTTAAAATATTTAGTAAAGGAAGCTGGTATAGAACTATTGGAGGAAAACCTGTTTAAGAAGATACAAGAAACCCTTCTTGATAACCAACCATCGTTGAACCGTTTGGGGAATACAAAAAGAAATAAAGTAGTGTCAAAATACTATTTATACGTTCTCAAACATCGAAATTTTATGATCAGTACTAGCGAAGTGCCGAGTCCTATCTATTCACCTATGCGACGAGAAGATGTGTATCAAGAATACCATGAAACATTACATAATTTATTAAAAATATAATTAGTAATATATCTGCTGTTATTTTTCAATTCTGTGTTGGATTTATTTGAGAACATTGAGAAATTCAAATTCACACTCAACACTTTGAAATTGATGATGCATATGTTCCCCGATAAGGTAAAAATGAAACAGGACTCTAGTTAGCTCGGTTGGTTAATACGTTGTTCCGGTAAGTCCTGGGTTCAAAATTCAGTTGAGGCGAATTATTTTTCATAAATTTTAAAATTATTGCCTGCACGGCGCCAAACCTGTTTTATATTTCAAAAACAGTAACATATTTTTTGCAATTTTTTATGTGTTAGTGTTTCAAAAATGTATTAAAACTACATTTCCTAAAATTGTAGTAACTTCGTGGCGGTTATAGGGAGTATATACTGTTATAAAATTTGCTATTTATTTAGTAACTCAAATTTATTCAAGATCAGTTATAAATTCAGCATTTTTCTAATCTAACATGAAACGTTTTATTTTACTAAAAGTTGAAAGAAAATAAAATTTCCTATTACTTTAGTAACATAAAGTTATTCAAGATCACTAATTCAACATGTTTCTAATTCGACATGGAATGTTTTATTTTACTAAAATCCAAGCTTAATACATTTTTAATATTAATTTGATAAAGGATAAAAGCAGATGTGCAAATTTCATATGAAAATAAAATGTCCTATTAATTTAGTAACACAAATTTATTCAAGATCACTAATTCAACATTTTTGTAATCCGATAAAGAATGTTTTATTTTACTAAAATCCAAGGAAAATATATTTTTTAAAATACAATTGATAAAGGATAAAAACGATAAGCTTTTACGTACGTCACATCAAATTTTATATGAAACTCCAATTTCCTATTATTTTAGTAAGACAAATGTGTTTAACATATTTTTAATCCGATATGGAATGTTTTATTTTACGAAAATCCAAGGAATATATATTTTTTTAAGAATAATTTGATAAAGGATATAGAAGCGACATGCTTTTACCAGCGTCACATCAAATTACATATTAAAATGAAATTTCCTATCATTTTAGTAACACAAATTTATTTAAAATCACTAATTTAACTTGTTTCTAATCCGATATGGAATGTTTTATTTTACTAAAATTTAAGGAATTTATATTATTTTTTCAGATTAATTTTATAAAGGATAAAAACAACATTCTTCTACGTACGTCACATCAAATTTCATATGAAAATTAAATTTCCTATTATTTTTGTAACAAAAATTTATTTAGGATCACTAATTTAACTTGTTTCTAATCCGATATGGAATGTTTTATTTTACTAAAATCCAAACAATATATATATATTTTAAGACTAATTTGATAAACGATAAAAACGATATGCTTTTACGTCCTTTTCATAAAATTTCATATGAAAATACAATTTCATATTATTTTAGTAACACAAATTTTGAGATCACTAATTTAACATGTTTCTAATCCAATATGGAATGTTTTATTTTACTAAAATCCAAGGAATATATATATTTTTTAAGTTTAATTTGATAAAGGATAGAAACGATTTGATTTTACGTACCTCACATGTTACATCAAATTTCATATAAAAGTGAAATTTCCTATTACTTTAGTAGCACAAATTCATTCAAGATCATTAACTCAACATGTTTCTAAAGCGATATGAAATGTTTTATTTAACTAAGATCCAAGGAAAATACATAATTAGAATGAGAATAACAACTGACACTACAAATTAATACGTGCCGAACTTTATACTTTGTAAACATTTTTATTACCTATTATTTAAATTTTAGTTTGAATTCGTGTGCAATTTTCTTACCCAATCTCCCACGCGCTTGAATTAATAATCCGATATTTTCCCGTACACAATTTTCCTTTGAAAATTATCCCTCAGTTCGACTCGGAATAATTTTCGAAAAATCTGTACTCGAAAAATTTCTGGAAATAATTGAAGCACTAGGGAGATTATAAGCGAAAATGGCAAGAGGTTAATTTTAACAACAAAAGTACAATTCACGATTAGGCTAGATTTAAACAATTAAGTACATCACATAGTTTATTCAATCACAACAAAATCTAACAAATTATCTAACGTTAATAGCGCAAAATATAAAGTAAAGTAGCTCTATTTGAAGTTATAATTTATGGTTACATTTGTACAGTTTTGAAAACTGTGTACTGGCATATCTTGTTTATTGATAGAATTCGTATATGTTATGTTCTCCGTTATGTTTCGTGAACATGAAGGAACCGGCTCCAGCGGGGAAGTTTCAGATTCTTGCAATTCATGTGAGGACCAGGACGTCGAAGTTTGGTCTACAGCTTCTGCAATTTTGTTTGCAATTTTTAATTTATTCCCAATTGAATCGTCTATGTATCCTTCAGCCACTGCACTAGAACGCTATACCCCATGGCGTTTAAGAGTTAGTAAATCCTCACCAGCATTAACGAGTATTGTTGCCGATGAACGCCGAAACCAATGGCCTGTATATTCGCTCGGGTTGGGCAGTTTCAAAAAATTGGCTATTTCTGTAGCCATACGTCCAAATTTATTGATGCCTAGCTTGTCTAGTGCATTTTCCATTTTGATAATTCAAGAAAAATCTGTTTTCGGATATATTACTGGGTCTGAGATTGGCAAACTTTTTACATATATTGTAGAAGTTTCCAATGTAAATGATCTAGGTATTTTATTTTTTGTGTTTGTTAATTTGATCCGCATAGCCGAATTTAAATCTTTGATGTCATTGACTGATAATTTATGCAATTCGTGACATCTACAAGCTCCTGCTAGACCGATAGCAACTGCGGCCTGAAAGTTTAAACGTATAATATTTAATACATTTTTGCAATGTTTACGATTAAAAAAATATATGCCATAAAATTTGCTTTTATTACGTACTTTTATTAACAAGTATTGCACATCCGGTGCTGAATTTAAAAATTTTGAAAAATCCTCCTCCGTTAGAATTTTGGACTTCTTTGGTGTATATTTTTCTGATTTTCGTTTTAGGAACGACTGTAGTTTCATATAATGCGCTTTACTTTTAAGATAGCTTTAAGCATAGAGAATATGGACCACAATGTGGATACTTTGTATTTCTTCGATAGTTCTTCAAAATATACTAGCATCACATTTTCCGAGCATGACTTTACATTGCTTTTTGCTTTCCACTGCTGAAATTTCATGTACGCGGTCTCATATTTGTATCTGGAAGTTTCCGGCAAAAGGTTTAGCGAGACGCTTGTAGCTTTTTCCTTTATTTCTGGTGGCGTACATTCAAATTCACTTTCACTCTCCATTTTTACACAACAAAAGGTGATTTTGGCAAAAAAATTAAGTATTTTTGACCGATTGAAATTAAAATGAAAGTAACCAGGCAATCGAAAACCACGACCTACTTGATTCAAACTTTAGTGACATTTGTGCTAGTCATCCATCATTGAGGTCAAACCTAAGCAAAACTGTGTGCAAAAATTTCACACAGCAGTTTTCACACATCATGTGAAATTAGTAATTTTCAGACCTTGTTTGGCGTGCGTTTTTAGACAGTTTTCATAGCAGTCGTAGAAAAACATATTTTCCACACGCGTTAGGAACATTTTTTTTTCTACAAGCGTGTGGAAATATCCAATGTCCAACAGTCATATTAAAATGTGTATTTAAACTTTTACATTTTATTGCTTATTTATATAATAATTTGTAACAAAAGTGTAATTAGTTGCACTGGCCACATTGATGGCCGGTTTCAACTGGTTGCTTCTGCTTGGCATCATATTATCCCTATGACCCTAATTGGCGTTATTCTAATTTCTTCAAATTCTATTGTTTCAGTTTCGGTTTCTGTCGAAGTGCTGGGTTTTGAAAGCTCAGATAAACAAACTAAAATTACCTCCTCCTTTTCATAGTTGCTTATTTTCTTTTGTAGGCACCATTGGCTAAATTTTTCATATTCTTTGTAGCAACTTCTTTTCTATTTTTCAGGTAAAAACGAATTAACATTTTTTGCGGCCTCAATAATCTCCTCTGGGACTCCTTCTATTGAGATTTTAACTACATCCATTTTTTTTTCGATATAGACTATAAACCTTACAAAAAAAACTCGGACTTAAATTGAATTCTCATACATAGAAAATGTTTCACGTCGTCATTTTTAACAATAAACAAAATAGCCATGACTTGAATACACAGGTAGTAATTATATAGGTAAGTTTTATAAGGAAATTAATAAATTAATGGAAAATTATAATAATATGTATGCTACCGCGTCCACGGAGAAACAAAATTAATGCTCAAAAAATAATGTTATCTTTAATTTGAAGGTGAAATGAAGATGGATTAATTGACAAATCCCTCTTCCGTTCGCGAGCTACAACTTAACCAAATTGCTGGTTGTTAATCACAACAAATTTAACCTGGTTGTTTGTTATGTTACCCTGGGTTGTTGACAAAATTTTCCGCACTGGTGCTGAAAATATTTTCCACACTCGTGCTGAAAAACAAATTTTCCACACTAAAATATGTGTTGAAAATTAGATTTTCCGTACGCTTATAGAAAAAAATTATTTCAAACCTAGTGCTGAAAAATGTCTCATAAGTTAAGTCGTCTGTGACACTGACACAAGACTGTCAGGTTGAAAATAATTTTTTTTAATACGCGTGTGATATATAGCACTCTCTAGTCCAGTTAACAGTGTGTTTTTGGCCTTTTCGGAAGAGGTCGTAGAAAAAATATAACCACACACCCTTTACTTAAAGTCTGCATATTCCCATCTTTGTCATGTTCATCGCGTATTACTGATATTCGATAAATGTTATTATAGGTTGGGAATGTTTATATTGTTTTATAAATTATACGCCTCTTGCACATATGCTTGCCAATCATTTTAGTTTCTTCCGCATTATTCAAGTAATAACGATGAAAACATCTCTTGCAAAATGTTCCACCTGCACGTTGAAATATGTGGGAGAAATTCTTGGCATTTGACGAGGCGCTTACGTATAAAAGTAGGAACTTTTTATTTCTGTAACGGTTGATTCCGGATAGAACGAAATATCTAGATATTAATTAAACGCTTGTTATCGTCAATTCTTATGAAATTGGGTTTTATCGCAAAATAATACATCTATAAATGTCTCCATTCGTCAGAAATTCCATTCTGCAATTTATGTATGTATCCCAAATCTTTTGTTATTGTTTTAGGCCAACATTGATATACCTTCAAACTTTACAAAAACGATGCTTGTTAGTGGCTTAATAACCGGAACCCAATAAAATTTAGACAGTGGCGTATTTAGGATTTTGTACCGGGGGGTTCTGAAAATTATAATGTCGCACGAATTTTAAAAATAATATACCTTGCTCCACGCACTCTATTACTGTTACTTCACGTAATTCAAAAAATACTTAATTGTGATAGAAAAAATATTCCGCTGACAAAGCTGATTAAAGTAAGTTAAATCTAAAAAACTCGAATAAACATGTAAAAACCCTAAGAGCTGTCACACAAAAAACCAAAGCTTAAAATCAGTAGAACAGAAAAATATATGTAGTCACTAGACCAGTAAAATAGAAAATAAATCATTTTAAACTAACATAAAAAAGTCAATGAGCTAAAAAAATACCTTAATAAATACCCAAAAAGAGAAGAAAAATAAATAAAAGAAAAAAAACAAACAAACAAACATTGCTTATTCAAGCGCATCCATAAAAAAATCACTTAGGTCATAAGCTTTAGAAATTATCAACCTTTGAAGGGACCTTCGAAAATGCCTAAGGAAGTGGCCGTCCTAACATGGTTCAGCAGATGATTAAAAATTCTTCTTTCATATATGAGTGAATGCTTAGTAAGAGCTCTGGTTGCAATTAGCAAAGGCAAATCTTGAGCTTGGCGCCTGTTCAGAGAAGTTGGGCGCTGGACGCCAAACCGACTTTTGTAGACCAACTAAAAGGTCTCGATAACAAACAGGGATGTGAGCGTAAGAATAAAAGAAGTTTGCAAGATTCCCTCTGATTGACATCAACAATGAAACGAACAGCCTGGTTCTGCAGTACGAACAAGATGTTAAGCAGATACCTGCTACTAAATCCCAAAATGGAATACCATATCTGAGATAGGACTCAAAAATTGCAAAACATACCGTTCGAGCCAACTCAGGGCCAAGTATTTCCTCGCGATTCTAATAGCAAAACACCCTGATGAGAGTTTTCTTTCCAGTCCTACGATATGATCCCCAAATCGGAGGTCCTCGTCAACAAAAATTCCCAAGATTTTCGCTGCAGGCTTTTCTTGCAGCGGATCGTTCTCTAAATATAAATCCTGCATTGTTACACCTAAATCCAACTAAGTTTGTTTTTCCAACATTTAATCAAAGTCGGTTAGCGCTACACCATTTTTTAATCTGCAATAAGACCCTCAATACTTCTACTGGGCCAGAGCATAGTCGTATCGTCAGCAAGAAGTGTGAATTCTCTAGATATATTAACGCGAATAAGGTCGTTTATGTAAATTAAGAAAGGAAGTGGTCCCAGAACAGATCCTTAAGGGACACCGCACTCAACACTCATTGACGACGACCTCCGCTCAGACACAATGTTTTTTTAGTTTATTTAAAAAGTTATATATTAATACAAAACAAAAACATGTTTTAAGATTTACAATTAATCTAGGCGCCGCGCCATTTTAATTCAACCATGTCATCTATCACTTCTGTGTTTATTTCTACATCTCCTTAGACCCCTAATGTGGAAAAATATGGTTTAAAACGCCTATAGTTTATTCCACAAAACTGAAATGCTTCTACTTTCGAAATTTAAAAATTAATTTTTGAAAATTTACAAACTGAAAGTTCGATGCTTGGTGTCTTAAAAAATACTCAGGAGAACGCTCTACATTGGAATTAGCCTAGGTACAAGGTGTAAAAGGATTCAAGTTCTTTTTGGAGACTTTTCTGTAAGCGCAACTGAAGAGCTTGGTGCAAAAAGAATACTTATATAGATTATAGAATAATCAATAGTTCTGAGTTTTTCGACTTTTAAGTTTTCATTCATATCCTGAAATCATATCTAAGAAAAAAATAAAGAAAGAAGTTATTGCTATAATAAGATACAAACATTTATTTTGAAATCCCATAAGATATATCCAGCAAAATAAAAATATGTTTACTTAAAAACCTAAAGAACTTGCAAAAAAGGTAACTTGTAGTATTTTTAAGAAAAATATAAAATATATTACTTATAAGTATCGTTCAGTCACTGTCGTTTTCACTAATGTCGGTAAAATTATCCACGTTCTCTATTGCGTCTTCTTGTTCATTCAACTCAAGCATAGTCATCTGTTGGTTTACTCTAATTCCCGTGTAAAATTTTATGTAAACTGGAGGAATATAAGGCAATAGGTTACTAAGGAGTGCGGGCTTGTTTGGATTCAGTTATGTTCTTTTTCTCCTCCTGAATTAGTAAACATTTTCTTACGTTCAGTTTACTCACTAAGTAAAACCATTCTTACGCCCATTGTACATTATACTATTTGTTTCCATGTTTTGACATGTTTTATTGTTTGTATTGATGATGATAGCGACATTATTTGAGATTTGAGTTTCAAACCGGTAATAATTAATTTTATTCATTATTTAAAACTTAACGCACCACCCAGTATTTAAAAAAATATAGAAAAAGTATAGTAAAAAACTTGAATGGTCATTAGCTTATTACAAACGAGAAATATTACTACAGGAACAAGCGCAGCATTCTCGTTATGTAATATACCATTACTAAAAAATAGGGAGTGTCACTCTACCCGAATCCTAAATAAGCCTAAATCATTCAATTCAGATAAGATTTTCAGACGATACAATGATTGAAATCTTTCGTAAGTTAACAGCTCCCCACCCTTATTAATGGTGATATGACAATAAGTTTAGAAGCAAAGATATAAGAAATTAGCTCATACTTTCAATGAGGAAATAAAAGATATACCTTGTTCTGGGAATTTATGTAGAATTTTGTAAATTCATGTTCACCATAGCTACTGCGCCCCCTAACGGGCAATTTAGAAACTCAAAAATATTTTCAGTCAATTGGCCGCTTTTGTTGTAATATTTATTTCCAAGACGCTAACATAACGGACTTCCGAGGTATGGATAGTAAACGCCCGTAACTGAAGCCGATATAAAAATTATGTTGAAATTTTCATACCGCCATTTTGTAACAAATCGGATATTGTTATTCTAACTCGTTCCCATAGCAACCAACAAAATTTCCGGAAATTTTCGTCGACCTAACTGAAATTAATAAGTGGAAATTTTTTGACATATGATGAAATGTCAACCCCTTGCGACACGGCTTTTTAGAATTAGTTCGGAATGATGATGAAATACAGTACAATAAAATTTTATTCTACACATGTATTACTATTTCATTGTACTAAACTCAGTACTTGATTAATTGGTATGCTACCAAAACGTCACTTTTAATGCGTTTTTTTCATCTTGTATGAAATTTTCTTACCGAATCTCCCATGTACTCGAGTTAATAACCGAAAATTTTTTCTCACTCACGAATATTTGCTGAAAATGATCCCTCAACTTTGACTCGGGATAGTTTTCGAAAAAAAGTCGTGACCTCGAAAAAATTTTCGGTAATAATTCAAGCACTAGGGAGAATATAAGTGAAAATATTTTTCTGTTGAAAAATATTCAAAATACAAAGCTCATAAACAATATAGCACTAAATATCTACGGAGACCCTACATATGTAAATTGTTCTTGTAATATTTTTTATCAAACCCATTCCTCCGTGTAAGTTATGAAAATAAATATAGAACGTATGTGCTTTCCTGGAAAATACGTTATTGAAATGCTATGTAGATACATATTAGCTATAAATATTTGATGTGGGAGATAAACTTCTCTATTAAATTATTTTTATCTCTGGTAATATATTTACATTAATTGAAATCATATTTGATTTGCGGTAATATTGTAAATCAAGGCAGCTGATATTTTACAAGATACTAAATCGTTTATAAATAATTTTAGTAAAAATTGAATTAAACAAGAAAAATACGATTGATTCTAAGAACTTCAGCTGCCTATTAAAATAAACAAACAAATGGATAGATACGAAAGCGTAGAAGGGCCACAATTTTTTTATTTTTATTTTTGTAACAAATTCCGACTTCTCTCTCGGAATTCCGACTTCTGTCTCGGAATTCCGACTTCTATCTCGGAATTCCGACTTGTAACTCGGAATTCCGACTTGTAACTCGGAATTCCGACTTCTATCTCGGAATTCCGACTTCTAACTCGGAATTTCGACTGTAGTAGTGTTTTCACAAAAATTTTCCCATTTTTGCTTTGGATGCGTTGTCCAGTGACTACACATTTAATAATTATCCTTGTGCTAAAGACATTTATGACTTGTGTAAAATATTAATTGCTGAAAATATCTGGAAATAGTATCTAGTATGATAAAATCTAACCCCTGAAGATGTAGAATACAAAGAAAGTTTAATAAATGAGGAAAAATAAATAAATTATTAAATTCTATCCCTTGTAGAGACACCATGGACGGCAATGCAAGCCAAACTATTTATAGGATGCTTTTACCAACATAGCTATAAATAATATCAAGTATAAATAAAAAGTGCAACGAATCTCTAAAGAGTAGATAACTTAAATAGATTTTAATAAATAAGAAAAAAAGTATATTTTACCCCAAGTAGACTCCCTCGGATGGTAGTGCAAGGCAAAATATTTATAGGGGGCTATTACCCCGATGTCTGGAAATAATATATATTATGAATTAATGTAGCAGCAGGTTTCGGAAAGGGTAGAAAATTCAAATTAATTTTAATAAAGTAGGAAAAATTCAATTAATTTAATTACCTGTGTCTAGAAATAACAACTCTATGAATAAAAGTGACAGGATTAGAAAACTGAAACAAATTTTAAGAATGAGTAAAGTCATATTTTCATATTATGTCCCAGGTCCCGGACAAGACTAGGTAGTCAAAATATTAATTGGAAGTTGTTGCCAATAGGTCTAATAATAATATATAGTATGCAGTGAGGTCCTTAAGGGTAGAAGACCCCGGCCTGCCGAGTAATTCCAATATATTAATGATGTGTTTATTACAAACCTTTATGACAAGTAAAAGAAGATCCAAAACAGGTAATGAAACTTAATAAATTATAAAAAATATAATTGACTAGGAATGTTAATCAAAGAGTCTATAATCAGTAATGAAGTCTACTGTATTAGATATTTTGTCAGCAAACCAAGTATATCAAGGTACACATTTTGATATTTTGGACAAATTAAAAGAAATATCTATTCCTTTTGTTACGTGTGATCAACAGGAAAAAAATTTACAACTACGATCATTGAGTTGTATCCTGTCAGTAGAATAAGACCTACAACGGAAACTTGATTTATGAGGATGTGATTTGCTAACAATTTTTTTTTGCTAAAATCATATTTGTTTTCAAACTTCATAAAATATCAATGTCTTCATTTGTGGAAGAATTCTAATAAAGTATAGTTTAAAAAACTGAAAAACACGCTTTAATAGTAAACTGAACTAAAAAAAAAACCCTTTGGACGAGAATAAAGTGATTAACAAGAAAATTAATGTCATTGTGAAAACAGCGTGGGTCTGATATCAGCTATTATAAATATTTTATCGGTATAATTTCTGAAAGTAAAGTCAGTATGAATACATGGCATAAAGGCACCCTATGTTTTTTACAAAATGTTTTTTTTCTTTTTAGTTCAATTTACTATTAAAGCTTGTTTTTTAGTTTTTTAAACTATAATTCTTTTTTCTTTTTAGTTTCCGTTTAATTTATTCTTCTTCGCTATTCGCTTATTATGTTTTGTATCATACATAGAATGTAACTGATTAGTTTTGTTCCTGTCCTTACTTGAAAAAGTCAACCTAAAATTTCTTATACTTTGATGAAATTTAATCTGAATGAATAATAACCGAATTGAAAAATAAAGATTAATGAATAATCGTTTAACGAAATATAAGTTACTTTAATAGAGGATGCATAAACCTTTCATAGATGCTAGTTATTTACTCAAAAAAAGATATTTTTTTAAACAAATATATTTATTTTCTCCTAAAAGAAAAACAATAATAATTATATTTAAATTTTATGTATAATAGTAAATAGTTGGTAAATTGGGAAAAGAAAAGTACAATACTTGGGAGTAAATGACGATAAGCCTTGATGAAGAGCGAGGAGACATATGCCCCCGCACTACAGGGCATATATTAAAATCTGAAAGAAAAAAAAAATATATATATAGATATATATATATATATATATATATATATATATATAAAATATATATATATATATATATATATATATATATATATATATATATATATATATATATATGCGTGCACCCCCTCCATGCTTTTGCATCTTTTTAACATAATATGGATCAGATGTACCTACTAAATGGCGTTTTATTATTTCTACTATCTACGAAAAAGATAAAGCAAAGTACAAGACTTTATGCACAGTTAATAAAATTCTTGTAGTTTTACTTAGCTTCATCCTGATCGCTGTAATTAAAATATTAATTTCATAATAGCAGTCGTGTACTAATTACAACGCATTCCGAGATAGAAGTCGGAATTCCGAGTTAGAAGTCGGAATTCCGAGATAGAAGTCGCAATTCCGAGTTCGAAGTCGGAAAATTTGAGGTAAATTGTATAATTATTTTTTTAGTAACAATTTTTTTAACAATGTTCCCCTATATAGGATTTTTACCAAAATATTACCAGGTCATCTCCATATGACCGTTAATGGTAGGTAGTTTTTAAGCTATGCCGTGAACTCACATACAGACAGATGGACCGACGGAATTGATAAAACATATTTTTTGGCATCTAGGAAGGCTAAAACGTGAAGATATGTAAACTTGATACCTATACCACAATTAGTTATTGCACACATGGAATTTTTAAATATTTGATTATGTCGCCATATTGTTCCGCCATCTTGAATTCGGACCAAAATTTTACGAGTTGATTCTAACATAATACCTGATGTTTGTGCAAAATTTGACATAAATTGTATAAGCAGTGTTTTAATAATAATGTTCTTTATATTTCACTAGCCAGCCATTTTGTTTCGTCATATTGAGATTTTACCAAAATATTACCAGTTCATCCCCATATGACGAGGGAAGTAAAAAGAAAGGCCTTCTCAGAGTTTATCGAACATTCCTAATCTGATGTAGGAATTCCTCCAACTGAACGTCACGACTGGTATATCATAAAGATGTATTGCATAACATAATTAGAACTTTGCTTTTATTATGACGGCGTTAATTATATGTTTTTCATGTTGCATTTGAAATAGTATTAAAACCCCGTTAAAAAATCCCAAAGCACTGTACAGTATTTCGATAATAGTAAAATAATTTGGCAATATGTATGTATATAAATTGTGTTATGTGTGTATCTATGCACAAACAAGTAATTACTAAAGTTTTTAAATTGACATTCTCCACTTTCCATAGTTAAAAACGGCAATACTTCATTACAAGCAAGGTTCTGGGTAAAGCGGTAGAATTTACCAGATAATATCTCCCTTCTAAAAAACAATTTGGGTTATGCCTATAAAATACCACTAGGAATTTGATCCTTAAGTCACATCTTATTTGAAGTATACAGGGTGGCCCAGAAATAAAGTTTTGTTGGTAACTTACAGAAATGCTAATTTTTTTAAATAGAATACCACGTACAAAAATACAGACATGAAAAGCTGATAAAATTAACTTTCAAGCTATGCAAACTTTGCCTATACCTAACTCTTCAAATTTTCCATTTGTAAGCATGTTTTCATTCATTTCATTCTTTCGCATGTTATTTGAAGTCAAAGTGGAAATGGAAGTAAATAATAATAACTCAAATACATTTTTAATGAATTTATTTATTTTACATGGACAGCGTGATCAAAGAGTTAGCCACACATGCAGAAAATTCAATGAGGTGTATCCAAATTTGCCGCAGATGAATAACAAAAAATGTTTCGACTTCAGAACAATTTTATGCTGTTTGGAACAAACTAAAAGCACCAACAAATTTGCCCAGACCCGTGACATCTAATTAAGAGAATGAAACTGGTATACTTTTGCGCATATCCTCACGCTTCCATAGTAGCGTCGAAGAAGTCCTGGATATTTCACATTCATCAGTACAGAGAATTCTAAGGAAATACGGAATGCATGATTATTAATTATTAATTACCAAGGTTCAAGCTCTTAGGCCTGGATATTGTCAAAATAGAGTTGAGATTTTCAAAATGATTAGTATATATATCTAGGAAGATCCAAATTTCTTAGTAAAATTATATGGACTGGCGAATCCAAATTTTCGACGAAGGGCATTTCCAAGCATCACAACTTTTGGGCGATTGAGAATCCTCATATTACAAGAGACGCAGGTTTTAAAGACAAATTCAGTTTTAATGTGTTCTGCCTATTAATGGATAATCTAGTAAGGTATAATAACAAATTTAAAAATAGGCATGCTTAAAATAAAAATAAATATCTTATCTTTAAATTGAGCTTTAAATTCTGTTGAAGTTCAGGTCTACTCTTCGTTCTTTAGAATTGGAAAAATGCTGAACGACATGTTCAAAAAATTGCACGCACATTCCTTTTATAAACGATTTCTCGATACTTAACATTGCTAAAGCGGATAGTCTATCTTGGCCCAGCTCCTCAACAAAATTTATAATCCCTCGAAAAACCACTGTATTTTCAGACAAAGCTGTTTTATCATGGCCACGTAGGGCCAGCTCGAATGCCCCACAAAATTTTATACAATCTATAATTTTGTTTAAAATAGAACGATTTTTGGATACAGTTTCATTAAAATCTCTAAGGGACTTTCTATAAGCTCTGTCTAGCTGAGTGCAAATATCAATACTTCCAACCGTAGCATAGTTCACCGAAAATTTCATGTAATCTGCTGAAAATGCATATTTTTTTATTTTTTCTTTTAAGTGTTTTAAGTCTTTAACACCGGTTTTGCACCATGATGAGTCCGACGAGTCCTTAGAAAACAACAAACAAACATAACATAAAATGAGTTAGAGACTTCACAACCACATTATCCAGTTAGCTAAATCGTACATACTTTTGCGAAAGTTTCTATGAACCTCTTTATTTTTGTCTTTACCAGTTTGTCGTATACTAAGTTCTGGCAAATTGCGACCACTTACCTTGAATTCAGTTATTTTCTCAAAATTAAGTTCGTTAGCACTCTTTACTTGTTTAAGTTTTTGCACTACCGACATTTTATTTCACCTACATTCACAACTCAAACATAGACCACCTTGAAAATGGTTATTTTTGCAAAATTACGTTCGTAAGCACTTTTTACTTTTTAGTCACTACCAACATTTTATTTCCTGTATATTTCCAACTTACACATGAATCATAAAAACAGAAAAATATATATTAAAAAAACAATATATAAATCAATTTTCATCGATTAAAAATCTCCGAAACAATATCGAGTTAGAATATCTACCCCGACCTCTGAACAATTGAACTTCCGCATGCCGACGTGATGCCGCGACCGTTCGATCGAATTATGAGAAGAGACTGAAGAGACCGGCTGAGGACCCAAGTCTCGATTTCATATTCCATTTGCTATGACGTTCGGCTGCCGCTGCGAAAAAAATTCGAAGTGCTAGAACGAATGGTTTCAATGCCTGTTTACTAAAATGTTAATGGTCAACATTTTTAACATTTGCTTAAAAAATAGTTCCGTTCGGATACATTTCATTGACATTTCTGCAGGTTCTGCTAATTATTTAATCGCACTGTACACGTAAAATAAATAAATTCATTAAAATTGTATGTGAGTAATTATTATTTTCCACCATCCTCAAAATCACAATTATCAAAAGAATGATATTTCTATAAGTTGCAATGGTAACTATGTAACAACAAATTAGTTTCTATAGTTTGTCGATTTATGAAATTTTATGAATATCAACGCTAATAAATAGAAAACTTGAAGAATTGGGTATAAGCAATGTATACATAGCGTGAAAGCTAATTTTAGCAGCTTTTCAAATCAGTATTCTTGTACAGGGTATTCCACTAAATTTTTTTTTTTGGCATTTCTGTAAGTTACCGACAAAACTTTATTTCTGGCCACCCTGTTTACTTCAACAAAGAGGTATCTAAGGATCAAATTCCTAGATGCATTTTACAGGCATAACCCAAATTTCAGCTCTAAATTGTTTGATAGGAGGGAGATATTAACATTTACTTGTCCTGTTTTCGTAAAAAGAATAGAAATTAATTAATTCTTAATTAAACTTGCTCAGAAAAGATATACAGGGTGTTCCATTTAAAATAGCGATGTTGTCAACGGTTTACAATAGAAGTGACAAGACCGCATGGTCAAAAGTATTTTTAAACTGTAAATCATGGTCGTTTATTTCGGTAGCCAAATTTTCAAAATGATCGGCTATTTAGTTCTCCATAAACGTCTAATACGCTATCCAACGTGGGACACGTATGTATATCGAAAATAACCGGGAAACGTCTCGATATTTTACAAGTAATATTTTATAGTGCTCTCTACGAAAATATTATTATTATAATTAGAGTACAAGAAAAAGTTTGTTGAGATAAATGTTGTTTAGAGGTTAATGACTTGACTGTCACGCGACAAACTAATAGCGACTTCCTGCAATTAATGTATGTTATTGTTTTTCAGTGTCAATACTGGTAATATGAAATAAAATATGCATATCTATCCTAGCTATATTAGGTATATATTTTTTAAGAAGTCGTTTATGTTCTGTTAACTTTGGAGCCAAGAACAAACCGGAAAATATGAGTGAATGGTCTCATTGTATTTTCGAACAAAAGGTCGGTACTCGTACACCTGGCTGAAAGATATTGATTTTGTTTTTGCTTTTCATCTTCATCCAAATTTGTGCACAGTTAAGAGGAGAAAGTAAACTGAATTTTGGACATTTTATTTGTGAATACAAATATGTCATTCATGATGTGAAGGTAAATATATTGATAAAAGTTAAAACAATCTTATTTTAAGGTTTTAATAAACTATAAAATATTTATTTTAAAGAAGCAAAGGAACGACAATTGACTAGAAGGCGATAATGAGGTTAAAATTTCGTGAAGGGAAAAAAAGCGACAGGACCTTGAATTCTATAAAGAATCCGCCAATCACACCACTTTCCACAGCACGCGTATTTCAAATATGATTTTCGATGTTTTGAGGTATAATTTTATGGCTTTAATGATGGTTTTTATTTACAAAATGTTTTTTAAAAAAAAATACGTGTTTCATGTGTTCTTTGAGCATACTAAATGCTTCTAAAATAATTTTTTTTTTCAATTTCAGGTAGCTGTTTCATGTTTTTAGGACTACCCTTTATAGCTGAAAAAATGTATTGTATACAAAAAGTGTTTCGCGGTTATTCGTAATATTATCTAAATTTTATATATAATCGAAAAAATCAAGCATCTACAATGTCACAACATTTACCACAACTACTTATTTCTATTTTTAATTTGACTATTGTCGGTTTATGGGTTCTCAAAATATGATTTTTACGTTTTTACACCCCTTAAAAGTATCGAAGATCTATGCCCATGACAGCAAAAATCTAATCGACGCGAGACATTTTTAGTGCCAATTTGAAATGAATCGGTTTAGCCATTCTCAAATTATGGTTAGCCAACATTTCGTTTACATATACACATCCGTACAAACATCAACTTATATTTTTTGAAAAGTTTTGTGAATCCAATGTTTCCTCTATATATAGCCTTGATATTAATATAGATTGTTATTAATAATACAATATTGACCGTTATATGAGGAAGTAAATAAACAAATTTGACGTCTTCCTATATAAAGGAACAAATTGCTCTCATTTCAAAAAAGAAATCGAAAAAAATCAAAACATTTACCTAATCTATTTCTGTGTTCAGTTTGTCTGATATATTCCCTTTAAAAATATTGAAGATCTACGCTTATGACACGGTCTAATCCTCGCGAGACAGTGACCTAGATTATTTTTGGTCAAATTGAAGGCTTTGATCATTCTCAAATTATCATAGGAATAAATTTTGTTTTCGCACATACATCCGTACAGACATCATGTTTTTTTTTCTGAAAATATGTGTTCTAGGAACTCTATATATTTATTTTTCTGCAATCACCAAACGGTTCCGTATGATGTTTCAACAAGGAGGGATGAGAGGTGGTTCAATGCCAAGACAAACAACCACAAAAAGTTCAAAACGACCCCTTGAAAAATTCTTTTAGCTATATTTATTTCTCCGAGACTACTAGTCAATATGCAAGTGCGTCCTCCAATGGTCCACTAAAGTACAAATTGCGGGATCAATTTTATAAATTTCCAATACTAAGCCAGTCTAGGAGAACGAAATCAAAAGCTTTGAATCTATGAAATTTTTAGATTTGTTTTTTTTTATCTGCTTTTTATTTGCTGTATTTAACTGATCAGTATATTGAAAGCGGTTCTCTTCAGCATTCATTATGATAACGAGCTGATGCTCTAAAATTTTCTTCATCTAGCCTCCTTCTTTTTGTCTTAAAACCCTCCATCGCCTTTACCTGCTTACATGGTGATTTCTGCAGAACTATTATTCTTTTTTGAAGCTCAGTAAAAAGGATGTCCACATAAGCCATTATTTTATGAAATAGTGTAAGCCAAAATATCAAGGATCTTCGTATAGAGCCCGCCTCGTATTTCCAGGGCCATCTTAGGGGATTGGGCAGGCGGGCGATCGCCCGGGATGGCCGTTTTCCTGGGGCGGCATTTTTTTGGTGTCAAAGGCTTTCGTTTCTGTTTGTGTTTCTGAAAGCACCTTTCAGAAACATTAACTTCTCATGAAGGTAGCAAAATACATGTCATAAATTGTAATAAGTGGAAAGTGCTCCAGAAGAACAACACTACCATTGACGCCACTCGCCAGAAAGTGTTAATAAAAGAATATTGAAAAATATTTTGAAAAAAATAATAAAAATAAAATTTTGATTTTCGGGGATCATCCGAAAAGTTATACGTTAAAAATAATTAAAATTTTTTTAAAACAATTGAGCTGCTTGCTCAGTATGATCCCATAATGAAAGAACATCTTAATAAAATTGAAAAAGCCTCAAATTTGAAAAGAAAATCTCAATATTTAGGACACACTATTCAAAATGAATTAATTAGCCACACTCCAATCAATATTAAAAAATAATAATTTGTTTGATTCAGAAATCAAGATATTTTTCCATTATATTGGACTGCAATCCAGACACAAAGTAGAGAAGCTTATACCTATGGCGTTATGTAAATGCTAATAAGATCCGGAGATGCGGGTTCGATTTCCGCTCGTACCATAACTTTTGCTGTTGATTATAAATCAACATTGTCTTGATTTGGAGCTATACTTAACTGATGGTGAGAGCAAAGATTTGAATGGTCTTGAACTACGAGATGAACTAACTTTCTTCGGTGTCTTGATTGAAAAAGAAAATGAAAAGATAAGTAATACACAAAAAAATTAGAATTTATTTTTTCTACAAGCGTGCGCGAAGTGACTACTTTGCGCATTCATTTGCGTACGCAAAGTTGAGCTTTGCGCACACTTTTTTATTCGAAGAATTATTGTCTTTAAACAGGACTTTTAGATATTTTAATATTTTCAGCATTAACTAATATTCAAAAAACTCGTGTTTTTTGTTACGCTTGTAGATAATTTAGCCAAATATACTCCATATTAGATTTCCGTAATTTGATAACTAATTAAATGACCTGTATCATTACTTGTATGTGCCAAATAAGTCAAGTAAGACAACAATATGTTCTCTTTGCTACAATACAAACATTGAAAAAAGCCCCAAAAAAATAATTCTGGGTTCTGATACTATTTAATACATCTTATTTTTGATCTTTTTTGAGTTTTGTTAGGAACCCTACCTCAAATTTACTACATTTTAGCAAAAAAAAGCGTGGATGCATTACAATTTTTCACAAAATAATACAAATTAGAAGTGATTTGTCAAGTCGCGCTACGGCACTTTTAACACATTTTATTTGAAATTCCGTTACATTTTCTGCATGTGACTGTTTTTGTAACTTAATATATGTGTATTTCAAAAGATTTGTTTATTTCTAGTATATATTTATTAAACTAAAATTGTTTTTTTTTTAAATTAGGAATATGTATAATTCTCTAACAGAATATCTAATAAATGAAGTTTGTTTTGTACCTAAACGCTGCTAACTTAACTGCATGTCATTTAGTCAGACGGTAAGCGCTGTTCCCAAAGTAAATTTTCTTATATTTTTTGATGTGCCAGTAATATTTTTTTGATATAGATGAGTGGTACCATGTTATCACCAGGTTAGGCGCCGGAGTGCGATAGCCCGGAGGCACCATCATTAAAGCAAAAATATTTAGGGTCAGTTTCACATTAATTAGGCAACCAGTTGTCCACATATGGTGTCGGAAGGGAAATTGGGCGTTTATTTGGTTTTATTATCGTTAGTAATTTTAGTATTTTTTGACTTATAATTAAAAACAATGCGGTTTAGGTTAGGTTAGGATTGATTAGGACCGCTGTAAAGAAAGCGCGCGGTAACGCACCAACAAAATTCGGGGTCTGCATTAAAACAGTGTTTTTTTTTTAACAAAATTGTTAGATGGATGTGTTCCGTTAGCGCTAGGTTAGCCTAGGTTCGTCGATAAAATCATCATTACAACCATAAAATCACATGCTAAAATCATTCCTGAAATATGCGCGCACTCTAAAGTAGGGTGATTGACGATAGCGATTTAGGGTCCTGTAATTCATATGGGTTAGGTTAACACCAGGCTTATTAATAAAACTATCGTACAACCGTTTTGTTTAAATTTAGGAATACTATTTGTTGTATATTTGAAGAAAACTAAGTAAATTTGACAACATTGCACATAATTTAGAATCCGTATTTTGTCAAAAACTTCAGTTCATTGACAGTTCAGTATTGGAAAAGTAGTAAAATTTTTGAAGTTTCTTGGTTATTTATGAAAAGTTTTATGATTTTTTTTAATAAAAAAAAAACTTCATCAGCGCCTTTTTTGGCTTAAATACAGTAAATTTAGGGTAAGTATTAAATCGGACCAGACCCGTAATTCTGCTTAAAATGGATAGTTCGGATGAAACAAATTTGGAGCTACCGCAAGTAAAACCAAAACAGAAGTAAGAAAAGCAGTACGACTTGTTCGGGAAATAATCCAAAGGAAAAGGTGTAAAAACGGTTAAAGAAGAGGTGCTATTAGCTTATTTTCTTGAGTTAAGCAAATAATTTAGACCAAATACTTTGTGGGCTAAATACTCAATCCTTAAGAGCGTTTTAAAAATTAAAGAAAATATAGATGTAAGCAAATTCTACAAATTAACTGCTTTTATCAAAAAAAAAAAACTGTTGGCTTCAAACCAAAGAAACCAAATATTTTTACAAAAGAAAACATATCGGATTTCATGAATAAGGCGCCGGATAGTATGTATCTTTTGTTGAAAGTTGTGACTATTTTTGGGCTTGCAGGCGCCTGCAGAAGAGAGGAATTAGCAAAACTAACAACAGTTGACTTTAAGGACAAGGGACATTTAATTGTGGTCAAAATTCAGGATTCAAAAAATTACACTTTCCGCTCTTTTGTTATATCCGACGAAATTAACAATGGAAAGTATCTACTATTTTATAGAAAATATACAGCCTTACGACCACCATCAGCAACGCATCAACGTGTTTTTATAAATTTTAAGAGGAAAGTGCACGACACAGTTTGTCGGGATTAACCCTGAACTCTACACGGGGCATAGTTTTCGTCCCTCCTCTGCAACTTTGCTGGCCGATTCCGGAAAAGGACTTACCGATGTAAAGCGTTTAGGAATCTCGAACTCATCTACATTAGCGGAAGGATATTATTAACGACTCAACTACATACAAAAAAGAGTTAAGCAACAATATTTTAAGTGGCAGTGCAAAAAATCATCCAGTTGAAATACCATGCTTGTCAATTTGCAAGAAAACCATTGTAGTTTCACTTCATTCATTAACGCCGGATAACGAAACATCTTCATCAGCTTTTCCAAGACACTAGTTGCACCCAGCTTTAAATTTGCAGCATGCCACAAACTTTACTTTCAATAGTAATATTGCTAATGATAATAAGTAATATTATTTATATTTAATTTAAAATAAAAAGTGTTTCTAATATATTTAAGGTTTTTTACAATTTTATGACGTAGAAAAAATATTGTTCCTAACACTTGCGCAAAGTGCCTTTCCCGCACTTAAAGCTTATCCGTACGGGAAAATATCACTTTGCGCACTTGTTAGGAAAATAACTGTAAACATCCTGGACGGAAATCTACCAAACACTGTAATAGCACTAAGGATTTTACTTACTTTACCAGTTCCGGTAGCTTGCAAGAAGCGAAGCTTTTCCAGATTAAACATTATTAAAAACTATTTGCGCACCAGTATGACTCAAGAACGCCTTACTGGCTTGACAATAATTTCAATCCAAAATGAAGTTGCAACTAAAATTATGATGAGCTAACCTGCTCCTTTCCGGAAAAGAATGTGTTATGTTAACGTTTATTATAAAAAAATATTCTATTGCTAAACACATTCTGTTATATATTAGCCAAAATTTTTATTTATAAATAACTATTTCTAACAAATTGCATTTTTGTTCATGACGGTATTTTTAGAAGAGGAAGATAGTCGTTTCATAAGGATTGCCCAGGCGGCCAAAACTCTAGGGGCGCGGCCCTGCGTATTTCTGCGACATATGTTTAGAACCGAGTAGCAAGCAAATACGGCATGCCGCTGTAGTACTAAACACTGCCGATAAATAAAATAAAAAAAGCTAAAAAATATTCAACAAGGATTTAAAAACGTTTTTTCCGGAAAAAATAAAGTTTTGCCAATAATAGTATTCTAGCCTATGTTAACTGGCTCAGGGTTAAAATTTTGTAATTATACGTGGCAATTGATTTCTCTCTATATGACTCTTTTATGCAATATATACCCGCCGAAACCTATTGGGGCTATGATATTTAGGAAAAATATGTTATTGTTTAGTTTATCTTCTGGTTAGAAGTGAAACAGCTTGGTCTACTTTGGCTGAAATATTTTCTGAGGGATACAATGCGGAGGGTTTTAAAGAAAGTGAATTTTAGTTACGAAAAACTGCAAAGTTAAAATTTCCATTTGGTGAAAAAAGCCAAATTCTTTGATGGCAAGGCATGTAATACTTGGACAAAACCTCGGTAAACATGCGATGCACGGTTGGTAAATATATGACAGAATAAAAATGCAAACTTTTTAGAAGAACGAAAGGTGTTACTGGCAAAAGAAGGTGCCTAATAATTATATATATTGGTAGTAAAACATGGCTCTGTGGAAGACAGTTTACTAGTATTTCAGCCAAAGAAGTGATTATCAAAAAGATATAAATGCAGATGTCTTCAAGGAATATCTGAGCAAATGCTGGACCTTATTACTCCTCAGTCGGTTATATAAAAAAATGACATTAAAAACATGTTTTTCTATTTTACTATTTATTTTCGTAATTGCAACAAATACAAATTAGTACTTGCCTATAGAAATACTACTAGCAAATCAATTAACTTGAATGGAATGAAATCTGTATGCATGCACATTAGTTTCCAAAGATTTTTGTCCTCTGTATATACGATTTAGGGTGTGTGAGCCCTAATAGAACAAAACAACATATATATTTGTATGTAGAAATATACTAGAATTAAAGATACAATGTTTTGATTGCTCACTCTATAAAATCGGCAAATTCTCGATTTAAAATAATTTGAAACTCTCTGCCTTTCCGAAGTATTACAGTAAAGTAGTAGCGGGTAAAGGACAAGAAAAACAACTCCTCTGTTTTTAATGGGCCGACGTTTCTGCATTTTCCGTTAGATAGGGCGATGAATTTCCAGTAGAATTATAAGAATATGGGGCGCATTCACCAGATCGTCCAAAAATTCAATTGAAGAGAAAAAACCACACAAAAAATAGCGTTGAAAGGTCTAGGTAACCACACGATCATTAAAAAAAATCGAATAAATTGGTGTAGTACAACTCCCTCACGAACTTGCTGAAAAACTGGCTTAGTGTTTTAAATATGTAGATTATTATTCCTATGTATTTTTTATGACAACGATGGTTTAATAAATTTCCTAGTTAGTAAGGTAAGCTTTTTTCGTATTTAAAATAAATAAATGCGTAACATTACATTTTTTAAAGTTTTATATACAGGGTGCTCCAAAAATATGTTGCGAAAAAAACATACATTTTTTTAATGGAGCACACAGTTTTATATTTTATAATTAAAATCCCTATTAAATTTCAAGAAATTTGACGTGTCATATTGTACTTTAATCAATTGTATTTGAGATATTGATAGTTAGAAATTGACAATTTTGCATCTTTGATATCATGCTATAGAATCCAAACTGTTTGAGATAGAAAAAACGGTTTGTACTCTCTTATCCTAATGTTTAAAAGTTATTTAGTGACATAAATTTCATTTCTGTCACAAGATATCAAAAATGTGTGAAAAAAGTTGACAGCTGTTAGAACTTAAAACGTATATGCGGGAATAGCTTTTAAAAAGTTAATTTGGGAGAGCGCAAACCGTTTTTCTCTATCTTAAACCTTTTGAATTTCATAGCATGTCAAAGATGCACAAATTTCAATTTTCAACTATCAAAATCACAAAAACATTTTAACTTAAAGTACGATATGATACATCAAATTTCTTGGAATTTTATAGGGACTTTGTATCTGGAAAATATACAGATTAACTTCCCTTATTGGCCACACTCAAAATTTGATAAAGAAAAAACAGCAGGCAAAAACTTATCAGCGGGGGTATATATTAAAGAACGATCTCATATCAATGCTGCTTTTTTTATTTTTTTTTGTGTAATTATTTGTATATCTTCAGTATTTGTAACCTATTATCATATCAATTTTAAAACTCTAAGTATTTTTTTACCCGTTAATAAAGTTATAATTATTATTAATTTATGATTTAACATAATTAAAAAAAAAACATTTATTTTTGATTTAACATAATTAAAAAAAATAAATTTTTGGTCAAGTTATATCACATTTTTCATTATAGCATTAAAAAACACGTCAAATTAACGTCGACCCATTCAAAACAGAGGAGTAGTCTTCGACCCTCTACTGTCCAACCTGAGTTTGATTAGGTAGCTATCTTAAACAGTGTACAAAAAAATAGAGCATACAGTTTTTTTTAACATTAGTTAGTATTTTACAGATATGTAGCAACACCATTAATTACAAAACGTTTAATAATTATTTTATTGTAGAATAAAACCGTAGGTACATTTAATAGTTTTTATATTTTAGTTTCCTGTTAAAAATAAATAAACAAATAAATGAAAACTGGTCTAAAAAAGCAACGATGAAGATAAATGACACATAAATCAGCTGATTGTGGTTGATTCACATGCGCAATAAGAACTTCGTTTTAAAATTTTGGCAATAGTCATTTTAAAGGAATTTTAGGGCAAGTCCTTTGCTTGTTATTACTAAGCTTAGAAACTGGTTTAAATAATTTACAAAATTAAAACAAGTTTTGTAACAAGAAATACACCTTTTAAAAAATTCACTGTAAGGAAATAGAATACTTCAATTATTATACCTATAGGTTACACACCAAGCTTTAATCGGCGAATTACCTCTGCCTCCCATGACATAATTTGATATTTTTAACCTAAGTAATCAAAACCTTGGTGGTAATAAAACAAACAAACAACCGCTAAACATTGTAACATTTGATCTGCTAACTGGTTTAATCAACGAAAGTGTGCTTCTAATTGCCTATATTAATGTCTTCTACATAAAAACAAGTATTGGCATCATTTACCTTATTTTCCGATATGCCCATGTCCGCATATAAGGTAAACCCAGACGTCTTCGCCTCTACAGACGCGTTACTTGAGCCAATCGTATGATACTTCATGGTTTGTAGAAAAATGTAATCCTGTAAGTAATCACTTAACGTTTTTTATTGCTATATAGCAACGGGAATAAATCCTACACTTTAGAACTTCAAAATAACGAATTGGTCCTTCGAGCACCGTTCGGCCCTTGTAAATTCGCAATTGTTGTCATCGAGGCGGGCTTAATACAAACACTAGACCACACAGCCTATCAGTAAAACAATTACGCCCGTATCTAAAAATGAGTCGATAAAGAAACATTAACCCGTCAAAGTACTACTACATGTCGCGTACGCGGACCATACAACGTTTGTTATGAAGAATTTCGAGCTTCGTCTCGCAAGCGGTCTGAACGGTTAGCGGGCCCCTCTCCCTTCTTACCTGCATTTACCTACCTCGGACAACTTACAAGACGATCTACATGGGCCAAAGATAGCCGGTCTAGCGAAAGAAGGCCAAAGCATAAAACTTGTGGCACTCTTTGAGCTATTGTATTTAGGAATCGGGTTGGTCTTGGCCACCTCCCTCTAATGATAAGGCAGAGTTTCTTCGGTATGTGTGCTAAAGAAAGTTTAAAGATTTTTTTGATGAAGAGGAGCAGGCTATTTGATTGACAGGTTTGGAACATTGTTTTCTCGACTTGAATGAAGAAATCGTAAGTACATCTAAATTGATGATCAGGATTTATTACAAAAGAAAATATTCGACCACATTTTCAGTTATAAAGTATACAAAAGTAATCGACTGAGTCAACTCCAATCGGGAACGGTTAAGTTGGAAACAAAGCACCAAATTAATTACATATATTTATCATTCATATAATTTGATTTGAGTTGCCTTTTTAAACCATTGTTCTCATGTAGACTTAAGGTGGGTTTATACAGGAAATAAAATGAAATAACGAAATAATGATACGGAGGTAGTTAATACAGAAAATAAAATTAAATAAGAAATTAGAACAATTGCTATCAAATTACGTAACACAACAGTTTTTTCCAAGCTTTTCAATACTGCTATACCTATTGGATTAATTTTCTTAACACTAACTTTAATTTAAAAATGTACACAACACATCCAAATACAAAAATATTCAGTGAAATTGTCAATATCATATGATTCAAGACGATAATGCGCCAGCGTATTTTTGAAATAAAATAAAATAAGAATGTAAAAGTTGGTCTTTTTTTATTTTTTATAATCTCTTAATTTATTTCTTATTTTAATTTATTTCGCTGTAAGGTATTTACTTACGAGAGTTTCATGTTTTGATCTCCTTATTTTATTTCTGTATAAACCCAGCTTTAGAACGGAAATTATTCTATTATGTAAAAGCATAATTATTATACTTTTGCAGACTTGCATATGCCCATGCGTATTTTAGAGATCTTGGTAGATAGATGCATATTAGACCTAAATTGAGATAATAGTGCATATCTTCATTTTTGGGCAAAAATATTCTTTTTCTCAAAAAAAAACAAAATTTAATAACATAGTCTAGAGTAGGGATGGGCGATGCTAGATTTTAATCATCGATAGGCGACAGTACATCACCTATCGTTATATTTTATTTATCGGTATGTCGGTAGTTATCGATAGGTATCAAAATATCGATAACTACCCGTAAGTATCAATATATCGATAACTATCTACTATAATTATCGATATTTTTTGATATTTTTCAGTTATTGGTATTTTTCATTTCTCTATTGCTATAGTTATAGGCACGACAGCGGGTTAGAATTTGAATTTTAATATTTGGCAAGTTTTTTTGATGATTTTATGTGTGTATGTAGTTTTTCGATATATTCAAGGAGTTAATGAATTTTTCTAAAAATATATATTGACCATTGTCAACATATAGTTTTGAGCCAGATATATTTTGACAAAAGAAATGCGGAAAAGTGTTAAGTAGACACTGTATATTTTGAACTAAAAACTTTTGAATTTAAATAGTTAATCTCATATTACAGTTTTTGGAAAGTCGGTTCACGTTAAATAAGAAAAACACGTGAATGACTGTTTTTTTGACAAACTTATACTAATCTAACGGGGGCATTCATTTAACGGTATAGACAACTTTAAAAGAATAAGTAATCCAAATTTTTATTAATTATAAACTTCGTTACAACAAACTAAACAAAAAAAATTTCACCTTTGTCCGGAGTCGAACCCACAACCTATACGATGCGGGCCAAGAACCCTACCATTGCGATACCAAACTTCTCGACAAAAGACATATAAATTGCTTATATTAGTTAGCGTGAACGTTACTGACGTCACATGGGGTTTCACGTGAACCAACAATTAAAAAGTTCGTTCACGTCAGCGTGGAAGGAGACATAGCGTTTTTTAAAACGTTATTATGCGTATAGAACATTTAAATTTACTCTCTATTATTTCATGGTTTTTTGTTAAATGTATATGATATTTAATTTAAACCAATTTTTATTATTTTTTGATATTTTACAAAGTCAATCTAGAATGTTAAGGGGGTTGCAGGAACAGATTTAAATATTAGACATTATATTTACGTTATGAATGCTGATTCTTGCACCAGGTACAAATTGCAATTAAAACGTATCTCCACCAAGGGGAGCTCCGGCTATTAGGGGGCCCAAAATTACACCGGGTGTTCAAATAAAATATTTTTTCTATAGTTAAAAAAAATCACGGGTTTCACAATTTTTATAACCATGTGATACATTGGAAATGATGAAACATTTGGAAGTGACAGTACTTAATGCGTATTTAGATGTAATAGTAAGTCAGCTAGATAAACAAGTTACTGCGTTTAAAACAGTTTATTCAACATTTTCGATTCTAAATCCTCAGATATTGTTCAAATTAAACGACTTAGAAATTTTAGAAAAAACTCAGTTATTAGTGGAGAAATATTCAAATGATTTAGCTTCTCAACTAGCACTGAGCTAATTCAGATAAAATCATTATTGTATAACAACATTAAAAACCTTAATGCAAGTCGTAAATTCGCAAACTATGTTTTCGAAAAAAATTAATTATCGTTATGTAGTGTTAAGAACTGTGTTTTGCATGCCAGTAATTTTTTGTCCTTCCTGTAACCTCAGCTTAATTGGAAATTAATTAAAAATGTCCTTAGGTCGACCATGACTGAAAGTCGTCTTAGTTCTCTAGCTCTTATCTGAATAGAGCACGAAAGGGATAGAGAAGTAAATATTGACGAACTAGTTGATAAGTATTTATCTAGTCGATACAAAAATAAAAAAGTCTAGTCTACGGTCAAAGAAAACGATTCTTGTACTCTTTGTTTTTTAATATTTTTTTGTTTGGCTTGAACCAGAGTATAATTATTAATTTTTAATGTTTAGTTAATTTTTGTTTCGTGTTTATTAGTTTACCCATATCTATTAATTTCAAAATGTATATCGTTCGTTCCTTTTTCTTTATTTTTTTTTACTACAGTTATTTTTTTTATGTTATGGCTTTTGTTAATAAATTTATGACATATTTTTGTTTACTATTTTTTTGGAGAAATTATGCAGGGGGTCTTCTAGACTCGACAAGCCAATGGGTGGATATGACATATTTTTTTGCACTTCATGGACTTAAAAATACCAGAAAGCCTATTTAATGCCGCTATTTTCCAAGTTATCGGCTTGAGTATAACCTTTTTTAGGGAAACTCCTCAGGGTTAAACCCGTTTTTATACAATAAATTTTACCACATAGTGACCTTTAGTCTATCGCAAGTAATATTTCCCATTTTTATGGGATAAATCGCTTTTTACCCGCTGCTGTTTAACCTCCTTAGGGCAACCATACATATGGTAAAATGTTTTTGTGTGCAATGGACGTGGTTCCCTTTTTTTAGATTACCAAATGCTTTGAAAAAAAAAGAGCAGATATGTAATCCGATCACCATTTAAAAAAATATTTTCTATACAAAATATTTTTGTTTTTAAAGGGCGGCTTCAGCGTCTTTAGGTGATCCTTTATAAAGAAGAAATGTAGAAAAAAAATAATTTGGCGGAAATCGCTATTTTTGAAAAAGGCTAACTGTTATTGAAGTAAAAAATACTTTCGGTTTTTAAAAGCGTTTTTACCAACTTAGGGCAATCGTGTACAGCGGAACAAAATATTTTATAAAAAAATCGAATTACCTGTTATTTACTAAAAAAATATGTATTCAACTTACGTCAAATTTTGAACAAACAAACTAGTATTACGTATAAATGAACTGGTAAAATTTTGGTACGAACCTACCACAAACACCTCCCCTTTTTTAGCTTATACAAACTTTTTTTTAAAAATCAAGATTCGGTGTATATTTACAGGATTTCTCGAACTCCCTGCTCCTTACATACGATTTTACCTAGAGTTTCCCTAAAAAGCGATAGTCAGATGTCGTTAGAAAAGGTTCAGTTACAATAAAACACGTTATTATTTGACATATTAAATATTTGTATTTGTTAAAAATAATTATTTATTCTTTGGAAAATGCCTATTATAATAATTAAAGGTAAGATTTGAAACAATCTTGAAGTAAGGAAACAAATCAATAAAAAACTACAAACGAGGAATAATTGGAGTATGTATCGGCTGAGAAACGGCTGCGTTTGAAGCGTGCTTCCAGGCAAATTTCGACTTTTACGTAAGAATAGCCTAGCATAGCATAGCTAAAAAACTATTAACCCGATGACTTTAAATTTTGATAAAAAATTAATGGTCATAAAATGGTGGCCTAGTGAAATGTTAAAAAATATTATTACTAAAGACTAACCATCTAGTTTACCTCAAATACATTGGTACGAACCCAAGATGGCAAAACAAAATGTTGCCCTAATAAAATATTTAAAAAGTCAGTTTGAAAAAACTGACTATCAGATTGATTTAAAACTCTGTGCAAGAGTTAACAAAACATATATGTATGTAACAGTTGCACTTCAATTGCATAATAGTCTCTTAAGTTGATTTTTCGGGGTTAATTTTTATATATTTTATTAAAGCGCTATTTTGCCTCGCCGTCTTTGATTTGTACCAAAATTTTACTAGTTTGTTGATTTTTGGGCAAAATTTGACGTAAATTGGATTAGTAGTTTTTTAACATAAGTAGGTAATAATTTTAATATTTTTTTTAACATTTAATAGGCCGCCACTTTGTTTCGCTATATTAGATTTTTACCAAAATGTTACCAGGTGATTCCTATATGACTTTTTATTTTAACCCAAAATTTCAAGTCAATCGGGTAACCAGTTTGTATCTATGCCGCAAACACAAAAGTTTCACACAATTCTTCAACTTTATTTTTAAAGTTCATAAAATTCACTTTATGCTGGATGACCTTGTACTAATACATTGGCGAAACATTGAAATATATTTTGAAAAGTTTTTCTTTAAAAGTAATACAGCTCACATAACGTCGATAACAGTAAGGTTTATTTATAAACCTGTAAGGCAAGGTAAATCTGCGGTTGTTCTGTAAAAACCAACGTAAAAGCATAATAAAACCGCAACTGGAATAGTGAAATATACATGCAGTCATCAATATAATGATGATGTTATTTATTTGACGCCGTTACTATTTTCCGATGTAAATTAGGTGGTTAACGAGATACAATAATGCAATTCATGACCAAGTTTTTAATAAGATATGGAGGTATTATTTTGTTTACATTTGGTAACTGACTCACCAATAACATGTGATATAATTTATTATTATGTTTTTACATAAAATTAGGCCTTAGCTGGGTCGGTATTCACAAACGACAGCCTACCTACCCAGGAGCAGAAGCCAACATCCACTGAAGACAAGACTAGTGACACAAAAGTGAAGCGAGAGGTATGTGTTTGAAGTTAAAACATGATCCTAGACCAGCCATGTCAAACATGCGGCCCAGTGAGCATTTTTCTGCGGCCGAAACCAGTTTTGAAAACAGCCACATAATGCAACCAGCGAACAAGTTGAAAACCGTTTTTGAAAGCGCGCGCCGCTGCAACAACGATTGGTATAATAAAATGTACAATTGTACATAGTGCCATCTATGTTTAGGAGGATGAACAAAACATACTCAACCTAAAACCTAAAGCCAAACGTTATCTGGCATGTTCCATGAAATTCTATCGCGCAAAAACACAGAAATCACAATCCGTATATAAGCTGTGTTCGATTGAGTTCAGTCGTTCAGTGTTTAGTCAGTTATGAGTCAGTTGCGATAGAGTTTCGAATTGAGTTGCGCACTTATTGTTACAACACTTAACAGTGAGTATCATAATTTATTTCGGATACAGTTTTTAACATATCTCTTTCAAAACCAAGTGGAAGTAAGAGAAAACTTGTAGATGAGCATCGTATCTTTCAAGAAAAGTGGGAATTAGAGTTTTTTTTGCTGTGAAGTGAAAGAAAAAATTATTTGTTTAATTTGTAATAGTACAGTCGATGTCCCAAAATTATATAATGTAAAACGTCACTATGATATTCATAAAACTATGTTTGACAAGTATACAGCCATGGTCAGAAACGAAAATTTAAAGTTAAAATCACGGTTGAAAGATCAGCAGTTATGTTTACACGTCCAAAGCAAGAAAATGAATCTGTCCTTCAAGCGAGCTACGTACTGTCGGAGTTGATCGCGAAACACTCAAAACCATTTGTTGAAGGTGAATTTATAAAAGAGTGTCTTGTTAAGGCCGCGGAAATTGTAAATCCCGGGAGCGTGAAGGCATTTCAAAATATATCCTTGGCCCGGAATACTGTCGCTGAAAGAGTTACTGAGTTGGCTGCCAATATAAGTGATCAGATAAAAACAAAATCAGACTCTTTCATTGCATTTTCTATTGCCTGTGACCAAAGTACGGATGTGTGTGGTGTGGCGCAACTCGCTGTTTTTCTTGGTGCGGTTGATACAGATATCAATGTGTATCAAGAATTACTAGAATTAGTACCATTGCATGATAGAACAACTGGGAAGGATATTTTCAATGCTGTTTATGGACTTCTGCAAAAGTACAATTTAGATTTGTCAAAACTGTGTTCCGTTGCAACACACGGAGCTCCTTCGATGACTGGAGTACAAAAATGGCTTCGTTAAAATATTACAGACAAAGATCAGAGAAACGGGCAGTGACAAACCAGATTTTCATCATATTCATTGTATAATCCACCAAAAAGTTTTATGCTCAAAAGTGATCAACTTGGAAAGTGTTTTAAAGTCAGGGAAAAAAATTATAAACTTCATAAAGTCAGGAGGCCTTAATCAGCGACAGTTTTCTGCATTTTTACGTGATTTAGAAAGTGAGTACACTGGTTTACCATATTAGGCAGAGGTGCGATGGCTTTCGTGTTCTATGGTACTCGACTGGTTTTGGACTCTTAAAGAAGAAATACGCGTTTTCACGAAAACAAAAGGAGAAGATGTCAGCTTATTATATCACAAAACACTTGTCGGACGTAAATACGAAATTGCAAGGACCACGCCAAGTTATTACAGATATGCATGATCATGTGAAAGCTTTCAAGTGTAAGATGATGTTGTGGGGAAAACAGTTAACAGAGGATAATCTGTCACATTTTCTGACTTATAAGGCATATCAGGAAAGCCCAAGTGAATTTGAGAAGCGTTTTCAGGATTTTAAGACCCAAGAAAACAATTTTACTCTATTTACTGGTCTTTTCACTATCTATATTGATAAAGTTCCCCCTCACTTGCAAATGGAAGTAATTGAGATTCAGTGTCAGACCCATTTAAAACAAAAAATTTGATAGTGTTGGTACATTCGAATTTTATAAGTACTTGCATGTTCAATACCAAGAAATGAGAAAATTTGCCTGTAAAATCCTGTTAATGTTTGGAAGTACCTATAAGTGTGAACAACTATTTTCTTTGATAAAAGAAAACAATCTCCCGCAAGATCGAGATTGACGGACGCAGTTTTAAAAGTTATTTCCGCCGATAAATTCGCACCACAAATAGACAACTTAATTAAAGACAAAAGATGTCAAATATCTGGCAAAAGAATTTATTGTTTGTAGTTTTTTGTAATGTCCTTTTTATTGGAAATTTAATAAACAGACTTGTCCTATAATAGTACTTTTTCTCAAGATTTTCAGTATTTTGTCTTCTTTGAAATAAGGTTTTGCGGCCCACCTAGTCGATGTCTTCATGTTTTTGGCCCACCAGTGACTTTAAGTTTGACATGGCTGTCCTAGAGGAATCAAAAGCCAAATTATAGTTTGCCAAGTTTCCAAAGACAGTTGCATTTCCTGTCTCACTGACCGACTCTCAACTACGGAGTTAAAAGACAAGGACCAGAATTTAATACCTTTATCAGATATATCGAGTTATTTAGTAATGTAAATTTGTGATTAAATTACCATATAGGTATCTGTCACATTATTCAGTTCAGTTAACTGTCATATAGAACTTGGGAGCCTGAAATTTCCCCGTCAATAATTCACCGACGGAAAATTCCCCCACAACAGTTCGCCCATAGAAAAATGCCCAACTGAAACATTCCCCAACAATAATAAACTTCATAATCCTCTTTGCCCAAATTAATGAGAAATGTGAGTCTGAAGAACACTATATACAATACCTGCAACTAAAGTTCATAGTAATAAAATATAAAAACATAATAAATTATGCGACCCTAATAAAATAAATGAAGGTCAAGCCGACCCATATTACACAAATACTTATTATTCGGGGAAAAATAATAATTAGAATATACCTGAATTAAGGGTTGGCGGGGCCCATTAGACCGACCTTGAGCAGATAAGGGTTAAACGACGGAAGATAGCTGTAAATAAAATTCTAACATCTTCAAATTGATTATTTCGAAAAAGTACGAGCAACAGTTAACCTGATAAATGGCTGTTGAATTTGTTCTTAGTAAAAAAGTAAAGAAAAAGTTGTTGCTTATAGTTATTGTATCAAAAAGACAAAAAGGAGGAAACATTTTGGAAGTGTGCCTATTACTACAAAATAAGATGCAATGCTCGAGTTACAGCGCTTAGAGAATTAGCTGTTCATAAAAAAAGTGAGAGCATGACCATATCGCAGATGCCAGAGAAGTGGAAAAAACAAAACATTATAATAAGATACGCGAAATTCCAATAAATACCCAAGACGCACCACATGTCATATCAGCGCGAACAGAACTATAAGAAATATTCGTACAATGAAAGAACTTGCTCCGGCTTTGCCACTCCATCGAAAAGATATCGTTTTTCCAGAGAAATACACTTTAACAGCAAATAGAGATTCATATTTACTGTAAGATTCTGGACCAATTGAAGACAGAATGCTGACTTTTAGCACGAGAAGAAATATTTCACTATTAGCTGAGTACACATTGGTACACGGTGCCACACTTATTTTGTGAACTATTCACGGTACATTATCCAAAGAAAAATATTTGTATTCCTTTAACGTACAGAGTGGTCCAATGATAGAGGTTGTAGCTTGGGAACCGTTAATGACAGAACTTAAGGAAAAAAATGTTTATAGATAAATCGGCCAAGAGAACTTGCTGTAAATTATTTTGATGCCTGAACGTTAGCCGCTAGGGGGCGTAACAGCTACACAACAGTGTAAATGCCAATTTTCTCTTAAATTTTTATAATTGAGGTATGTTGTGTATTCTTCAACCAATTACGCACATTTTTGCTTAAGATTATTTTTGTCTATTTTCAAAAATAAAATGACGTGGGAAGGTTAAACCTTTTTACTTTCAAATGTAGATATCTCCGTATTGGATGAACTGATTTTATTTAACTTAGTATCGAAAAAACTGTTTGTTTTGCTTTACTCGTGGAGCCATAAACTGTATCGTTATGACTGTTAGTGGCCACTAAATAGCCTTCTTTAGGAATTCTTCAAATAATGCTGATTTTTCTCAAAAAAATTCAATGGTACGCTATGACTTTTATATCATAAATCATAAAATTTAATTCGAAGTTAGGGAAATTAAAATTAAATTAAGTAATTTGATGATGGTCTCCCGAATCCGAAACGTCGGACTGAGAAATTAACCTTGCCGTTTCATGGAGGAGAAAAAGTGACAATTGCAAAGTGGAGATTATTTTCATCGCTCATTTCAATTAATCCTAGAATTTTAGGAAAACCAGAAAACTGGAAAAAACAAGGCTCCAATAAAGATTTTAGTAATCTTGCAAAACTGTAAAGAACAAAACTTATCAAAGGAACAAAATAAAAAATACAAAAATTCAGTCTCATAATCACATAAGCTTTGCAATAAAATAGCTAAAGCTAGGGCGAGTCAGGGCAGGACTCGGTTTGAGCAAAAAGATTTAACCGAGTTCTACCTTGCTTCAGTGAAACAACAAAAGAAAAAGTACGAAATAAACTAACAACAAATATATTTAAAATTACCGAAAACTACTTTCGCAAATGCTCAGAATGCAGGCCGTCATTGTCAATACAAAGCTACAATCTTTCCTGTGTCCATTGGACTGCAACCTCCACGTACTTACTTACACCATACTTTGAATGGGATCTCTAATACGGTCCACCATATCGTTTCTTGTAGTAGGTCGAGTCGCTAATACTAAATCTTTTTACCTTAACTAGTTTTCAGTAATTTTAAATATATTTGTTGTTAGTTAATTACGTGTTTTTTTTGTTGTTTCACTGAGCACGATAGAACTCGGTTTAATCTTTTTGGCTAAACCGAGTCCTGCCCTGCCTCGCCCTAGCTTTAGCTATTTTATTGCGAAGCTTATGTGATTATGAGACTGTTTTAGTATTTTTTGTTTTGTGTGGCTGTTAGGCCCCCTAGCGCCCAACTTTCAAACTTGAATAAATATAAAGAGCAATTTCTTATTTTTTATTATAAAAATGTAGTATGTTTTATATAAATTCACATTATTTACTTAATTATACCATTATTTTCTATCAAAACTAGTGAGTTATATACTCAAAAAATAATAATGACTTAAAAACGCAGCGCGCTGAATACCTTTTCATAAGAGCGACCCGTTAACGAATCACAATCAGCAGTAAAAAAATCCGCATCAGACTGCACCCACAGGGCGGCTTTCGCGCTTAGATTTGTTTACGGCAGTTGCTATGGCAACGCAACGATGAACATCCGTAAGCCAAATGGAGATGGGAGCGGCATAAAACTGCTGATTAAGGCTGCAGGCGCTTGTTCGCTTGTTAGAGAATTAATGTAAATTAGTGCCTTCGGATCATCGGAAGCGGAAGCAGTTTTGCATCCATCGAAATTAGCTTTAATTACTTCCAACATTAGCATTTGTGTCTACATCAAATCTAGTAGAGGTGTTTGAAGTAGTTTGTGAGGAGAATATTTTGCCCGACGATGCACAGCCAGTTATAAACTACTTTGAGGATACTTGGATTGGACGCCCGCAGAAACGCTAATATCAGTGCTCACCACGATTTCTCCATTATATGAGGTAGAAGGACTACCAAAAACGAATAATAATTATATAAAAGAATGACATCGAGAGTTTGGGGCGCAAGTTTCAGCATACCATCTCAATATAATATGACAGTTCGTAAAAACCATACAGCATGAACAAAGTCTATATAAGCTTGAGTTAGAGCAATACGTGGAAGGCCCTGAAGATTGCTCTGTTTATAAGAAGTACCGTTATTGTTTTGAGCGACTATGTAGCAGAATAGCAACCCCTTGTAAGGAATTATGACGAAATAATACTTCCCAATTCTTGCGTGGTATTATAGCCCACAACCTAACTTACTTACCTAAATTTTCCAGTCGGCTGTCGGAGAAATTTCCTAGATCCTTGCAACTTTTTTGCTTTCATGGCATTGCAACATGTAGAAAACAAACTAGCTACAACCTTTGCAACTTAAAAAAGAAATGCAAAAAAGTTGCAAAAAAGTTGCAAAAACTCATTTTTTGTCAAAATATTGTAGACAGGCAATTATAGATACAGAAAAAAGTTCCTAAGGGCCAATATTTTTAGCCCTAAGTAACTTTATTCTTCGAATATTTACCGTGCAAAGAATTGTTGAGGGAATTGTAACCATGGGAAATATCCACCGAATAAAATTATACGGAGATGAAAATACCAGCCCTAAGTGTGATAGTTCCTGAGATAAATCTTGTCCACTGACATGAATAATAGTGAAAATTGTGCAATTGAGGAACTAAATTTACAATATTTGTCATTTTTTTATGTTTAAATAAGATTATTATTAAATAAGGGAAATTGGTGATTACAATATGTGATAAATAGTTACTTTCCCACACAAAAAAAATTACTTTTTTTTCTTAATATGTTTACGGTTTTACAGATAGAATAGATTTTTTGTGTGTATTTTTGTGTACGATATAATCTTCCGGGCCAATAGTATCACCTAGAAAACCACGCTTTATTTAGGCGCTAACAATCAGTACTGTTACTCATCATTTGATCATTATTTAGAAAATCATCAGAAATTGTAATTTCGCTTCACATTAAGAATAATTGGATAGCGTTAAAATGTACTGATATGATGAAACTTTGATAGCGTCAAGAGCACTTTTTTTAATGACTTTTTCGGGTTTTCTTAAAAAGAAAAAGTATTCTCGTGTTTGACAATTTGAAATTAATCTTTGAATAAATAAAGTGACTTACTTAAAAGTATTTATATATTTAAATTAAATGGAACACGTGTGTATAACTATGGAATATCAAGTTTTGAAAAATAATTTTTTCAAAATTTCAATTCCCATTTCTAGAGCACGGGAAGTACAGAAAATTTAAAACGATTCGAGTCGATATCATCGAAGTGTTTTTTTTTCTATGCAATTTAACTTGTCGGTGTGATCTCTAGTTACTCTAGGAAAGTCAAAACCCATTACTAACAGTAGAGGGAAATATCCACGAAATTATTTACTTTATAGATGGAACACATTGCCTTAACAATATTTAAATTGGAAGTTTTATTGGAATATATATATATATATATATATATATATATATATATATATATATATATATCGAAAGTTAATAGAAGTTCAGATTTAACATCCCTATACTAATTTTTATGGGGAACATTAAAAAATAAAGTTTATTAAAAGAGACTTCGCGACATTGAGGAAATAAAATAATAAAAATATTAGATTATTAAATGAAAATAATAAGGACATACAGCTAATTTTTTATATTTTTTTATTTGATATTATTTTATTGTTATATTTTCTATTATCAAAATAAACAATATAGTTGTTATTTCACCAAATATATATTTTTTGCTTTAAAATAACAAAAATACTAGACTTTTTCAAAATTCGTTTCTGCATTTTGATAATAACAGAAGATAAATGGAGGAACGATTAATAAAAAGTGTTACCGTATCGAATAATACATTGAAGTTTTCTGGATCGAAAATATTTAAATTGTTCTTATTGTATAAATCACCCTGTACAATTTAAAAAATAATTGGCGTTTTAAACGTTCCCTTGTTTGCTTTTTGTAAAGTAGAAAAATATTAAACATATTTATACATTTTTGCATTTTTTGGTTTTTTTCGAAAACTTGCTTGTTTATTTTATTTTAATTTTAAATAAATTCTTGCTAAACAGTAACAGTTAGGCATAGGATATGTTGTAAAATATGCATCTTCAATTTTAATATAGGGTGACCTATTAAAAATTAGAAATTTGATACATACCCTGAAAATGAAACACCCAGGATACATATTATAAATAAAAAATCTGAGTAGTAATAAACAACTTTTGTATTTAATTTTTTTCTTTACTTTTAATAGTTTTCTAGATAGAGGATAGTTATGCTTCATGCTAAAAAAAAGATTTATAATGAGGGAAGTTTCATGCTAAAACTAATTTACCGATTTTTATAAATTTATTTTTATACTATTATTATTATTATCACCGTTATTTATCTTTTATAACTTTATTTATAGTCTATATAAAAAATAAATTGAATGAAAACCAAATTTTCCATTTTAACATTTTATTAGGCCGCCATTTTATTTTGCCATGTAGGATTTGCGGTAGAATTTTATCAGTTTAACCCTGTATCACATTTAATTTTGGTGCAAAATTTATAGTCAATCGGATAAGTAATTTTTGAGCTATGAAACATATGTCGTTTTCGGGATTGGGTCTCTAATCAAACAAATGATTTTTTTTTGGATTATAATAAAAAGGTTCTACTTCCCGGACTAAAACTAATACCAATACCAGTAAATTAAAAGTGAGAGTCTACTGATAACCACAAAGTTACGCACAACGTGTATATCGTGAATATGTAGCACAAAAACACAAACTAATTATACGCCGTGAAATTCCTAATATAATTAAGAATGAATTAAAACAGTAAAATATTTTTTTAATAAAAAATCGGTAAACCGGCTTTTCTTCGAACATATGAAGCTACAGTATGAATATTTTATTTTTTTTTCCAGGAAATTGAAGCACTACTAATTTACTTTTGTATATAGTTATTAAGTAATATGTTACATATATAACTTACGTTATATTTCATTTTCCTTGTTAAAAAAAGAATTTATTGCAATGGAAGTTCCAGCTAAATGCCTTTGTAGATCTCCAATTAACCGGAAATTCCCTCGCAATAAATCCATTTTTTATCAAGGAACAATTCTACATTTTGTATATGTACAGGATTTCTTTTTAAATTTTAGACAGGGTCTGCAACCTTTATTTCAAAATAAAAGGAAATATTAGGTATAGAAATATATTTCTTTTAAAAATAAACAATTGACACGTAAAGTAAAAAAATTATCATCGACTTTTTAAATGGAATACCCTGTATATGTTTACTTCTCTCATAAAAGGGAAGTATTGTAATCGTGAAAAAAACACCCTTCGAGATGTTTTTCACATATTCACGTTTCACGACCCCAAAAGTCCGAAAAACATGTATGTAATGTTAAATTATGTATCATATGGGGATGACCTGGTAACATTTTGGTAAAAATCCAGAATGGCGGCCTAGTGAAATGTTAAAAACTACTTATTCAATTTATATCAAATTTTGCACAAAAACCGAACATTATGTAGGAATCCTCGGGTAAAATTTTGATACGAATCCAATATGGCAGAATAAAATGGCTACTTAATAAAATAATTAAAAATTCAGCCTTAAAAAACTACATAATGGACTGATTTCAAGGGACATATGGGGATGATCTGGTAATATTTTGGTAAAAATCCATTATGCCGGAACAAGATAGCGGCATAGTGAAACGTAAACAAATTATTACTAAAAAAACGAATTAACAAATTTACCTCAAATTTTGCACAAAAATCAAGTGTTACATAGGAATGAATTGGTAACATTTTGGCATGAATATAAGATAACGAAAGAAAACGGCGTCGTAATAAAACATTTAAAAAAATGAACCTGAAAGCCTGTTATTAGATTAACACCAAATTTTCAATTCAAGATGGCGGAACAAATTGGGGGCCAAACATTTTTTCAAAAAATTTTATTCAGCTTTAAATTTTGCAGAAAAATTAAATGTGATATAGGTACTGGGACGAATTAAAAATGAAGTAACAAAATGGCGGTGTGTCAATTTAAAAAGTACGTGACAAAATCACCCTCCGAGATTTGTCAGATTGTCACGTTTCCGGGTCCCTAGAGTCCGGATAACATCTCGACTACCATCTTCTAAAGTAGAATATAAATCTAAATATAAAGGAAAAATAATATCTCACTACAATTATAACATGAAAATTAACCTTTGGCCTTTTTATATTTGGAAAAAAATAGTCTAGAATCTAGATCATCGTCTCAATCAGGAATAAGATTTTTTGGAAGTCAAAGGACTATAAATTATTAAAAAAATAATTTCTTAAGGACGCACAGAACGATTTCTGTAACTTAGAATTAGAATAGTTATATAGTAGAGACTTGATAATTCTTTTTGAGTGAATGTCTTTGAAATAATTTTGAGGGCGTCATTAAGGTAAATAATTCATATTTTTAGTAGTAATGTTTTTTTTAATAGTATGAAACCACGTTCACGATTGTCAAATTCAATGTGTGTAAAACAATAACATACATTTATGAGAAAATACTAAAAGACCAAACCGCAATACAAAATTGTAGCATACCAATGACCTATACGAATCAACTGTTTAATGAGCACTTGGTGATTACATTTTGGCTGATATTGCTTGAATCATTATTTAGTCATCCGGTATGAGTAATCTTAAAAAGAAAATAAATAAAGCAAAATCTGACATAGTAAACAATGAAGCAAATATTTAGGCTTATTAACTGTCCCTGTAAATATTTTTATCGGGTTTCTTTTGTTCGCACCGTTGCGTTGTTTAAGCAGTAAACAATAGATAGCTGGGTTAATAAGCACTTTGGTTATCTGCGGTGAATATAACGAATAATTCATGGTAAACTGTTTCATGGTTTTATGATATTTGTGTTACGATGTCGCAGAAATACGTACCATCCTTTTCTACTTTCTTCTTTTTATAATCTTTAAAATATCTTGACTTCCAAGTCAAGAGGGGGAGTATGAGATAGGACCAAAAAAACACGTTTTTATTATAACGTTTTATACATGAAAATCAACTCCCACAAAAATTTATAAAAAGAAAAACAAAATAAACATATTATTATAAAAAAACAACTTACACAAAAAATAATCATTTTGTAAGTATGTAATCGACGCGCATAGGGGTATTTATATAATAAAAGCGGACAAAAACAAAAAAAAGAAAAATTACAGATTACTTCTTATTATATTACAATATTTCGTCAGACACTGGTACACTGTAAAGAGTTGTTATATATATATTTTTTTGAACATTTAATAAAGGTTAAAAAAAGATACTACTAAAAAGTAGGTAAGACAATTTTATATAGGTAGTATGGAATATGTTTAATATATTTCTTTTTATGCTGGAGGGTGTTTATCTATTAGTACTTACAATTTAAAGAAAAATTGTTTTTTCCAAATTTTATATAGGTATTCATTGGAAACACATTAATATGTTTTAACACATATATTACGGGTTAGTTAGTTATTATTATTATACTTAAAAATAATTTGAGTTTATTGATGTAATGGGAAAACAAAACAAAATTATAAATGAAGTTAAATTAGCAAAATATTTTTCCATTAATCATGTTGATCAGTTAACTTTTGTGGATATTAAAAGGCCATGGTGTTTCTAAAGTTTATTCCTATTAAAGGGCATAAATCGGAATATTTAGCTGACACCATCCTAAATTTTTTAGAGAATCATGATATACCTATAAAAGATTGCAGAGGACAAAGCTATGTTAATGCTTCAAATATGTCGGGGAAGTATACTGGTCTACAATATATTACCATGTGCGGGACATTCTCTTAATTTGGTTGGGGTCCAAGCCGTTATTATTGGAAGCAACAAATTATTTTCAAATGGTTCAAAAACTGTACAAAACCGTGGAAATTTTGACTAAACACTTAGGTTTCAAAAGAGTAAAAATCTTTCACAAACAAGATGGTCTGCACGAGCTGATTGCAGGAAGGTGTTTTTTTCCTATTTTTATAAAGTGAGATGGGTATGCTAAAGGAAAACTAGATTTTTAAGTTCATTTATTTTTGACTACTTTTTAATAAATAGTTCTCTTGAAATTTACCGCTTATTTTACTATACTAAATCTTTGTAAAATATTATTATAACACAACATTAAAAAAAATAATTTGTCGCAATAATCTTAATTCAAATTGTTTTATAGCAGATTCTTATAATTTGCCGTCTTTAAATTAATATATTTAATAATGAATCGTTTCGTGTAAGTACTTTTTTTTCAGAAATTCATTATAATGAAAAATCAATTTAGTCGCAGAGAACTCTATCAAATTTGGAAAAGTAGTAGCAAAAGAAGTTTTGGTGTTAAAACAAAATACCTCATTGACGGCGTGAGAGAAAATACAGTGTGTCAAGAAAACGATTTAAAAATATCAAAGCATCAGTTATCGCACTTTATTGCTGATTTTAAAAGTGAACAGCAAAGATGTAAAAGAAGGGAAGATTTACTTTTAAAAATAAAAAATGGCTTTCCGTTAATGTTTTTTCCCATTGCTGCTACCAAAAAATATTTTCCTGGTCCTGGTCGTTCCGAAAAATGTTTTAATGAGTTATGTGAAAGATCAAAGAGACGAAAAACCGAAAAAATAAGAAACATCATTCCACTTGAAGAACTTTCATTTTCTAGAAGTATGAGTTTAAGAGCTGCTGGGAATGTAGAACCTGCGAAAATTGTGAAAAAAGTGAGCAATGATCCCACACGTTCCTGAATGATTGTGGATGTATCTAAGGTAGGGTTTGGAAAGACAAACAATGGTAATTTATCTCGTAGATTTTTTAAAAACTCTATTTATCTAGCAGAATAACAGGCGTCAACATTGAACTTAAATACAAAATTGTTTTAGAAACTATAAGTAGTGGTCACAAAATAAATACAGAATTATTCAAACAATTTACTTTAAAAACAGCTAAACTATATACATGGTATCTTATGCCTCCAACAGTTCATAAAGGTATGATACACGGTAGCGAAATAATAAAAAATGCACTGTTGCCCAAAGAGCAGCTCTCAGAAGAGGCTGCAAAAAGCCATAACAAGCAATTTTTCTAGGAAAATTTCCCGTAAAGCTTCCAATGCTGATATTTATAACAGGTTGCTTCTTAGTTCAGACCTATATTAACATCTATGTGTCCTCTTCCTGCGATAAACCGGTAAAAATTTTCTAAAGAGACCATAGAAATGTTGCTACCTGGTGAAGATGGTAACATACATGAAGATTTGGAATTTAGTGATGAAGAACCTCATTACATTTTTGATGATTAATTCGTGATTTTCGTTTTCTTTTGCATTTTCTTTCTGTGTATAAGACCCTGCTCTGTAATAATTATCATTGAACACATACTTAACTGTTTAGTGCATTTTCAATTATTCCGTTTACATGCGTAATTTTATACTGAACATCTTTATTAATATTACATTTTCTACGAACTAGCTTTTTAAATATGAAAAATAAATATCAGTAATTAATTCAATGTTTTTGTGGCGCCTTATTTCCATCAATGTATTGAAGTAACGAAAGTGAATCTGTTAGCCAATAAGATACAAGACGCCTTATGAATTTTAATAAAAGCTTGTATCTACTTAAAATCCATATATAAGATGAGACGAAGTTTTACCAAAAGATACCTACTTAATAGCCTAGAATTTAAAATGACCCTGTATATTTTTTGAATATAAATATGAAATTAATATATAAACACAACAATATATTATTTCAAGTGAAACTTGCTTTCTGCGCTTTTATTAGACAAATACCCCTATGTGCGGCGTGATCACCCGTCTGAGCGCCCCCGGAGCAGTTGTCGTGTTTATTCAATGGTCATTGCTCAGACGGCTTAACGCGCCGTTTATTAGAAAAAAAAAAACAAACACATTTTTATATGAAAACAAAATAATAAAATTTCCAAGTTTTGAACACTATTAGTGCTCTTAAAAAAATCAACTTATTATTTGTCTGCATTTAAATTTTTAAATGTTTTATCTTCTATTTTCTGTCTAAAGAACTCTTTTAAAAAGCAATATTCATTGAATTCTTCCATATCAATATACTGTCCAAAATTTATTTTATTACGAACTTGAAATCAGCAATACTTGGAATTTTATTTAAATTAAAAACAGAAAGACTTTTATATTGATGGTTACCAAAGTCAAACCACTTCTCCAAATAAGAAATACACAAAAACCTTTCCTTTTTAAATATAATAAGCGGAATCATTATCACATTTTTGTAATACATTCTGAGCTCAAAGCCTTTTTAAATATAATATTAGCTGTCATAATGCCATACAAAAAAAACAAAATCTCAAATTGTTTTATGTAGGACCGACATTTAGCACCAATATTTTTGAATTTTTTTTAAACTGGCGCTTAGAAAATAGCTTTTTATGGAAAATATGGCAATTGCGTTGTAACATTTAAACCATTTTTGGTATTAACATTGGATTATATTTTTTTTTAAGTTCAACGAAAACGCTTTGGTTTTTTTCAAAATTTACAGCCGCATTATCTGCACTATATGCAGTTACATTGTTAGTGCTTAAACCATGTTTTTGTAACTCCACTATCAAAGCATTAGAAATATCTTTAGACTTTTCAGAGTCCAATGAAAAAAAAGATAACAATTTTGAGGTAATACCTTCTCTCCGGTAACTGAAATATCTTACTGTTAAAAGAAATGTTTTAAATATTGCCTTTATTTGAAGTATCAGTTCCGATAGAAAAATATTTGCAATTTGAAATTTGATTTAAAACCATTTCTCTTGCATCAGGACCTAGAATGTTTTGTAATATTTTTGTGAATTTTGTCCTTCTGCAGCTATATTTTTGTGCAATCTGAGAGTCTGGAAACATGATGAAGAACAAATTAGAGCTACAATTCGCAGATAAATAACTGTGAGAGTGTTTTATAGTATGATAAATAAAACTGCCTTCTGTTGCAGCAACTTGTCGACTTTTCTCATCAGCTGAATCATTTATCTTAGTAAAAAATGAAGTAATTTTGTGTCCCGATGTACTTTGAAAAGATTGTTTATGTATTTCGGTAGCCTGCTTTTTAACGTCATGTTTGCCTCCATGCGCAACTGAAAACTCCGAGTGAGTGATATATAGTACATCTGCAATGATTGTTTGTTTTGCCCTTCGTAACCCATGAATACTTTGATGTCAATTCCATCTTAAATACAGAAGGCCGGCATCTAGGTAACAACAAAATAACTATAAGGTACCTTTTTGTTTTCTTTCCCTTTGGTTCACTAGTACTTGCACTTGCAATTGCACTAGCGTTACTTTCATTAGATAAATCATCTGGGTCCGACGTAATGCAAGATTTATATTATACAAAGCAGTGGGCAATATTCAAGACGCACGTTAATGGTTCACGAAATGACGAAATACGAAAAAAAATCCAGGGATTTACAAAAGTCAAAATCGCGCTTCTTGGCGCCATCTATGTAATATATGGCTCAATAATTTGACTTACAGTGTTGACGCTTGTTTGAATTTGAAAAAAGTGACATTTGGAAACTTCAGTAAGCTGTGACTTCGGCGTGTGGCAATTACCTAGAAGCAAAGCCATAAAAAAACAAGAAGAGAAAACTTCGTCGTTGGGTTTTTTGGCGCCATCTATATAAAATATGGCTCAACAATTTGACTTATAGTGTTGTCGGAATTTGGGAAGCGTGAATTTGGCAATATCAACGAGGCTCATGGAAATCACGCCTAAAGCGTGGCGTCCGGAAGAAAAGCGTGACATTTGGAAACCTCAGCGTGGCGCGAAGCAACAAGTCAAAAAGCGTGACAATCACGCCTAAATCGTGGCGTCTTGCAACCCAACCAAAAAGCAAAATCACGTTATTTAAATGTTACATTTTCAGCCTAACTAACTTTTGCAAACTTCAACGTTGATGTGACGTCAAAATTCAAAATTTGTGTTAATAACAAAGTAAATTATTTTACACACCTCACGAGTTTTAAAACATTTAAAAAATATTTCTAGCTTTTAATATTGTACCTAAGTAACTAATAAGCGTAAGTATCACAGATTAACCAGGGGATTGAAGTCAGAATTGAGAAACTCATCAACTGAATAAAAGGCGTTATCTATTTTAACAGTTCTTTTAAATATTTTCGTATCCTGATTTTTTATGTTATCAGATAGTCAGTTATAGAACATAGAATCATAGTAGTTCTCAAAATATGTGCTAGGTTACTGTCTGGTAAAAGCGATACGTAGCTTGTTAGCTGATCTTTTACAATGATTATGAACTGAAGAGTATGCATTTACATACAAATGCATATTTCTTGATAAATAATAAACAAAACATGATAAAATAAGAGGGCAATGTAAGTATTTTGAGCTGGATAAACTTACCGTTAACATCCTCTCTATATATGACAGCACTTTAACTTTAAAAACCAAAGATTCAGAGAGCACTTTAACATGAAGAGAGAGTGGTAAACCGTCAACAAGACATCGGGTAGAATATCCTGGTTTTCTTTTATCTAATTCAATTTGTATATCATTTTCATTTAATGGCATTTTTTGGAGGAACACCCCTGATTTTTTAGCGATCCAATCAAAAAAATGTCAGATTTACAAAGTTGATCTACATGAATACTTCAACTGAGGCGGAGGTCAATATGTATGCCTCTGAGGATTCTCAAAATTATGGGGTCCAAATGAAGATATCATTTTTTGTGTTTTATTATCATTGGAGCACAGCTTGTTGGTTAAGAATCATTTATTGATACTATTTGAGGCCATTTGTAAATTATTACTGAGTTTTGCCACATTTTTGTGAGCAGAACTGACTGAGGTATCATAAGCAAACAATAAAAGCTGACTAAAAGTTATCACCACTGAATTGGATGTCATTTATAAATATTAAGAAATTATTTTTGGAAATTTTTATTTTTAACAACTTCAAGAATGTTTTGATTGAAAGGGGAGACATTTGGACAATATGATTTTTTTTTAAATCCACATTGTATTTTGTATTTTTTCATAAATAAATTTGGTACATGACTGCAATTAATTTTTAGTTCATCTTTATTCACTATTTGATTTTTTAACCAACTTAGAAGTTAATCGGATAAATTGTTTTGTGTAGTGTTCACAAAAACACATATTTGACAGGATTTTACTACACGAGGTCTGAACACTGAATAAGTTCAGAGAGATTAAGTCGGGTTTTTATACCAGACTTGTGCTCACCGAACCGCGACCCTATGTTAAAATCGGTTTCCACGTCTGATGTATACCATCGCCAACATCTTTATTGGAGATTTTTGTATGTTTAAAAATTTAAAAAGATTCTCTTATTTTTCGTTTATAAAATTCTTGAACCGACACTAGAACCTTGATTTCCTTTACATTTATAAAATGGCCAGTAGTATGCTGATATTCAGCTACAGCAGATTGAACAATTTGTTTTTTTAATACATCGTTCATGTTCCTTAAAACTAGTTGATATTGAACGTCCTGTTTCTCCCACATACACTTCCCAACAGAAGCAAGGAATTGTATATATTCCCCTTGTTTGAAAAGGTACAATATTTTTCGGGGATCGCAAGCATTGTCCAATCCTCTTATGTGTATTGAAAAGTGTACGTACGTCGGACCACCGAAGTAATCATTTTATGTTGTGTGTATGTAGGGAAGAACAACATTACCTAACAGAGACTCCTTATCATTCCTTCTTCGTGGAGTCGGATTACTATATCATTTAATTGAACAATGTGTGTGCAGTAGCCATTCCCTCTCATAGCTTCGGTCAGTTTCGATGTTCCGATGTTAGAGAATTTTGATCAGAAATAGAAATGGCTCTAAATACTAGTGAGTTAACAACCGATTTCTTTTGTGCTGTGTGGTGGTGGGAATTGCATTTAAGTATCTATTTATATGCGTCGGTTTTCTACACACAGAATGTCGTAATATACTATGTTCCTTCCTTTGAACAAATACGTCTAGAAAGGGAACCACTCCATTAGATTCAATTTCCATTGTGAACTTAAGATTTCGATGTTGTTGATTAAAATAGTACAGAAATATGAGATTATCCGAACCATGAGGCCAAACAACAATAGCATCATCTACATATCTGAACCAGTATTTTGGACTTAATGGAGCCAATGTTAGAGCAAAGACTTCCATAAAGATATTAACTACCACAGGTGGTAGAGGAGATCCCATAGTTGCACCTGAAGTTTGTCCCTTGAAAAATGAAATAAGTAGATGTAAGACAAGCTTCCAATAGGTCTATTCAGTTCTTATCAAGATTATTTTGATCCAATATCTAATATAATTGAAATTGAGTCATTGACATCAACAGAGTACAGAGTTTTTTATAAAAGAATCTGCTTTTCCACTAAATGGATTAAGAAAATTTGAAAGATATTTACTAGTGTGTATGTGGGCGAATCTATTGCATTGGCGATTGGTCGAAGTGGTTCATTGTTCTTGTGTATCTTGGGAAGACCGTAGGACCTGTGAATCTTGGAGCTGCTTGGTTTTAATGATTTCTTCTCCGCTGGTGGTAGACTGGATGCGTTAATCAGATTGGTGGTTTTCTATTCTATTTGTAGGGCCCGCCTGCATAGCTTTTTAGGTGTTTGTCCAAAAGTTGAGTTACTTTTTTAATTTATTCTGTTTTGTCTATGACGACTGTGGCATTACCTTTATCTACCGGAAGGACCAGAATATTTACATTTTCATTTAAGGTCCTCATCGCTGATTTTTTGGCTGCGGAGATTGGACCTCGGTGGTTTTGAATTTATACTGATCTTCACATATCTAACTTCATCGGCCTGCTAGAATGGTAATCTTCTGATTGCGGCTTCAATGGAAGATACTATGTCTTTTACGGGAATGATGTATTAAAAAGAAACAAATTGTACGATCTGATGTAGCTGAGCACCAGCATACTAGGCCATATTATATATCCAAACGAAACCAAGATTCTAGTATCGCTTCCAGGAGTTTGATTTTATAAAAGAAAAATTAGAGAATATATTGAAATTTTTAAACATATAAAAAACTTCAGTGGAGATATGGGTTACGGTTTACATCACACGTGGAAACCGATCTTAAGACGGGTCACGGTTCGGCAAGCAAAAGTCGGATAAAAAAACCCGCCTCTCTCCAAGTTCATTTAGTATTCGTATCTCCTGGAGTAAAGATCCCTGAAGATGCCTCGAGCAATCGAAGGCGAAACGTCGGATAGTAATTCCAATTTGACGCTTTCTAATCCCAAGAACCATGATTTCTCAATTGACCAAAGCCGTGAAAGCTTCCGATCTAAAAAAAATAAACTCATGCAGTTTTCAGGCAACATGACTTTTTCAGAATTTGTATGCACTTAAGCCTGGGTTATAGATTGAAAACGTTTGCGCCTTGCCTCGCCGTTTGCGCTGTCCTTGAAGTTTACTTAACGCAAAGCAATGGGTAAGGTTATACTTTTGCTGCCATCCGTTTGTGTTTCCGCCAGCCCACGAAAAGATGGCGATTTTTAACTTTGACTGAAGCGGCTGGCGACCTTTGCGTTAAGCTGCAACAAATGAAATTGCTGGATTTTAAATAGCCTTTTAAAAGGTTTGTCCTTCCTAATAAATTTGACATTAATATATACATATAACATACTCGATAATTTATAAAAAATGCTTGGGTCATTGTCTTTAATTTTAAGAAAATACTGGTAGGAGTTATTATTATAATTAACAGGCCGAATTCGTGATCTTCTTTGCCGCCTTCTCTACAACAACGTATAGCCGCGGCACATATTAATATATCCACAATGCCTAGTCTTTACTAGGCATCGTTACTATGATTTTGATTATCCATGCTTAGCAAATTAAAAAACGCACATAAACTGAAAAACAAGCAAGACAAATTGCATTACACAAAAAGGCGATAAATATAAATATAAAAGTAAGGTTAGTTCCACAGGGGACGCAAAGCGCAAACGTTTTCAATCTATAACTAGGGCTAAGAACCAGCGTAAACACTTAGCTCAAACGGACGACGCAAGCTGTTTCAATCTATAACCCAGGCTTTATGGTATAGTCCAGGAGGCAGTGAATTTTTTTGGTACTTATTTTCCCAGTTACAGTATATGATTTACTTTGTTCTCTTAGTAACACAAAACAACAATTTTTGAGTCTGGCCAAAATTGTCAGGTGGGTTCAATAGAAAAATCAAAAAACCAAGTTGACTTATTTTCCCAGTAAAAAAATTGTCATGTGCACTACAATAGAGCATACGATTTATGAAAATAGCAGTCTGGCTTATCTCAGATGGAGGAAAGTAAGTCTGGCTGGAATTTGTCGGATTCAAAAATTGCACTGATTTTTGGGATCCGTAACCCTTATTTTCGCTTGAAATTCAACGTATATATTGAAACAATTATAAGCTATCATTAAAAATAAGTCTGCCTGATTTACGGAATTGGCAAATGAGTCTGGCGGCATCTTCAAAATTGCAAAAATAGAAACAAATTTTCTCTCATTTTTCCAGGTTTGAAAATTTGTCACATGGTAGATTATACTATAATTTGACAGAAAATATGCGTCTGGCTGTCATTTACAGTCACGAAAGCCTTGCAAGACTCACAAGTCATATAGCGGAATAAGGGTAGGTAGAGAGCAGCGTGCGTATGCATTCAGGTATAACGACGCTGGAATGCGCGTTGCCTACCTACGGTCGGAGTCTTTGTATAAGGCTTGGTCCCTGGTCTTCCTATTTCTGTCAGTGACATTGGTTTTGTAATACCATATGAGATATAGCTATATATACAGTTGAGCAGCTGTGGCCTGTGGGCCACATGGCCACGTAAACCGTAGTATACTAGGTTTTAGATGCGTAATTTTCGAAGGGCAACTGGCTGGGAGCATTCCAGTGGCAGTGTGACCCTAGTATTTGTGGAAGAAAGACGTGTGTGTAATATTTGGGAAACGTAATGGCGCCAACGTCACTTTTTTGTGTTATATGCCGGAAACCGACGCAGCCCATTAAGATATTTTCGGAATTAACTCTATCGAAATGTGCCGAAGTGTTAGTGATTCGCAAATTCTTCGTCAATTATTTTATTGCAAATTGATTTCTCTACAGAATTAGTTCTCAGTCATCTTCTCGAATTTTCATAGACTTTGGCGTTCTAATATTTTTTTTTTGCTTTCACGGAAAAAAGTCAAGAGACCAAATTTTCTACTAAAAAATCACTTAGTCGTACTCTCGTATCTGATGTGATTTCAGAGATATATACGTCTAAAGGTGTGCGAGACTCAACCTTTGTCCAAATTTCCTTATTATCGTTATATCACAGGAACTAAGGAAGATACGACAAAATGTCAAGAGATCGATTTTGTAGAGAATTAAATTTCCTATAAAAAATGATAATATAACATGTTTATATCTCCAATAATTACAAAGTTACTCACGGTATAAAATTTTATTTTTGGCTATATCCATATTCCACTTCCGGTGAAACCGGAAGTAATATCATGTTCAATGAGCCAAAAGGGTCATCGTTAGACCATCAAGAATAAGTCTACAAATTTTAAAACCAATCGATGTGAAAAACATGTAGGTATATCACATATTTAACCGAACCGCAGAATTCAGCACACCTGACGAGCGTCAGTCGAATCTGGCACACCTTTCGAAGTACTCCACATTAGCCAGATTGCATTTTTAACTGTTATTACATTGTAGACTACCATTTGATAAATTTTTAGAACTGCGAAAATAAGGGAAAATGATTGGTAATTTTTCTTTAGCTTTTCACCTGCCAGACATACTATCCATGCTAAGAGATTAGACAGACTATTTTTTTTACTTAACTCCGATACACCTCTTGAAGCTACAACTATTTTTATCACTGGGAAAATAAGTGCAGTGTATTTGTATGTTGTATTTTGAATTCCGCCTCACCCCATCGGAAAACCCCCCCCATAAACTGATATATATATATATATATATATATATATATATATATATATATATATATATATATATATGAATTTTGCTTAGAATTACTAACCGAATAATTTTATCGATGTTGCTCACTGGGAAAATAAGTACCAAAAATGTTCACTGCCTCCTGTACTAGTACTATAACTGAAAATGGCAGAAAACAAAGCAATCAACTTACCTACAAAAAAAACTTGCAAGTACAGGTATGTATATGTACTTTCCAAAATCGCTCATTCGTGAGAAACACAGTTTAACCTATAATGTCACTGAGACAAGTATCGTAGCACCAAAACGCATTTACTGGGGGGGTTCAAAATTTGAGGTAAAATGGAACTCATCTCTTCGCCCAATCCTCATTTTATTCCGGGGTAAGTTTTAGAACTGTAAGTTAAGTAAAATATCGGAATTAGCAAATTGCCAGATACTGTTTTTTTTATTAAAGGTACACTGGATTTTGTCCTCAGTATAAATATCGTATTGGGAATACGTATGGTACTACCACACATAAAGTTCTCTTGGATCCTACAGTGCACCATGCAGAGAAACTTGTCTTGTCCGATAGAAATGCAGACGATTACAAGGTAACATTAATAATTCTTCCTTTCATTTGAAATTAAAATTTGATATACAATAAAGGTGTTAAAGAAATATATATTTTTGCTTTTTGTTGCTGTTCAATATTACTAGGGGTTTAGTATATTTTATTTATTTATTTTACGTTGTTCGCCTCAAAATTTTGAGTTACTAGCATACTAGTCCCTACCATAAATGTCTTATTGAACTTTTAGTAAAAACTATGTTTTGCTTTTCAGACATTCCGTCCGGCAATTCGGGACATAGATATTGTAAACGAGAGGCAAGGGGACACAATTTATAAACATCCTATGGTTCCTGGATATGAAGGTGACTTTAACAACCTTTAATTTGCATAGAAGTAATTTTACAATTAGACCAGGGAGACAGTTTTGTATTTCATGCAAGTATTTATTAAATAAATATTGTAGCAAAACGGTTTAGTTTTTCGCCATCCTCAGCGATATTTGATAAGTATAGAGCAAAAAAATACCACTAAATATCATCATTCCGAGATAAAACGCACACTTTTATTTAAAAAAAAAATCTAGAACATATAATTTTAGTCGTCAAAGGTATGAAAAATATTATTAGAATTTTAACTTATATTTTAATCTCTTTTTTATTGTATTTTGTCTGAGATGGTTCTGTTTACTGATACACTATGATGCAATAAATGGGATCTAGTCAGGTAGCACTCAGGATGATGAACTTGTCTCCCTCTCCTCCATTTTAGTACTGGGCGCTTTTTAAAATCTTGCATTTTCAGATACCCCTCGTATCCCAGCAATTCGTATCCCAGCTATCCGATAACGGATTAAAAAGGCGAAAACTGTTCCTTATATGACTTTTTACGTATCATTCAGTGCCGCTTTCAGAATTTAAAAGTATACGGGGTCAGCTCAAAAAAATTATCCGACCCTTACTCTATTTTTTTAGCTGGGGCACCCTGAACAATTAATATTCTTTGGATCATATAGGAATAATATGGGCTTTTCAAAAATATATACATATTTGTAGTTATTTTGAAAAACAAACCCAAAATTCGAGGTTTTCTAAAAATTTTTTTTTAAAACCTGCGGTTGTGTCAGTTTTTGATTATCATTGAAATATTTTTGTGGTTTCCATTTAACTGTATACTATATTTAATTTACTTTTTTTACAATAATGGTGGTCTACAAAAATTACGAAAAGTATGTTTCATACAAACTAATGAAAATTCCCAAAATGTTTCGGAATTATATTTACAAAGATAACGTATTTTGAGCGCTATAGTTACGATAATATCTTAAAAGTCCTTTTTGTTCATATTAGATATCTAGAGTGAAGGCAACCTTGCCGAGACACATTTGCCAGCCTTAAATCAAATTTAGTAGAGCATCGATCATTTATACAGCACCTTCCTAAACCATACAGGAAACAAGATAGAGAGGGAAAAACATTGGGCTATGTAAAAGCGATGCCCGAAATATAATTATCGCCCATATAAATTCCATGTAGTTCAACATTTACACCCCGGAGATGCCCAGCCGCGAATGTGGTTTTGCCAATGATATTTACGTGAATATTACATTTACAATTTACATAGTAATGAATCTTTTGGGAGACTCGTTATCTGGTCTGATTAATCTTATTTTTCAAGTGCAGGAATTTCCAATCAACATAATACAAAAAACTGGTCCACAGTAAATCACCATTTAATTTTTGAGAGGACATAACAAAGACTCTTTGGGTTTGGGGTCTCGTGTTATATTTTTGAAAGACGCATCTCTATAGAATTTTTGAAGCAAAATCCTAGAGGAAGTGATTCCAGAACTGATGAAACGTTCCAATGGCACTTTATATGCCGTTTATCTTCAACAAGACGGTGCCTGAAGCCACAACTCTGCGCGTTTAAGGGCATTTTTAGACGATAACTTTCCTCAAAGATTGATTAGTATCCACGGACCTGTAAAATGTCCCCTCAGTCTCCGGATTTTTCGATTATAAATTTTGTCTTAAGGAGTTCCATGCAAAATAAAATATATAAAACACGATATCAGCCCTTAGCGAAGCTTCGTGCGGCAATCGATGTAACTTTTTGAAATTTGCAAAGAAGGCCTATGATTCTTTTGAACGCTATTAGAAGAATAACAAAAATGTGTTAATTTTGCATACAAGAAAATGGCCGTCGTTTTGAAAACCACTTTTAAAACTCTTGGCTATTTCAAAATTTTGTTTCTCTTTTGTTTTTCCTTAAGTTTTAAGTATGATAGGTAACTGTTGTTTTGTTTTTTAAGTTTAATTTAACATGTAAGAAATAATTAAGAGCTGAGAATTAAAAAAGATCTTTTGAATTAAGTTTCAAAGTATTACATTATTTAGTATACTAATTAATTACATGAATTTTGGTTTTTAATACATTTTAACCATAGCCTATATATTTTTGGAAAGCCCACAGTATTCCTAATGAATATAAAGAATAATATACAGGGTGTCCCATTGAAAAATAAAGTAGGGTCCGATAACTTTTTGACCCGACCCCGTATACTTATTCTGAAAGCGGCACTGATTTCTAAGGGAAAAGTCGTATAAGGAACAGTTTTCACTTTTTTGATAAGATATCAGATACCTGGGATACGAGAGGTGCCTGAAAATGCAACATTTTCAAAAACGAGGCTATGAAAATTCTGCTGACGTCATCTTTAATGTCACAAAAGGTAGCACACTGTCGCGAAAAACGCTACATTCTATCTTTAAAAATAAGGGATATACCTCTCAAACGTGCCGAAAATGGGGTACCCTGAACGTGTAAAGCCCTGTAAAAAAACAGTCCTATATAAATGAGAGCTAATTAAAACTGCGCATATTAATAATCGCAGCGTATAAAAAGTAGCGCCGTTACATCTTAGCATATACATAGCACAGGCATTAACCACCGGGTTAGCATCTTAAAAAATAAACTGATACAGTAATCACGGATATGTTCTTAAAGAAATATAGGTGGATTGGTTTATCGATGAATTTAATAACTAACCTGGAGCTAACCTGGTATAGATTCGTCTAGTGGTACTGATCTACCTATTTAACCAAATATTCGTAAAAAACTATATCAATCAATTTGTTTTTCGGGTTTCTAACCCAGAAGGGCTGATCGCTCTGTAATAAAACAGAGCTGTAACTTAAGTATAGTTGATTTAAATTTAAAAAATGGTAGTTTAATTTTTTAGTTGGGTTACAAAAGAGCGATTGTAGATCACGCAACTGGCTCTCTCATAAAACAGCGCTTTACTAATCAGCACGCTTTTTACATAACACTATTCCATCGCACGCTATTTTGCAGTGGCTGTCGTCTTATAGGCGTATTTTGAAACAGCGCTTTTTCTAATAGAACTGTTTTTTACGCAGGGTCTTGCCCCCCAGACGCATTTCAATTTGCATTTAAAATATACCTCATATAATACAAACAAGATATAACAAAATAAAGATGCATATATATATATATATATATATATATATATATATAACTTTTTTATATGTATTTCTTTTTTAGTCATTTGTTTTTACTGGGCGGGTTTTGGACCTTTGTCCCTCCCACACAATTTTTCTGACTACGCGAGTGACAGAGCCATGTGTAGTGACTCTCTAAATTGTTCATTATTAAACTTTGTCTACAGAATAATTCTTTCTTCTTTCTAAAATGTCAATAATTTATTATTTAGAAATAGTTCTTTAAGTTACAAATTGTAGAACCTGTATAATCTTTTTTAGGATTTGTACCAAGAGAACATGCCGAATTTGGACAGAGGTATACAGTTCAAGCTACAGAGGCATTATCCGATTTTGAAAGGCTTCAAAATCAAAACCAAGCTGCCATGAACCAAATTAAAAAAATTGGATATCTTCAGGATAACAAATGGGATCCTAAAACCTTGGAAGACAAAGAGGTATATTTACGAAACAACTATTATTATTAATTCGTTAATCAGTAACAGCAACCCAAATCAAATTAGGCGCGACTGAAAAAAAAGCGATCAATTTTTCTATGTTTGGTTATTAAGTTTCTAGAAATAAAGTTTCAAATCATAGACCTAAGAAGCTGAAAAACTGTCTGTCATTTTGTTCCCCCATATTGGATATTTACATAAATCTTAATCCATCCCCATGACCCATATCACCCTCATTTTTGTTCAAAACTTGGAGTCAATCCGAAAGTAGTTTTTGAGCTATGATACGTACAGGCAGATCGACGGAAATGGAAGCAGGGACGGACATATGGTGCAGTAGCGGCTCGCCACGGGACTCGGCTTCACCTACAATTTTCAATCAATTTACTTAAAAATAAAAATATTTTTGAAAATGTAGTATATTTTATATAAATTTACGTTATTTACTTAATCATACCATTATTTTCTATCAAAACTAGTACTTTATATACGCAAAAAATAATAATGACTTAAAAACGTAGCACGCTGAACAGTTTTTCATAAGAGTGACCCGTTGAGGAACCAAAATCATCAGTAACAAATTCCGCATCAGACTCCCCCCGCACGCCGGTTTAGTGAATAACCGTAAGCCAAATAGAGATGGGAGCGGCATAAAACTACTGCTGCAGGCTGCAGGCGCTTGTTCGCTTGTTGTAGAATTAATGTAAATTAGTGCGTTCGGATCATCGGAGGCGGTGGCAGTTTTGCATGGATCGAATCGAATCGAAATTAACTTTAAGATATATAACAAATTAATTTAAAATCTTATAAATTCATATTATTTCCCCTAAAAAGGTTTATGAGGGGCACCCCGAAAAAATTTCGCCTGCAGCGCTGTTTTTTACTACGGCGCTGTGCACCTAGCTAAGCTGCGCTTCACCTGTACTTAAACTTCGAGCCGCCATTGTTCAAATTATTTTATTTTTCAATAAATTGTTGAGAAAAATTAAGATTGTTGAAAACAGAAGGGTCGCAACTACACAAAAATGCAGACTTTTTTTTTAGTTCTTAGTTGGGTGTTTTTCATTTACTCCCCAGTCCCCTTGCCCCAATATTTTGTATTCGGTGCGTCCCTGAATGGCAGAACAGAAGTACAGGGTGTCCCGTTTTCGTTGTTTTTATGGGGTACCTCTCTTATTAGTGAAGATAGAGAGTTCCGGTTTTCGCGACATGGTGCTACTTTAATTAACTTTTTACTTTTACTTTAATTAGATACAGATCGGTATGCTACTTTTTGGTGAATTGAAAGATGACCCAAACGAAATTTTCATAGCCCCGTTCGTTTTTAAGATACAGTGTGAAATTGAAAATATTGCATTTTTGGGCCCGGTTGTTGTTTAACTTATCGAAAAGGTAAAAACTGACTCTGATACAGTTTTTAACGTAGAATCCAGTGGCATAGTCAGATTTTTTTATGTGAGTTGTCGTTTTTGAGATATAACACAAACTTATAATTTTTTAAATTAGACACCCCGTATATGTTTATTTCATATTATTCAGTTAACAATAAGCTTCTCGATTCGTTTTGAAGCTAGATTAGATAACCGCAACAATTATTTTAAATTTTAAAATAAAAAATGGCTAGAAACCAAACGGTTTTAAATAAAGAAAAATACGACATGTTGCTCTGCTTTGCACAATCTAACGAAGATGTTAACGAGGCTTCGGAACTATATTTATTAAAGTATGCTTAACATTCATCGTATTTTATAACACAAACTTATAATTTTTTAAATGAGACACCCCGTATATGTTTATTTCATATTATTCAGTTAACAATAAGCTTCTCGATTCTTTTTGAGGCTAGATTAGATAACCGCAACAATTATTTTAAATTTTATAATAAAAAATGGCTAGAAACCAAACGATCTTAAATGAAGAAAAATACGACATGTTGCTCTGCTTTGCACAATCTAACGAAGATGCTAACGAGGCTTCGGAACTATATTTATTAAAGTATACTTACCATTCGTCGTATTTTATAATAAATACATATTTATAAAGCTGTTGGCATTTTAAACATAGGTATCCAGAACGAAGACAACCCTGTGATATTACATTTCTTAGAATTAAAAGAAATCTAGTTGATTTCGGGTCTTTCAATAAGCCGCGAAGCAAAACCTATAACCAGGAAAACGAAGAAAACTTAGTTAATGTTCTGGCGTCCATTGATGTAGATCCTTCAAGTTCTTGTAGAACAATCCATCAGAATGTTGGGGTTCCAAAAAGCCGGGTACAAAAAATTTTAAGGAAACAAGGTTATAAACCATTTAAATTCAGATTGGTGCAACACTTACATCCGGGCGACGCGCAGAGTCGTATGATTTTCTGTAACTGGTATCTAGAAAAATGCGATAATGACCCTGACTTTTATAGAAAAGTAATATGGTCCGATGAGGCATATATAAGTAGCGCCGGAATCTTAAATAGGCATAATTCTAGATACCGGTCGCAAGAAAATCATCGAATATTTCCTCGCGAACGATAGGGTAGGTTTGGGTTTAATATTTCTTGTATTTCCAAATACTGGAATTTATTCTCCCGGAATTACTCCATAATCTGCTTTTGGCCTATTTACGGGACATATATTTTCAGCAGAACGGAGCACCTACTCATAATTCCGGTAGAATAAGGCAGTATTTGAAAAACAATTTTCTTGGAAAATGGATAGGATGGCATTCAAAGAAATGCAACAAGTACCAGTGAGTATTTTCAATGTCTTAAGAAGAATCAGTGGCGGCTCGTGAGTATATTGAAGAGTGAGGCTACATGAGGTTAATTTTGTTTAAATGTGAATACATTTCCACGTCACCCATGAGGTATTATTCTGCGACGCGTTGACCTTTTTTTTTAATGGAGGTCATCGCCAATAGCCCTACTAAACCATTAAAAACTAAAAAAATAAACTCTAAAAAAAGTAAATAAAAAGTAAACAAAACAAGTAAAATATGTACACCTATCACTAAAATATAGCGGTGATTGCGATAATAAAAACATAATTTAGTTTATTAAAACTTAAAATAAATAGTTGTATGAAATAAGATAAAAAAACTACTTTTTGTATATTAAATCTATACGTCTGTCTTTTAAGGTTGCAAATTTATCTATAATTTGGTCGTAAAAGTTTTGGTCTTCACTAAGTTCTGACAGTAATTCCTGCTGTATTGACATCATTGCTAAACCCGAAAGCCGTTCTTGTGTCATTGTGTTTCTTAAGTAGGTTTTGATCCGTTTAAGACATGAAAAATTTCGTTCGGCCGATACACTTGTTGCGGGAATAGTTAAAACTAAATTAAAAAGCTTATATGCTTCCGCAAAAATTGCTTTAAAATCTTTAAATAACAAAGCTAGACTTTTTTCGACATCTAAATTTGAAAATTGTTTATCCCTATACAATACAGAAAGCTCATTCTTTAATCTATATCTGTCAAAAATGTTTGGATAATTTTTTAATAAATTATTTAATAAGTCGTCTGGAAAGCATTTAACATATTCCGAATATTTTGTGCAATCGACTAAAGCAAAGAAATTTAAATTATTTAAATTTTCAAACCGCGTCCCTATATGAAGAATTATACAATCTATTATTTCGAAATATAATATTTTATATTTAGTAAAAATATCGTATATAATATAATAATATAATAAGTCGCTAGAACATTGCCCTCGACGTGTGTTAGTTGGCAGAATAGTGGCTTTTTTAGCAATATTGAAAAGTTCTTTGAAATGGTCCTCGTTTCTAAATTCAATAATTCGTTGCTTGGCAAGGTTTATTTGCGAAATGCAGTAATTTATATCTAAATGCTTGAACTGTAATATTTGAAACAGTACATCAGTGCAACTAAAAATTTGTTTATAAATATGCGTTAAAAGGCAAAATTCGAAATCATTAAAATGCTTTAGAAATCCTTTTGCACCATTAATAGATTCTGTTCCAGAACTTAAGTCATTAATAATAGTTTCAAATACTATAATTAAATTGTCCCATTCATTAGCCACTAAGTTTAAAATTTTAGACCGTGTATACCATCGCGTTTCTACAGCTCGCGAAATTCTTTTACCTACTATCTGATTAAGCACAAAAGACCGTTTTGGTGATTGGTGGAAATGATTTGGTATTCCTAATAAAGTGGCAAAAAATATACGACTTTGGATAATCAGTTTTGTTCCCTGTTGTAAAACTAGATTTAATCTGTGGGCGCAACAATGAGTAAACATAGCTAAAGGAGCAATAGATCTAACTTTTGTTTGAAGCCCATTTATTTCACCTGCCATAAAACTAGCCCCATCGTAACACTGCGCGACCAATTTATTTTTAAAGTCATAAGGCTCTAAGCTGTTTTGTATTAAATGAAAAAGGCTCTCTGCTGTTCTATTATCGCTAACGTCAAAAAATCCTAAAAATCTTTCTTTTAAAGATCCGTTGGTCACATACCTAACTGTTATCGAACACTGTGATTTTTCTGTTATATCAGTACTATCATCCGCAATTACGCCAAAAAAAAACAATCGATGTCATTGATTTCTTTTTTTATATATTCTTGAATATAGTCGTGTATGGAACCAATTAGTTCATTTTGTATAGTCTTAGATTGTCCCGTAAAAATATTACTAATGTTAGCACAATTTTCAGTAAGTTCGGCATTTCTTTTTATTAAGCATGCAAATATTTCCTTAAAATTGCCACGGTTAAAAGAATCTGTTGTTTCATTATGACCTCGAAATGCCAAGTCCTGTTTACCCAAAGTAATAGTAACATCAATTAAATAATTTAATAATAAACGGTTTTTTCGAACATTTTCATTATAAACAATTTTATTAAGACTTGCATTTTCTTGTAGTGCATCCGCAATAGTCGCCCTAGTTTGCTCCAGTCTTGTAAGTGCTACCGAATTTTTAATATGCTCTCTTGAACTTTCATGCGATTTTACTGCTCGTGAAAAAATTTTTAAATCCGAATATCCGCCCCCTGAACTCCAAATATTTTTGACGCAACCTAATAAAATACAAGGCCAACAATATAAGCTTTCTTTATAAATACTTCCGCATAGCCACCTATAAGTTTCGTACCAAGATATTTGAAAAGTTCTTGAATATTTTTTACCTTGCCTCATATCGTTAAATATTGCTAAAATTTTCGGCGTCGGACGGCTACCTAACATTTGTTTCTTTTCAGTTTCGCTTCTTCTTAAAAAAGGCGTTTCAATTAATGAAGCAATAATGTCGTGAATAGGATTCATTTCAAAAGCAAAAAAGCAAATACAAAAAATGGAACGATCCAACTTACCAAATCAAAACAAAACAAAAACTTACTCACGCGTATTTATTCACCTTAAAAGACAGAACGATTTCTTTCTCAGCCGCACGCACCACGTAAAAAGAAGCCGTTGGAATATTTCGCTAGTCATGTGATTTAAATAACCAATAAAAGCATATCCAAGCTACAGATTTATCGCCTCAAGAATGCAATAGAAAGCGCGTGCATCGGCAATCGCCATCCCGCTCTGTCGTAATCAGGTGACTCGCCGGCATCGGCACCGGCCGTTGATAAATAGGTCAGAAGTCGAAACTTTCCAAGCTAAAATTATTTCGCCTCATTCGAGAGCACTTTCTTTAGGAATAGGTTTGCACGGATTGCACGGTCGGTTTTTTGATGTGGTCAGAATTTATTTTCTAAAATATTTATTATGGGATTATATTTTGTTTTTTTTTAATGTTATTATGTTGTAAAACTGTTAAAAAGATCTAATTGGTAATAGATAAAAAGTTATATAAAAAAATTCTCTTTTCCTTTATTTTGGGGGTGAGGCGCGGCCTCAGAGGCCTACCCTGACGAGCCGCCACTGAGAAGAATACGGAAATTATGTAGGCTTTGTGTAAAGCAAAATGGTCATCATTTCGAGCAATATATTTAGGGTATAGATTTAGTTTTCTGTTTATTTTAGTGATCTTTAGTGGTAGGATTAGTTCTCGTTATTGTTGTTGTTGTTGTTGTTGTTGTTAGTTGCTGTTTAGAGGTATTAAAGGAAGAATTATTAACTTGTTCATTTTATTCAATTAATAATACTTTTCAAGATTGATGGATTTACGGGTTTAGCAGCGAAAAACAGGGTTAGTAATAATTCTTTTTATTATAAAACCGAGTTTTCTGTCCGATTTTGAACCTTCTTCAAGGCAACAGGCTAGAATTATAACAATGTAAGATAAATAATGCTATGATAGTTATTACAAATCTACTTACATTTTGCATTATAATTAATGAAATATTAAATTGCTAAAATTTGAACATTTCTTGTAAAATAGTATAAAGCAGGGATATGCAAGGTAATAATTTATTGTAGATTTTTTTTAAAAAATTCTTGATACTATAAATAAAATATACCTGAAATATTAATTTGTTTTGTAAGCAATCCCAGCCTACTACCAAAACCTAAGTCTATCTCTAAGAAAATGCAAATTACTGGGTGATTCGAATAGAAAAGTATATACTGTTATATATTTTCGAGAAGCTTATTGTGAACTGAATAATATAAAATAAAAATATACGAGGTGTCCCATTTAAAAAATTAAAAGTTTGTGTTATATCTCAAAAACGACAGCTCACATAAAAATCTGACTACACCACTGGATTCTGCATGAAAAACAGCCGCAGTTTTTACCTTTTTTATAAGTTAAACAACAACCAAAATACGAGGGGGTCTTGAAAATGCAGTATTTTCAATTTCACACTGTATCTTAAAAACGAAGGGGGCTATGAAAATTTTGTTAGGGTCATCTTTTGTTTCACCAAAAAGTAGCACCATGTCGCGAAAACCGCAACCCTCTATTTTCACTAATAAGAGAGATAGCCCATAAAAACAACGAAAACGGGAAACCCTGTACCGGGTGGCCAACTAAGAATGGACGCCGGCCATAACTCGCTAACCGTTAATCATATAACTTGGGGAAAAAAAATTATTTAAATCGACTAAGAGAAATCGCTGGAAAATATTTTGAAGTTCCGCATATGGCCGCTAGGGGGCGCAATTGTGATGGTCAATCAGAAAAAGGGCTGTTTCTTAAAAAATATTCATGTAAAGGTATATTATAAACTGCCATCGTAAAGAGTAGAAAAATTGTGATTTTTTTGTTAAGGATATTTTGCTCTATCTCGTAAAATGTAGTGGTGGGGGAAGGTCAAACATGTTTTTATTTAAATGTCAATAACTCCGTTATAAGTCAACGGAATTGAACAAACTAGGTCCCGTTTAAAAGAGCCCATCTTAACTAATAATCTGATGTAAAAAAAAATCCGATTTGATTTCGCCGTGGTAACTAGAGGGCGCTGATTGACATCACAACAATTATTACGCATTATTTTGAAAATTTTAAATAGCATGCTATATCTCTTTTAACACAATTTAATAGAGGAGGAAATTCTCAATAAGTCAGTGCAAATTTCAGCTTCCTAACTTTTTTCAAACCGGAAATATAAATAAAACAAATATTAGGGCGCTGGGTACACAACATCTCCCTAATCTGTATGGACATAGCCTACATCACAATAATTCAATAATAATACCACAGATAATATTCAACGCAAATCGCTAAAATTATACTAATGTTCTGAAATAACCACCAGGTGGCGCAGTAGGAGTCAATAAGTGCAATATTAAATTTTCATTATAATGGGAAATGAAAGCCATTTAAATGGAACGTGTGAAAGAAACGATAATAAAAATATAATTCAATTAATGCCGCCCTAAATGTTCAAATTGTCGGCCATCGTTTTTTGCATCCTATCTCGCGTGGATAAAACTGCAGCCTCCAGTTCACCAACTGAAATAGTATTTATACAGTCTCTTATTCGCTGAATCATATCTTCCCGTGTAGTGGGTCTGGTGGCAAAAACTAAATCTTTCACTCGACCCCATAAATAAAAATCTAAACACGTTAGGTCGGGTGACCTAGCTGGCCATGGAAGGGTGCCGCCTCGCCCTATCCATCGGCCAGGATAGTGGGCATCTAAAAATTCCCGAACGTTGACGGCGAAGTGCGCTGGACAACCATCGTGCTGGTATACCAATCGTTGTCGGACGTTCAGAGGTACGTCCTCCAACAAAATCGGCAATTCCTCCCTTAAAAATCTTAGATATCTCTCACCATTCAATGGATTATCGAAAAAAATGGTCCGATAATTCGTCCGCCTAAAATCCCTGCCCAACAATTTACAGACCAACGGCCTTGGTGCTGGACTTCGCGCATCCAATGTGGATTTGTTCTGGAAATATGTATTGTGAAGATTGACACGTCCATCGCTCTGGAAGGTAGCCTCATCGGTCCACAATATTCGCCTCAGAAATTGCCGATCTGAAATCAATCAAAATCATGCAAATCAAAATCTGCAGCAGTCAATTCCTGATGCAGCACTAAGTGATATGGATGTAACCTAAAACAAGATGAAGATATTTAATTGATGTTCCAGGAAATTATTGGTTTTCTAGGCTTAAAGACCTATGTGACATCAGAATCACGTGACTTTTGTTAAAAAATATGTCCAGTTTATATTTGCAATGTCGTTGCTTACCTGTGCTCTTTGAGTATATTTTGAACAGTGGTTCGCGTTACTCCTAGGTCTAGCGCAATAATTCGAGTACTTAGTTGAGGATTAAACTCGATATACGCTAGCACATTAATTACATTCTCTTCGGTGCGTCCTCTGCGTTGTCTGCGGTATACGGGAATATGCACGTTTCCAGTGGTTCGCAAACGTTGGATCACTCGAAGAAAAACCTTTTTACTTGGGTGGCGTCTCTGCGGATATTCCTGCGCATATACTCTTGCAGCAACCGTAGCATTTCTCAAACATTCAAAATAAACACCTATCATGTCGAATAGTTCTTGATTTGTATAAATCATTTTGTTCTTAACACAACGCAACACGAACAGTAACAAATCTTGAACAAGAAAAATACGAACTACAACAATAACATGAACAACAGCAACTAGAAAAACTCAAAAAACACGAAAATCTCGGACAAAAACGCGAAATGATAGCAATACTATTAGGAAATTCAAGAACGATAAATAGCAATTAAAAGGCACTGACAAGAAACTATTGTTTATTTTTTGACGTATTACTTTCAATTTTGTTTTCACAGCCTACTATTTTTTTGCTTGATGTAGCAGAAAATTGCTAAGGAATTATTATTTATCTATGTTTTTAGTTTATTGTTATTCTTGTGCATAAATTGTCGATTTTAAGAAAGACGGAGATTTGCAACGGTCGAATATATTAGGATTTTTCTTATTTATTACCTTATAATATCTAACTTACTGAAAATATAGTAAACTACAAAAAAATATAGAGAAAAGTAAAATTGCGAGTAAAACTATGCTTATTAACGTCTACTGCGCCACCTGGTGGTTATTTCAGAACATTAGTATAATTTTTAGCGATTTGCGTTGAATATTATCTGTGGTATTATTACTGAATTATTGTGATGTAGGCTATGTCCATACAGATTAGGGAGATGTTGCGTACCCAACGCCCTAATATTTGTTTTATTTATATTTCCGGTTTGAAAAAAGTTAGGAAGCTGAAATTGGCACTGACTTATTGAGAATTTCCTCCTCTATTAAATTGTGTTAAAAGAGATATAGCGTGCTATTTAAAATTTTCAAAATAATGCGTAATAATTGTTGTGATGTCAATCAGCGCCCTCTAGTTACCACGGCGAAATCAAATCGGATTTTTTTTTACATCAGATTATTAGTTAAGATGGGCTCTTTTTCTCTCTAGTTTGTTCAATTCCGTTGACTTATAACGGAGTTATTGACATTTAAATAAAAACAACCTTTCTACTCTTTACGATGGCAGTATTTATAATATACCTTTACATGAATATTTTTTAAGAAACAGCCCTTTTTCTGATTGACCATAACAAGCGGCCATATGCGGAACTTCAAAATATTTTCCAGCGATTTCTCTTAGTCGATTTAGCTAATAATTTTTTTCCCCCAAGTTATATGATTAACGGTTAGCGAGTTATGGCCGGCGTCCATTCTTAGTTGGCCACCCCGTACATGTTTTTCTAGGGACCCTAAAACGCAAAGATTTGCAAATATCTCGGTGATTACAATTTTTAAAAATGTAACAAATCTTATATAATTATTTGTCAAATAACCGTATCCCCGGATTTAAGTTTTATTTTCTGTTTTATAGCGGTATAAAAGATCTCAACCGTGCAACAAAATTAAAAATGCATACAATTGATCTTATTTTTTATTAACGAACAATTATTTTTAACGGATATTATACTGTAATGCTAAGGCATTTATTTCATTGACATTCAGCGGATAACAGAACAAATACTAAATAGTAGACATTAAATAAAAAAATACATACAATAAGTTTCCGTAAGTAATCTATATAAGTATGAATTAGTATCGTTTGAAGTGAAATGGTATTATAACGGCTACCTATTAATTTAATGCTTCAGGCAGGTCAATACAGTGTGTCACGGTGTTATTCAATTAAAATTTTAGTATTTTCGATAAATAACGCACAAAAAAAAACTACAAATTAAACAAAAAATTTTTCAAAATGAAGTAGAAGTAAGTAATTTTCGTAAAAGGAAAAAGGACCCCACAAGTAACCATACGGAAAAATGATTTCAGTCAATTTGGCGTAAATACTAATCATAATACTAATAATAATAATAATACTAAAACGACCATTAGCTATGTCATAACATTGACCGTTATCCGTCTCTCTCTGACACATTTCTTTTTATGGCAAGGTTTTGGTTTAATTTCTCTGGTGTCTTTGAAGACAAACCAAATGATACTCATTAGATATACATTTTTGAGTCATTCTGTATACATGAAAAATTATCTATATCTATAAAAAACTTAGTTGACTGACTCACTCATCACGCTCCAGCTCAAACCGCTTGAGATCAAAGGCTGAATTTTGGCATTCAGGTTGATTTTAGGGTGTAGAGGTTCGATAAGAAGGAATTTTTGAAAACTCAAATTCCAAGGGGTGAAACCACCCCGTAAATATTATATCTTTTATTTAAAGAGAAAAACACTTAAACACGTGCTTTTTAATTTATTTTTTTTACATATTTTAGGATTTTTTAAAAATTCATACAGGGTATTCAAAGGGGTGAAACCACCACTTAAATAATACAATATATTTTTATTTAAAAACCGATTAGTTTTTCGAAAAAACGCTTGAACACGTGTTTTTTAATTTTTTTTTTTTTATATTTTAGGATTTTTAAAAAATTCATACAATGTGTCCAAAGTGGTAAAACCATCTCTTAAATATTATAATATATTTTATTTAAAAAAACCGTTAGTTATTCGGAAAACGCTTGAACATAATATGCTTTATATTTTATTTTTTTGCGTATATAAATTTTTTTTAAAAACCCAGACTAGGTGTCTACTGTGTAAAGGGCTGAAACGAACGCTTTAATATTATATTTTTTGTTTAAAAAACGGTCAGTTATTCGGAAAAACACTTGAACACGTGCTTTTTATTTTATTTTATTACATATTTTAAGATTTTTTATAAATTCATACAGGGTTTTTGAAAAAACTGGGTCATTGATTAATTTTTGCGATCTTTCTCAAACCGTTTGCCGTAGAAAGCTGAACTTGTGCAAAAAGGTTGATTTTAGAGTGCAGAGGTTCGGTAAGAACGGATTCTTTGAAACTCATTTTCCTAGCGGGTGAAACTACCCCTTAAATGTTTATAGTGGACTCGAAAGTTGTAAAAATAAAACCGCTTCTTGGTTTAAAGAACGAGCTATATTACCTCCAAAAAATAGCACAGCAGGTGAAATAAATCTAGCTTTATTACAAAAATTTACTGTACCACAATTAACATACTAGTCAATAGATGTAGTTATAGACCAAGAAAATGCGGTTAATTATCCTGTCGAGTTCCTACACTCTCTAAACGTTTCAAGAATCCCTCCTCATGACTTAACTTTAAAAGTGGGGGCACCAATGATGCTTATTCAAAATTTAAAACCACCAAAATTGTGTAATGGAACTCGGCTACTGGTTAAAACATTACAAAACAATGTAATAGAGTCTACTATTATTTCTGGCCCCGGTCTGGTAGAAACAGTTTTTATACCACGTATCCGTTTAATTCCGTCAGATTATCTTTTTCAGTTTAAACGTGTACAGTTTCCTTTAATGCTTTGTTTCTTGCTTTCAATGAAAATTAACAAAGCTCAAGGGCAATCCTTAAGTATAAGAGTTGGTGTAGACTTACGCTACAATTGTTTTTCCTATGGTCAACTCTGTGCCGCATGCTCTAGAGTAAGTTCGCTTAGTAGCTTGACTATTTTACAGCCAGAGAATGCAACAACAAACGTGTTTTATAAAGGGGTACTCAAATGAGGCGATTTAAGTACCCTTTCATTATAGTCATATACGCGAACGAAGTCGGGGTTACACGTTAGTCTTCATATAAAACTTCGTAATAAATCCTAAAACTTTATTGTTTAATAGTTTGTTTGACTCTGAAAACTTAAGTTGGGGTGGCGAATTATGAGTTAACAGGGTGTTTTAGATAAATAGACACCTCCATGCAGATTTTTTTATAATAATTTTGATTCACTAACCTGGCCTTTTATAATGCTTACTATTTTAGTTAACGCAAAGCGAATTTAAACTTCCGTTACTGGAAGTCCGACCTGAATGTGGAGGACTGTTAAGAAATGTGCCAGTTACCGAGCCGCCTCTGACGCCACCCAACAATTCCACGAGCCCTTATTTTTCCGACAATATCGATCCGGAAAAGTATTTGAAATCAGGTAAGGTTTTATTACTATTAGAAATGTATTTTTATATAACTTGATTTTGAGCCCAATGTGTACAAATGACATGATTCGCCATATTGCCCTAGAATCTTGTACAATTTGTAATAAAAAATTGCTTTTTTTTATAAAAAATTACTTTCTAAACTAGATTTCGAAACAATAGCTTGATACAAATTATCTTTTCCTACACAATTATTTTAAGTCGCTATTATTTGAAAAACGGCACTTTTTCGTATAAAATATGACAAAAGAATTTACTCTAGTGCTATAGTAAAACTATTTTAAAAAAATTAGCTTTGGTGTGAAACATTTTAAAAATATAAATAGGGGTTATGCCAACATATTCGCCACTACCCGCAAAAAATCAACATTCTACATATTAACTTAAAATGTCCATAATACCCAGGACCCTGTGCAGATCGAACTTAGGTTATATTTATAGTAGCATAACTTTTTTTCTTGTTGCTTTTATGTCGATGATCCGATACTTTATCTCCTCCTACTCCGATTCCCTTGTCTATATACTTTATCTACAACACAAAACTTTACAATCATCTACCATAACATTTAAAAACAATATGTTTGCACTCTTCGGAAAAAAAACCACAGCGTACCTCATTTAAAGACCTTTTTACTCCGTTAATGATTTTTATAATGAATAAGTTTCATTACAATGTTTTTATTTGCTTGTTTACTTAAATCTCTTTGGGTGTCATTTTGCATTTGAAAATATTTTATAAGGAATGAACTGTCTGATAGTCCATTAACATTAACTATTTTTGTCACATATTAGATTAATGTTATACATTTTCTTTTTTTTTCTAATACACTTTAATTACTATATTAGTTGAGTACACTTTTTGTTTAACTTCACTTATTTTGCTTGTATATCGATAACAAAATACAGTTTAAGGTCGCGTAATTTTAATTTCATTGTCTTCGAAATTATTCATCTCGCATATGTATTGATAATTTCCTTTTGTTAGGTTAATGTTAAGAATAAAACAAATGTTATATTTACATATATAGACCAATATAGTTAATGAAAAAAAGTATAAAAATGCGCAATAGAAAAGAAGTTATTGAAGAAATGGGGAACAGCTTTACTTTCTGATTTTTTACCACACTGTATAATATATAAACATATAATTGATATCAAAACAACTTTCTGGTCCTAAATGTTAGGAAAATTCGTTCGTTTTCAAAATACAATTTCATAAACTGGTTAAGATTCTTAATGAAGTTTATTTCAGTGTAATCTTAACTAGATCTTTTTATAAAAGACATTATAAGCATTGTATCATTCGTTAATCGACACCATATTTAAAATAATATGAACAAATCAGTAAATTTACTTTATCCCGGAATTTCCGTCGTTATGAACCTTTCGTTTTACTAGGAATAGTGAAGTCTGCCCTATATTTAGTTTCTGTACAGTAACACATGTATAAATTCTTTCACTTTTGTAGACAAAATGAAGGATTCAAAAGGGAAATTCCACTTAAGATCCTTTACTTATTGCCCACTTCGAAGTTTCGAAAAGGTGCATAGGATTGCTCTTAGCTATGTAACTCAATTTTTGCCTGAAAACTATAATGCAACTGTTAATGTTGTGCATAATATAAAACGTCAGGTACTCTCTAACGAAAAATAAGTTGTGTCATTTAATTTCTCAAAATGTAATGAGCGGTAATAAAATTACTTTAGAATATGTGCCATGTTTTAACGATAATGATTTGTTATCAAATTATACTCAGAATAATAATGGAAGATTGATCCGTTTAAACCTAGTCTGTGAATATTGTTCTAACACGTTAAATACTAGTCATTATAACTGATAACGCCAACCTAGAAAGGGAACTCGCTTAAATAGCGAATGTCACAATAAGTTTGTTAAACAAAGATCTGTACTCAGGTCGGGGTCTGTAAGATTCTGCTATCAAAACATACAATGTTTGTCCAATAAACTTCTTCCACTTACTGTTAAACTACAAGATAATCCTTGTAACCTTTTGTTACTTACAGCAAACAGATAAGCAATTAAATCAAATTATTTTAAATGAATATAGCCTTTGTTCCTACTATTCTCGAACTTCCATGAAAAATGTGGGATTTGTATCTAATATTACTGTTCATGTTGTTGCATAGAAGTGCTGCAGTGTTTTGCATAGAAGGTATTTTTGAGTGTGCGTGTTTATGTATAGACCACCTGGTGGAGATTTTAACCTTTTTCTGAATCTTTTAAGTGATTTCCTTTCAAAATTTCTTGATCCTTACGGTACTTTGATTACTGGAGGAAACAACTGTAATTTTCTCTCTCACTCTACTATCACCTATTAGAGTGACTTCAAGTTGATACTATTGATAATTTTTTAATCAATATCGATAGGCCATTTGTTGTTTCTGTTGTAAATTTGGGCTTATCGGATCATTTCTCACAATTTTTGGAAATTGAATTTAAAACAGATAAACTAAATAATACCAGCTATATATTTAAACGAGATTTCTCAAATAAAAATATAAGTAATTTTATAGAGTTTATAAGGGAAGAAAAATGGAATGATGTTTACTCTCGGGACTGTCCAAACAGTGCATTTGAGGTCTTTTCTAGACAGTTATTTTATTATTATGAATTGTACTTTCCTTTAGTCAAAATTAATATTTTCAGCAAAAATAGGGGCTCAATAAATATTAGTCTAACACCGGAGTACTAAATGGCTATATGCCAAACTAAATAGGATCATACAACGATTCCGGGTATTGGAATATTGTTTTTTCAGACATTTTAATAGGATGCCATTTTCTTCCATCATACTGGATTCGTTTCAATATATTATCAGTTTCTACCTATGTCACGTTTGACTTCTGGGCAAAATTTTGAATCGATTAAATAGTAGTATATTTGGTATTAGGTCCAAATTTACTAGTTTATCCCTATATAATCTAATTCTTGTGCAAAATTTGAAGCCAATTGAATACAAAGGGTTTTTACGTTGATTTTTAAATTATTTTTTTACCCCTATTTGAATTCAATCCAATAAATAGTTTTTCAGACTAGTTTTTTAAATATTTTATTAGGTCGTCATTTAGTTTCTCCATCTTGGATTCATACCAAAGTTTGCTAGTTTATTCCTATTTCACACCTTTGTGCATAATTTGAAGAAGTATATTTTTACTAATAATTTTTTTAACAATTTACTACCCCGCCATTTGGTTCTGCCATATTCAATTTTTACCAAAATCTTACCATTTTATCCTCATAAGACCTCTTAATTTTTGACTAAAGTATGAAGTCAATCGCGGATACGCAGTTTGACCTTGAAACGTCAAGATCTGAAAAAATTTCGGGGGGTGATTTTTTTCACCATTACAATAATACTTTCCTCTTACGAGGGAAGAAAAAATAGGAGGTACCATCGGCACCAAAAGTAACTTGGACAAAAATTACCCATTTTACTCTCTTGAACTTTCCAAGTTAACCTAGAATGGCAATGCCAGAGTTAACCTAGGATTGGAATGTCAAAGTATTTTTTTTATTTTGACACTGTCATTTGCTTTTAATTTGAAAGCGATATTTATCTTTGTTTGAAAGCAAACACAATTTGTTCACATTTTATACATCATGCCGGATGGAAAAAAAATTAGAGAAATTGCAGCAGACGTGCATGCAAGCAAAAACACCGTTTTGTTAGCCAAGAAAAAAATTGCAGAATATGGTGGTATCATTGAAAAACTAAAGGCGGGACGTCCAAAAGTTTCAACACCGAATCAAGACCATGAATTGGTGCAGTTTCTTAGAAATAATCCTTTTCAAACAGCAGTAGGTTCTGCAAATAATGCAAGTAGAAGGGTACGGATCAAACCTAAGGAATCGTGCTGCTTTTAATAAAATATTCCTTTCAGAATTTAATAAGCAAAGGAGGTTAGAATTTGCAAGGGAATATGAAAATCAAGATAATTTCTGGGAGAATGTGGTATTTTCTGACGAGAAAACTTTTCAATCATGCCATAATGGAACACTGCGCATGTATAGACCTGTTGGGATGAGGTATGATGAGAGATATACACGGAAAATAAACCAGAGTGGTCGTTTTTCTGTAAACGTTTGGAGTTGGATAAGTATCAAGGGTTCAGGAGTGTGCGCATTGAAGAAAGGCTTAATGCTGTGAGGCCAGTTTTTGGAGACAACTTTGAATTTCAACATGATAATTGCCCTATACATAGAGCTAGAGTAGTTCAAAATATATTACAAAAACCATAATATCGAAACTTTGCCCTGGATTTCAAAAGCCCTGATTTGAATTCAATTGAAAACGTCTGGGGCAAATGACCAAACAAATTTATAAGGATTTCGGCCTCGTAATCAAGATGATCTTCGACAATCAATCGTCCGAGCTTGGAACGAAATAGCCCCTGAATATGCAAGAGACTTGGCCTTAAGCATGCCTCAAAGATTACGCAACGTTATGGAACATAATAGTTCGATGACAAAATATTAAATTATTTATTTAAATTTTAGTTTATGGTTATACGTTAAAAATTAAAAAGAACTAGGTATAATTTTTTTATGAATGTTTATGGTTACGTTATATTTGTGAAATATATTTCTTAATTTTACGGCAAAAATATTAGTAATCATGAGTTTTATTTCAATTTTAATTTTAAAAATTTTGTTGGTCGGCAAGACTAAAAATGGGTGATTGGATTAATTTCATGAGTGATACTAAAGGTGGGTTTATACAGAAGGTAAAATAAAATAAAAATTAAGTTAAATTGAGGAATCAGAACTGGTTTATACCGAAAATAAAAATTAAATAAGAAATAAGTACAACTGCTGCTGCCAAACATACTTTTTGCCAGCTATTCAATTCAATACTGCATAAACTCATTGTCTTTAACCTAAAATTCATAGTTTGACAAATATTTGACAGGAAAAAACATATAACAGTTCAAGACAAGAGCTAATATGATGCTGTCCCATTACATTTGGTGACCATGGTACGGATTTGGTGATTCGAGAGTGCCGTCCAGCTTAACGACACCACTGTTTATTGTGCCGTTTTTTACCATTCGCGAATAACATCAGAGGCATTTAGTACATGTTAAAAGTTATATTATACCAGAAACGTTTAACCTTTGTTACTCTCAGTCGCGTCACTGATTTGACATTGACAAACAATTTTCATATACGAGAAATGATTAATCTTTGGATATTCGCCGAGTATAAAAATTAAATAAAAAATGTACGATAGGCTATATAATTCATTTTTACAACAAGAAAGATTTACAAAAGGATGTGGAAAACGTAAGTTAATGTTCCTTTTTAACTGTATTAATAATTTACTTAATTATTTTATAGTATTATATACTTGTTTGAACTTTAAGTAAAATTTACTCACAATGTAACCGAATTACCTAATCAGAAGTTCAGATACATATTTCTTAAAAATTTTAATAAAACCAAATGAATATTGACTATTGAATTTACAAAGTTTGCATAGGAAGCCTCGTTTGGGCTCCTCCTTTATCTGGATTCGAAAAATATTACAAAAGTAAAATTACCTTTAAAATGTGTAAGCAAAAATTATAGCACAAATAAATATTTTGCGCTTTAGAATTTCTCATAAGGTTGAAGCGTTTTGACTTAACATCAGTAGTGTCTCCGGGGGGAGGGGTCCAAGGGGAGGATCCCCCAGTTCCCAATAATTTATGTGATCTGACGGTTGATTTGGGTGCCGGGACAATGTGGGATTCAGGGTAACGAGCAGGCATATGTGGGACCAGAATTAGCTTTAGGTATTACTAGGCAGCAGATGAGGACTGCACTCGACGAATGGGCTCATCAGTGGGACCAGTTTGAAGGTGGTAGGCGAGTTGAAAACTTCATTGTGAAGCCCGATAAAAGCCGAACAGAGCGGCTGTTAACGCGTGACAGGAAAACCCTGAACTCCATCGTAGGAATAGTAATGGGGCACTGTCGATTAAGGAGGCACCTCTCTATTTTAGGTATCGAGGAGGACTCTACCTGCACCTTACACTATAAAACAGAGGATAGAATCAACATTTCATTCATAAATAGTTTTGAAAGTTGTATCTATTATTATTTTTCGCGTGCTATGGGTGCGAGAGAAAACTTATATTTTCCTCTGCGTCTCCGGTTCCAAAAATGGCAACCCTGTTGGCTCTCACTATAGACTGAACTAGCTGCGGCTCGTTTCTCTTTAATTTAGTATATGTTTATAGCAAGCAATTTAATTATTATTTTAAGTATCTGTCAGATGAATAGTCAGAAATTCGGACTGGGGTTCAGAATCAGAAAGCAGGTGATATAAATATTTTGCGGTTCCTTTTCACTTTCCTTGCAAAAGGAAATTATTGTAATCGTATTAAAATCACCCTCCGAGATTTTTGCAGATATTCACCTTTCGGGGATGTTGAAATTCTTAAATCCGTCGGTCTGTCTGTCTGTTTGCTGCATAACTAAAAACTACTTGATGTTTGATTTCAAATTTTATTCAAAAATTAAGAGTCATATGGGGATGACATGGTAATGTTTTTGTGAAAATCCAATATGACGGAACAAAATGGCCTAATAAAAATGTTAAAAAAATATTTCTAAAAATCTATTAATCCAATTTACCTCAAATTTTGCCCAAAAATCAAGTGTCACCTAGGAATAAGCTAGTAAAATTTTAGTGAAGAGCCTTTAAGGCTAAACAAAATAGCGGCCTAATTAAATGTTTAAAGTATCAGTATCAAAAAACTATTTATACATTTAAGTTGAAATCTTACACAAAAATCCAGTGTGAAAAAGGATGAACCTGTAAAATTTGATATATCCTACATGGCGAAAAAAAATGGCGGCATAATTTACCCCCGTATTCAATAAAAGGTTTAAGAGTTAGACCAGGTCTAGTTGCCATGGTACTTAAAACTCTTAGCTCGCCAGTTGTGTTCCGCTTATGTCACTGTCATTTTATAATTGTGACATTTAGAAAAATTATTTGTTCAATTGTTAAAAATGCCAACCTATAATTGTCAAGTTAGACCTGGTCTAAATTTAAACCTTGTTAGTGAATATGGTTGTTTATGTTTAAAAAGTCCGTAAAATTCCATTTCCTACAAAAAAAAATCTTTTTATATGGAGGAAAATAATAAATATCAAAATTGATTTTTTTATACATAAGTAATTATAAAATAATACCTATAAATAAAACAAAAATTCAAAAATAGTATGTATATTGTATGCTAGAAAAGTAAATTTTAAAAAATTAGAGCATTGTTCTTTTCCCGGAATATCTCTCATAACAAATTCCACCACATACATTGTATTTGTAATTTCTTATAAGGTAAGACTTGGGTTAAAAAATTGTGACATTTATATATTGTATTATATAGAAATTCATTTGTTTGTGTCCTCGCCTCGGTTATTGCCAAAAACCTGATTAACTTATTACATAATTTGTATTGTCCATATATGAGTAATTAAAAAACAAAAAATATATCAGAAATACATTAAACTTTAGAATATTAATAGTACTGATGTATAACAAAATTTAAAGGACTCATAAAATACTTCTTTTATATACTAAAAAGGTTAGGAAGGAATTGTACTATATTTTAATTATATGAGATAAAAGCCAGAGAACTAAGTAATTTGGACTTTGTACGTAAAGAAATAACTTAAGCACTTCCTCGTAAATATCTGAAGATTAAAATCACAATGATTTAAACAAACTTTTTTATAACCAATTAGTGTCAATTATATTAACTCAATATCACGGCTAATGCCTACAGTATTAATAAGATGTGATGGAAAATATTGCGAACCGGATCACTAGCTAGAAACAAAGCAAAATGAGGCGTTCAGTTGTTTGTATATGGGTCATTGTTGTTGCATCATCATTGTTTGTGCTGATTGCCATAGCGCGATTTTGAAATATGAATTTCTGTATAGCCAGAATTTCTGTGTGTAAAAATTTAATTTGGGGTTGGTTGGCTTGTTGACTTCGTAAATCATCTTAAAAAGATCATATTACACCATCCTTTAAAACTTATATTAATGTTGTGTGGATTAGATGATAGATTTAAATCTATTTTTTTAGTGCGATGTGTATATTGAAGTTCAGATGGCTTTATAATTAGTGATGATAATAAGATGATAGTTAATAAAAAGCAATATATTTAATGTTACAAATCTAAATATAACAAATCAAACCATAGTTCATGTCCGTAAATTGATTTTTTGAGAAATAAATAAATAAATAGATAAATATAAATGGAAACTTAAAACGTTTGCTTGTAAATCAGATACAAGTTTGTAAACAAAAAACTAGACTGGAGAGGGCGCCTCGTCTCGTCGTAAACAAATTTACGGACAAGGCTGTCTATAAAACCGATGCTGCATGATTACAAAGTTTTCAGATGGATGAAGCTACGCATACATACCCAATGCCCTATATGACGAATATGGCCCGTCTATTTAAATGAATTTAAAGAGATCCGGATCGCTGATCCGGCTCTCTTGACCCAGATCCATTGACCCGGATCTTTAAAAAGATCCAGATTTTCCATCACTAGTGGCGGCCTCTGTATTAACTTTGTTATACGTTTTAAATTCGAAAAGCACTTTCTTTTAACTATTAACAATTTTTCTAAAAACTAAAAAGTTTAAAATAGAATATTGAAAAAAAACTATTTAAACGACATCTGGTACGATGCTGGTCTAAAGTGTAAGTAAGAAGTACAAGAATCATTTTCCCTTTTTTTTTAAAGGCATTCTGGTAAAAGCTTGTAATTTAAAACTTGTCAGGGATTCTTCGTTGGAACGAATCTTAATCTTCTATCTTAATGGTAAAACTAGGAATTCATGTTTAATTGTGGCATTTAATTTAAAAGGATTCACTGGACATGTACCATTTGGATTCGCTGCCTTTGGCAAGACCAATGAGGCAATGACAAACAGCAACTTGTGCGACTTCACCTCAAACTATCGAAAACGGTTAAGTAATGAATGGGCTCCGGTCGAAATAGATAAGCCAGATCCTCCAGTACTGATACAACCAGCAGAAATATACCATAAACATATTGGACAGCTGCCTAACTACGGAGGACACATACCGGGAGCAATATTTAGGTAAGTTAGGTAATGTATTTTCTAAAATTTAAGAAATGCTTGGGCCCAGGTAGCATGGAGATTACAATAACATTGTCTCACACATATTTTTATGTAGATTAATGTTTCTATTATGTATGTACGCCGATCGTTTTTTCAAGATAATACTTAATTGCAATAAATGTAGTAAATGAATCGTGTCTTGCGTCTTTTAAATATATTAATGCTTTATTGATTCAAATTTGACGTTTTGCAGCCTTTAATTGTTTTTAGAGAACTGTTTTAACTCTCTGCTTAGGTTAAGCCTAGATTGCTTATGTTGCCTTGTTTTGCCATGTTTTAAAAAAGCTAAAAATTATGGAAATAAAATATTTGTATTTTTAAAGGATTCTCGATTTCCCATGAGTATCCAGTAAAGTGGAAAAACGTTTTATATACAAAGAGATAAAAGAAATTTGACATATTTCATCGCTTGTTTTTTTTTTGAAGTAATCGCTTTAAATCAAAAATTATTTTCGTTTTCTGCGGACTACTATATATCTCTAATCCTCTCTGTATAAAAGTAAAAAGAGTTTTTATGTAAAACATGATAAAAGAAAATTGACGTATTTCACTGTTTCCTAAGCAAAAGAAATGCTTCTAAAATATATGTGTTTTTTTATTTTAAGGTGTGTGTTTTATCCTTTTAGTATAGTTAAAAAATTATATACAAAAAAACGAAAGAAACTTAACCTGTTACACAATACAATGAAACGCATTTTTATTTTCATATTCAGATGGCCGTTTCATCCTCTAAGGCTACCCTGTACAAATGTTTTCTATACAAAAATATATTTTTTATATAACCACAAAACATCAAGGTTCTACATCAGTGACTTCCACAATTTTTCAATGTCAGAACATTCCCAAAATTTCTGTTTACACACACATCGATTTATATGTTCTCAAAATAAACTTTTTATTTATATAAAAATATGACAGCCAAGTTCTAATCCCCTAGAAACGCTAACCTAGATTATTGTTTATGCAAATTTGAAAAATCGGTTTGACAGTTCTTATTATTTTTACCAAAATTTTGACACACATGTTTGTAATCTAGAATAAAACATCAAAAAAACAATAATTCCTCTATGTATACCTCCATATATATAGTATATTAATATTTCAATGTTGTATGTGGAAGTAAAAATAGCATTTCATATTTACCTTTTAACATCAAGGAAAACATTTATTCCTTACTGACAATAACAATGAAAAAAATCTAAATACAAAAATATTAAAGTAATTGACCATACATCAGTTCTTTCGGATCATTTTGATGTCTTGAAAAAGAAGAAAGTTTTTATATTCACTCCTAACACTGGAACCTGTGGTGGAAAATAGATCAAAAAACAAGAGTTCTAACCACACTACACCACAACTTGTTACGTTCTGGACGCGAGTTTCGCTAACCAAGTTAGCATCATCAACAGATGATATAAACTAAAGTAACTTATCCTAACCGAGAATATAATTTATAGGTAAATGTGGTCACACTTGGTTGCACCCGACTGCGCCGTTGTCAAGTAAACAATAGAGGCGATTATAGGGAATAGGCTCTCTGTCTTTATTTAGTGCTTTCTTACCACATAACTATTTCTATACTCTCAAATGCATCCAACAATCTATTATTAGATACATTTTTAATCAACAAGATTATTTATTCCTATTTGGTGATTGTTTTCCAAAGCATGTTGGGCAACGCTTGACTTTTCTGTTCTTCCGTATCTTAAATGTGCCATGTGTTCTTTAAAACGAATATTTATGGACCGTTTAGTTTGCCCAACATATTTTAGATCGCAGTCATTAGATGCCACTCTCCTTCAAGTCGACTTTGTCTTTAGGGTTTCCAAGGAGATTTTTCAAACTGTTCTCCGTTTAGTAGGCTACTAGAGTACGAATAATTGCAGAAAAGTAAGGATCAAAATCATAGACATAATAGGTTAATAGACTGGGCTTTGCGATGCTTCATTGACTCCAACTTAGTGCGAGAGATGGACTAATTAAGGCAGACATTTATTTTTCTCCCAAACCAATGTGTTTCAACCGTAATTAGCTCCGTCTCTGTGCTGGCGTCATGATAAAACATTACGCAAGAGGGTGTCTGTATTTCTATAGCTCATTGGTTCTTAACGATTCTACTTTTCAATGTCAAAGTGTCAAAACAATTTAAAATATGTTTGTGTCACTAATAGTTATATTATATAGTAAGACATGGAGGGTACACAGTAAATTTAAGTGTACGCTTCAAATGCAATCGTAATAAAAATACAGTGTATAACAGTTTTCACACTCACATGACTTGCGCGACCCTTGCGATGTCATGTACCACTAATCTGTCACATTCGTGTAAAAAGAGCTGTTTTCAAAAGTTGTTATGCAGTATACTATTTCTCTAGTAAAACACTCTATATATTAATTAGTTTGTAAAATCTTGGTTGAATTCTAAACATATTTTATATGACATATTCTTAAATTCGCCAGTTCTTAAAATATTAGCACTTATACATTTTTAATCAATTTGTCAAAGGGTGTTAATCGAATATCAATAGTAATAAAAACTATAAATAAAATGCCTTACTCAGAAAGTGAAAAAGTATTGTCTGAAGTTTGTTCAAAGAGCCTTTTACAAAGGCGCAACGATTTGCATTATTGGGGTGCATTATTTGAAATATTGCACCGACTATCTTACCATGGTTTCGTCAAATAAAGTTTCAACAATGTGACGTATTATACATTACGTCAGTTATGAAGTTTACAGTCACAAAATATCACGAGTGAAATATTTTGCCGTGAGATTCAAATAAAGCCCCCTGTCATTTAATAACCTGTAAATGAATTAAATACTTTACGACAGGGTTACCTTGTTTCAAAGTCATCAAGTCTGGTTTAGCCACTAGCTTGATGATATATTATCACGAATAGATATAGCTGGTTTATGATTATTTTCTATTTATTGACAAGCTACCATAAAATCTGAAACTTTTAAAATTTTATTGGCTTAACACACAAAAATGTTGAATCTAACTTCACGCGTTTTTCTCCTCTGATATGTTGTATTTTTACCTAATGGTTAACGTTTCAGTAAATTTATTTTATTTAAATTTTTTTCAGATATGGAAAAACGTATGGAAACGACTCAAGAGATGCGAAAAGGTGGCTTAGGGGCGACTTTAGCAATTAAAATACTTCGGTTTCTTATGAATTAAAGACACCCGCATATTTACTTGGTAATAAAGCATTGGAAACATTTAAACTCAATCTGTCAAACATTTACTACATAAAATGTCAATTAAATATACTTATGTTTTAAATGTACTGAATTACGTGTAATATTTATTTGATTTCAAACTAGGACAAAGGGAATTTTTCCAACATACCAGAGAAATGTGTTTAAAATTTAGACAATCCATTTTGCATGTGGTATCCATTTAAGTAAAATACATATATTTTTAATTGGTAATCAACGATATCGTTTGCTTTAAATTACACAGTTTTATGTGCACAGGAGTAAACTTTTCAGTAGGAAGGTTTGAAAATTTCGGTATGCATAAATTATAAACAAGATTTAAATTCAATGGTTTAATGCAATATTTATTATGACGGTATCAAATACAAAAGGTTTTTTAAACAACAAACAACATTTTAAGGAAATGTCCTAAAAATAGATTAAACTAAGAAATAACCTGTGTTTCTATAAACATGAAACAAAAATGTCATATATAAAACAGACAACTGAAACAACATGTGTTTCTATAAACATGAAACAAAAATAAAAACCTTGAAGTTATCTTGTAATATTCTCAGTCAATATGCGGCATGTTTCATCCTCGTTTTGGCGTTATTACTGTTATATTTGTTGCTGTTGCTACGTTAGAGGTCTGAGAAGAACGTTTGTACAGTTTTCTTCAGTATGAAATGTTTTACATTTTAGTTCAAAAAAATGTTTGTGAAAAACTTAAAATGGGTGTTTTCAAATACAAAAAACTATCAATTTTACAAGATATTAGCAAGTTTTCTTTTTAAATGGGGCACCCTGTGTATTGCATGTTCATATTTTGCTGATTATAAATATACCATATACTTTAATAACACCCGATAAAATTGAGAAAAAAACCCCTTCCATAAAAGGCAGTGTTGGAAAGAGACGAAAAACGCTCCATTGAAAGTGTTTTTAAAGATAAAGGTATTAAACTTCATATATTTACAATCGGCAAAGAGAGGTCCATTTTATGATCATATGATATACAGGGTGTCCCATTTTAAAAAACACAATTTGGAAGTTAGGTATATGTTTTAGAATTGATAGTTTTTTTTTTCTAATAACTAAAGAAAAAACTTTTTATGTTATCTTACAATTGGTTTTTGGCTCATTCCAATAAGTTAAAAAGTACAAAAGTTATTAGCATTTAAAATGCTATCAAAATAGATTGATCGCACTGTACAAATGTTCGGCATTTGTTTATTTGCCATCGGTAAATATGACACAAATTAAAGAGTGTTGTGTATAAAGTTGTAATAAACAAATAGTGTGATTAAGCATCTTGGATACTTGCCAGTTCCACAATTATTTTCTGTATAAAAATTGTATGGGCACATATACAACTTTGTTATAGTAAGAAACTGATTAAAACACATACAACTATGTAAGTTCAGTTGCCTAACAATGAAAACTGCAACATGCGTCCCTGTTAGTCTGCAAATGTGTAGAAAAAGGCACATACAATGTTATTATCAAAAAATATCATTCCTGAAAAAAATGATACATACAACTATGTAATTCTAAGCAAACGATATAGTAATCATTACACAGGCCAACGCACATTTTGGTGCCTGCGATTTTTTAACTGTTCCTGGGTAATTTTTGGATGCAGAATGTAAAAAAGTTCGCAGATTTTGTCTATCAGATCTAGTTTTTTTTTAAATAAAAAAAAAATAAAAAATGGTAATATGTATATATTAATAATACATGGATTTAAGTTGCAAAAATAACTGGCTAATCATAAAAATTTTCTTTTATACGACTTTCAGTAGTCCTGAAGGCCATTATGTGGCTATCCCATCGTCCTTGATAACGATCTTCCACAGTTTTAATATCCTAATGGAATCTTTCCCACTGTTCTTCACTACAATCGCCTAAGTTTTCTGGAAAACGATCTAGGTGGCTGTGGAGGTAGTGAACTTTTATACTCATGTTACAGCCGAGAATATTAAAATTTGAAAGCATAGTTTCCACTAATTCTACGTAATTCTCTGCTTTATAATTGCCAAGAAAATTTTGTACTACTTGTGTTTAGGAATGACCATATCTAATTTAATTTCTAAACTTGTAATTTAATTCTAAATTAAAACATTGACTTTTAATTTTCACTTGTAAATTTGCACGTATCATTGCCTCTAAATTCGGTGTTCAAACCCAACCGCGCATCTTGATTTAAAGACTTCACAAATTGCTTCATTCCAGAGAGAGAGAGAGAAGAGAGAACGAATCAAGACGGGCGACGAAGTGTGTGTTTTTTCTCAGTAAGGTAAGACAAGAATTTTGGGGATCACGTTTTGTTATCATTTGAATCTCGATATTCCTTGTCTTTAAATTTTTGTTTTTCATTTTTTCGCGTACAACTTGAACAAATGAACAAGGACATTTTGTATAACCCTCATTGATGTGGTGAATTAACCATTTTAAAATTTAAAAATTGCCTTATTTGATGTTCAAATATACCAGCTTTTAATTTTTCTCAAAACTAATGCAATTGTTTCATAAACTTCCTTCATGGTAGTAGAATGACCAACAAATTGCTTCATTTTGTTACTTGATATGTAAAAGAACACATTTTTTCTTTTGAAACCAAACCAATCATCTGGAGTGTATCAAACCCATTTTTTTAAGAGCCCTTTTATATTGTTACAGAATTCCAAGTCATTTTCCTTAACCAAAAAATCAGCAGATCTTTATCTCTTTTACGATAAAATGTAATATTAGTACCTGGACAAAGTAGATTTTTTTTTCTTTTAATCTGTAAAAGTAATTCAGCGGATTCCTTTGAGACGTTCAGGTCTTTTATAAGATCGTTTAGTTCTTCTTGATTGAAATACTGCGGAGTTGCTAAATCTGCTTCAAATTCGCTGTCATTTTCTGATTAAATTCTTTGAACTTCGTCAGACGTTAATGTTTCTGTATCATTTCTGTCACTTCGGGTAGACCGCTGAATGATAGAACGGGTATTTCCTCCGAATGCGCTACAGGCCTTCTTGCAGAATCTAGATCAGGAGATGTCCATTTGTGTCTATTGTTTCTATTTATGCCTTTAATATTAACGATAAAAATAGCAGTCGTCACGATGGTTTCGCGGTTCTCTCCAAACCATTGGTACACCAAACTTTAGGCACTTCCTTTTTCCAGTTGTCAGCTGTCGCAAATGTTCAACACATGTTTTACATATGAAATGTGGGGATTTATCTTGATATCCTAAATGAACGCCAAAATAGGCAAGATAAGCTCTTTTCGCAAAGTCAGAAATTGTTTTTCTGCTCTCTTTCAAAGTGTATTCACCACACACATAACAAAAAACATCGGGATGATTTACACAGGTACGTCTACTTGTGGATGCTATTGTTTCAGTTTAGTGTCTTGATACCACAAAACGACCAAAATTGACACAAAATGATAGCACTTTACTTGGTAAAACTCAGTAATATACTAAATCGAGTACAGCCAAGCAAGTATAGAAGGATCGGGTAATACGCAATTACAGGTATAAAAGTAATTAAGAGCAGTGTATTGAGTAGTTCCTAGTATAGGAACATTGGGTCAGGGACAATTCCACTAGGGAATTGGTTAATTAGATTCTGGGAAATTTCTATTTTGACGATTAAGTACATATCTCTTTATTTGTTGTCCTTTATCAGAAAAAAATATCAAGTAACCTGTAACCTGTATCTTAAAAACTAGAGCTGATAGCAAAAATATGGTGGCATTTTTGGAATCAGCACATTAAAAACATCTAAAATCAGATGTTAGATTTCCGGCACCAAATTTTTGTTTTCATTTTGTTACCCTATGTTATTTATTTATTATTGTTTCCTCGCCAAACACAAACATTAACGAAAACTATTATCTTAGTTAAAAATATATATTTTCCAAACAATAACAATATATCTACATTTGAATGGTCCTCAATTCTGCAAAACCAACTACTTGTTACCTGATTTCCATTTGCGAAGAATATCGGCAGCCGCTTGCAGATTCTTGTCTTGCTAAAAACACAAAAAGCTTAATTTTTTTAAATAAATAAAACGCAAATATATCCACTAATTTTCCATAAAAATGAACATGGCAACGTGTCGGTGTAATAGTTTATTAGTAATGCTTTGGTATAGTATATACAGCCTCAGAACACAGGTGCTCCGAATTTGATGTAAAAAGTAATAGGTAAGATCAGGGGCGATCTTATGATGATATTGCCGATGTTGCCAAGTTTACCAGATTTGTATAAAATAACTAAACATCGTTTTTTTTTAATGCGACCCCATATTCGTTTTCCTTATTTGCTGCCCATGCCAGATTTATTATCTCAAAATAACAATTTTTCCATTTTATTTACTTTTTAAGGACTTTGTCGACCTGACTGCTCGCAAGAAGTAGACATATCAGCTCCCTCATAGAGGGTGCTCACGGTACAGATATGGGCTAGGGCTCCTTTGGAAGGATATCCAGAGCTACGTGAACAGGTTATTTTCTGTAAATGTACCAAAATGATCAAATATTTCGGTAGCTTTTATACTTGGGTAAATCACATTTGGTAAATGTGCGCAACTGAAAATGACTAGTGCGTACATAACTTTGCTGACCTATTTTGGCATTGCATTCCAATAAACTAGGGTTTTCAAATGATGATCCAGGATGTTTAGCTGTTACCATTAAACTGTTTCTCTAATATTATATCAAAAAACTCAAGAAAAACATTGACCTTCGGGATTATGAATATAAATATATATTTATAATAATAAATACAATTACATACTATTAGAATTTTACGTCGCCTATGGTTTGTGTTTTATAAACATGGTATGTGAACCCAGACTGTACACATCAAATTTTATCTGTTATTCTTCAAACACAACACTCAATGCAATTGCTATAGGGATATCTTCCTGTGTATTTAATCTAAGGTCGATTCTCGTTGCCAACATTCAAACTCACAATATCAAATATATATTTGACTTATTTTTATTTATAAGTTTATGAAACTTCTTAGATTCCATAACCTTAAATTTCTTCTTCATCTCTTTAATGTTTTTTGGCGCTAGGCTCCTAAAGGGCCATTCGTCAGCGCATTTTGTGATATCTAGTTTTTTGTCTCGATTGATCCATATCCTAGATACCTAACTACAGAATTCCATTTGTTTTCTAGAGCGCCATGTATATATTTATTGATACATGGTTTATTTGTTATTATATTGGTTACTGTTCGTCGAAATATGGTGAGAGTAAGTTAGTAAAAACAAAACAACACAGGAGTTGGTTTAGACTCTTCACTATCCTGGCAACTAAGGATCTGTATCCCACACAGGAGTTGCCACGCCAAGGTGAGAAAAAAAAATTAGATGAGATTTATTTGCCAATTTAATACAGCCTTAAAATATTAAAAAAGGTTTTTAAAATTTGCAATTTTCTTGTTTCGGTTATCAGAGTTTGATTTTATTTGGAGTTAGAAATAAATTAATATTGATTAAATTAAGGGTAAGATTGGCGAGAACATTGGTAATACTGATGGGGGTTTTTATTCCCCATTTTAAAAAGTTTTGATAAAGTTCTACTTGTGGAAGATGTGATTTCTGTTTTCTATTTGCCCACACTGACAGTACGGGCTGTCTTTTATTCCTAGTTTATGGAGGTGTTCATTAGTTAAGCAGTGTCCAGTACGAAGCCTAATTATTGAGGTCAAATGTCTTCTATCTGTGTATGGAAATTTTTTGTACCATTTTGTTTCAGGGAATTCTCTTTGTATTTGGGAGTACCCAATGTCTTTCTTCTTTGCAGTTAATTTACACTGCGTAGAATTCTCTTTTTTATGTTGTTTTTTATTATGGGTAATAATATGTGAGATGATCATCAGAGTATTTCTCGGAATGTTCTACTATCTTCCAACGTTGGCCAGTTTATCTGCTTTTCAAGACCTGGGATATTTGAGTGTCCTGGTATCCATGGCAATTTAATGTTGTTGTTTTGGTTTGCTTCTATAATAAGTATTTTTCTTGTTAATTCTATGTCGTCGTTATGAGGGTTGAGAGTGTTTCTATTAAGTTTTTCAATAGCACTTTTAAAGACAGTGAAAAAAAATGCATTTTTTATATTATTTTTAAGTGAATAGCATGTACTTTCATGTATCCCTGCAATTTCTGCGGAGCAGATATTTAAATCACTGGCGAGTCTAAAAGAGACAGTGCAGTTCATTTTAGGGCAGAATACACCATAACCAGTTTTATTACCTTTTTTTGAGCCACCGGAGTATATAAAGGTGTATTTTTCTCTATAAGTTTCTGTATTTTTTAGAAATTCTTTGTTGGTAGTTTAATTTTTCTTTAGGTTAATGTTTACAGTGTTAATATCTTTCATTTGATTTTCCATTTCAATTTCATAGCAAGGGCTGGTATTCTTTTTATAAGTTTTTTCAGATGGGGATAGAAACGACTACAAGCTACCGCCAAGTAAGAGATGTCTTCACCTTTCCAGCAGGTAACATTAAGCATTTTGTAGTGTTTGATGTTTTTTAAAATTGGGATTAAGGGGTGGTTGTTTATGTTAACAATTTTGGCAATAAATTTAGTAGCTATCCACTTACGTCTATGTTCCAGATCAAATCCTAAGGCCTCAGCCCTTAACTTTACGTGAAATAAATAATTTTTATCTTCTTTTTTATTTTAGCAACGGGAGTTAATGAAATAAACTTACGTGGGTGCGAACACTTTTATTACTTACCTTAATAAAGCAGTACCTAACAAAATTTTCCCCTAAAGGTTTGTGCTCTTCGCCATAGAATGCTGTTGGGGGTATACCTTGTAACCCAACATTTTTCGTCATCCATTTTGTAAACCTATAATCTTTGTACTGGTCAGTCTCGGATTTGAGATCAGCTTGCGACTCTGAGAAAATACAGATTCTTAGATTTAACGAAAATTGAAAAGTAAGCTAAAGATTGCTGTACAGGGTGAAAACAAAATGACTACAAAGTCAAAAAAAAATATTTCTGAGAAAAAATTGGAAATATTAAACTTTTTCTATTGTAATTTAAACAAATTACAAAACATTTTTTTTATTTTGTTATCCAAGGTTATTAGTTACATTTTTATTGATTGTTATTAAGGTTTCCAATTATTTAAGTATTGAATGACCTTTATTTCATTATCCGGCACCACGGAACTAATCCTACCTGCCAAAGCAGAGGTTTTGCCTCTAACTTGCTTAACAGATAATATCGACCCATTACTAGAGCAAAAACAATTTTATCTTATTTGTCTTAATGTAAATACGTATTCATATACATGTAAGGGTTTCTGTTAATAATTTGAACTAGAGCTGTCAAAGGTTACGGTTATCAAGTTAAGATTAGTCACTGATAACCAGAAAACAGCAATTTGAATAACCGGTGCGACCGTTTAACGAAACTTCCATTAACTGATCTGCAAGACTCAAACTCAAACTCACTCTGGAACAACAAAACCCTTAAATAGTCATTAATACATGAAAGTGAGGACCTCTTTTATGACCTCGGACCCCGGAGCAATATCAATTAACCGGTTAATTATTTATCCTGATCAAAAATTAACAATTTAAAAATTTACACGAAAATCGTTTTTTTTTAATCGGTTAAGTTTTAAATATCCAGTTAACATTAATGATTTTGACAGCACTACTTTGAACAGTGTCTTTGTTTACTAAATAAATAAACAAATTAAAAAATTACATTTGGAAAGCATCGATTTTTGTTATTTCAGGACGAACATCCTGAATATTATCGTTTCATTAAATGGTCTCTTCTGGTTATAAACCGCTGGATGTTTTCTTTTTCTAAAAAAAAATTCTTATTGCTGGGTTTTTGTCCAAATTATTGCTTGTTTGTAAAGATAAAAGTATTAATATTTATAATCAGCAAGAGAAAGTACATTTAATGAAACAATATTATATAGGTTGACCCATTTAAAATAACATAGTCGATGCTAATTTTTTACTTTCCAGTTGTTATTTGTTTCTATTTTGTATCAAATCTGGCGGTTCAGATAAAAATCTTATATTATGTTTAAAATATATATTAGAAAAAACCTGTACATTTTAAACAAGAAGATTTTAAACTACAGTGATATGTGTATTAGAAAATAAATGATAAAACGAACATTTAGCTGCAACAATTTATGGAAAGATTTCCGGACAGAAGATTGATATATATATTCCAGAGAACTAATTTAATAAAAATTTTATTTTTTATATGCAGAAAGGAAGGGTCTTTATTTATATATAAAGGAAGACATCATTGAACCTTGTTGAAATATTTAATAAAAATCAAGTTTTTGCCTTAGCAGAGCAGATAAAGAACACTCTATACACTCTCCTAGCAGTTTGTGAAAACTTGATTCGCCGTTGCCCTGCTTGTGTAGTGATAATGCCCGTTTTCAACACATATAGAAAAGTTTTTGTTAGAATGTTGCTGTAACTCACAGTATTGGTTTCTTAAAATAAAATGCTAGATTCAGGCTCAATAAAACAACAATAATTTCATAGGTTTTTTAGAATCAGTTGAAGAATATTTAAAATCTTTTTTCAATTCAAATTCAAAAAATATTTATTGTGAAAAATTCAGCATAAGAAACATACAATAAGAACGCACAAATATACACAGAAAGACACACTGTCTTCAGTGATCTCTATAACCTAGCCCTGCTTTTAAAGTCACCACCTATAAACTAAATATATATGCAAAAAATAGTCATTAAAACAGATTAAAATCAAAATCAGGACTTATTATCACAGGCAACAGAATTTCCTGCTTCAATCTTACTTTTAAAGTAGCCTTTGTTACATTCGGTATATTTTTCAATGCATTAGGGATAAACGGAGCCAGAAATGAAAAACTGGATAGAAAAGCCATGGTTTTATGAGACGGAGTATTAAGTTATTATTGTTGGATATCAGACCGAAGTGTAAGTTTAGCAAAAGATGCTTGGGTGTTTGAGTATTCAGTATTTGATGTACAAAATAGGCCAAGTGAACAAATCTGATCTCATTCAATTTATAAAAGTTTAGACCGCGAATATATAAGCGTGGAACATGAACTATAAAACATGGGCCATAAACCACATCAGCATAATGAAAATGAGAAAAAACGAAGGAAGTAACAAGCATTTTTTTAATGTCTCTATCCAGCAAGTTCTTAAAAGGATAAAGCCTCTTCAAGCTCAGATAGACCTTGCGACAGACATTCGAAACATGACTCTCAAATTTCAATCTTGAATCAATCGTCAGCCCTAGATTATTAATAGACTGGCTGAACTCAATCACCTGTCCATCCACCAGAAGCTCAAGATCACCGACCTTTTCGAGGTGATAGCTTGAACATATCAACATGTGCTGACTCTTCGATGCATTCAACACAAGTCCGTTATCCCTTATCCATTATCTAACATTGGTGGTGGTCTGATTTAATATATGGCATCCCGATGATCCTCTTCATTAGGTGAAAAATCAAATGAAAGTGATATTTTCAGCAGGGCAATAAAGATGGATGTAGGGTCCAGGACATTTGAACAGACTATATCAGCAATTTAACAGATTGTCAATTCTTTGCTGATAATGCGGAATAGAGATTTCATTGACCAATTAGTTTCAGCTATAGTAGTACGTAAATTGAATATAACTTTTTGGAACCAAAAAGATAACCAACCAACCTCATAACACCATTATGACCTACCTTAAGCATTCGACGAGGTGACACATAAAAGTCAGATATCCTAAGCTCCCGGCTCAGATCTATAACACCAATTTGATAGGAACACAAACTGTTAAAGGTACTATTCTTAATATTCGTTGATTTATCTCTTCCACAAATTTATTCAGAACTGGTCTATTATTCCACATTGGAACCGTCATTAATATGAGATTTATAAGAATTCCAGTACATAAAAGTTGGGTAATTAAACTTTCAGATGGGTAAGAACCGTTCAAAGCATTCAAACCTCCATGTACAATAATAAGTCTTAAATTTTGTAAAGTCATCAATAGCACCAGAAGGTGCCTTAGGAAGAAAAATGTGGTCAAAAAGTACTTTAGGTTTTGAGAAATATATTGATGAAATTTGTCACCCAAAGTATCTTGTAATTTTTGTAAAACGACCTATCATACCATCACTCAATAAAAGCACCTTGTGTTTATTGCTTTAGAAAAATATTTGATCACACACAATAGAATCTGAGAATGTCCCACACTTAAAACTGTTCATGTCTCCAAACCCAAATCAACTTGCAGTTTTTTCTGAATTTTAAAAATGTTATTCTTTTTCTTAGGGTCACAAAGAAAGGCTTTAAGGTTCTATTTAAGAAGGTTAGTTCCTGAAAATCTACATTTTCAATTCTTGATTATCATTGTTAATTTGGGACTGTTTTCCTTGTTGAGAGTTTCGAAAATTATTTTTATTTTTTATTTTAGAAAGTTGTTCCTTCAAAGCAGTTTTATAGTGTCACTCTGCTCATTAATTTTTTAATAAAATTTTCCTCAGGGTCTCTAGCATCCAGTTCAAAAACTTTTATACGCTTTTTGAGTTTATTAATATTTCATCCTTTAAGGCAACATCCTTGACTTTAACGGAAGAGTCACTTGAACAGTATAAAAATTTGTTATTTATAACCCTTATTTTGTACATTTCAGGCCAGTCAATCAAACCAACTTCTGATAGAATTCAGTTTCATTAAAATTTTTAAAATCAGTAATTTTTAGCTACATCTTTTAGGTTTTTCAAAAGACATCCATAAAGATTGGACCATGTTATGGTCAGCAAGAGAAAAAAAAGTATATATAACAACTTTAATATAAAGCATTTGTAATATCACATCAATAACCATTACGTCAAAAGCAGCAAATTTATAGGAAAATGTATGCTGTATACAAAGGTGAGATTTACATCAGAGAATTAAAATATTTTGACATAGGTGTCAATAAGAAGATTAATATTTAAAACCAGAAGGACAAAGTTCTCAATACCTATGCAAAGAAATTGTTTTTATGATATCTAAAGTTGATACATTAGTTTAATTTTATAGTAAACCGGATAGTTTCACTCCCAAGGCACAAGTTATACCATTTAATTTAACCTTTAAGACAATATATTCAAGGTGATTGCCACCATCAACTGGCACTTGCAGTACTGAGAACCTTATACCTCTGCGAATGTACAGGCAGACGCCACCACCCTTGCAGCACGATCCCTATGAACAACAGAATAACCCGGGATATCTACCATAAAATCTGGGATATCCTTGAAAAAAACCAGGTCTCACTAAGAGCCAATGCAGCAAGGGGCACTGACGACTGCGTCACATATGCTCTTAAGTCGCTAATCTTACACACACACAAACGAACATTAACCCAGAGAAGACAAAACAATAGAAAATTGAACAAAGATTGCGCTTGACTGCAGCCGACGTACACGGGGAAACTTCCTCTTATCGTTGGCCATCCCTAAACCACCGACAGTCAAAGAAACTCCGGAATCAACATTCACAATAGCACCCACCAAACTGGAATTAATCATTGGAGTAGAAACATTTTGTGGTGGGCTGATTTCAATATCAAGTGGCATCCCGATCATTTCGCTCTTATCAGTTTGGAGATCAGAAAGTGATTTTTCAATGGGGCAAGGTTTGGGTGTAGGGTCCAGTGACATTTGATTGCTAGCTATATCGCAATTTAACAGATTGTCAATTCTTTGCTGATAATGCATAGAGATTTCATTGCCAATATTCTCATCTACGATACATTCTATTTTGGAACTCGCCAGACCAACCAACCTCATAACACCATTATGACCTACCTTAAGCATTCGACGAGGTGACACATAAAAGTCAGATATCCTAAGCTCCCTGCTCAGATCTATAACACCAATTTGATAGGAACACAAACTGTTAAAGGTACTATTCTTAATATTCGTTGATTTATCTCTTCCACAAATTTATTCAGAACTGGGTAATTAAACTTTCAGATGGGTAATAACCGTTCAAAGCATTAACGATGCAGCAACGAAGTCTTCTCTTGTAAAGTCATAGCTCAACCTAGAAATGTCGTCAAAAAGTACTTTAGGTTTTGAGAAACCCATTACCTGAAATTTATCACCCAAAGTATCTTGTAATTTTTGAGTAAAACGACCTATCATACCATCACTCAATAAAAGCACCTTGGGTTTATTGCTCAAAAAATATTCTGAAGTGGACTCCACCACAATACTCTGAACTTCGGTCTGAGAAGACCCATCGACCCAGACCTTCTCATTCTCCAAACCCAAATCAACTTGCAGTTTTTTCTCAAGAGTTTTGATGTTATTCTCTTGGGTATCGAGCTTGCGCTTTAAGGTTCTATTTAATACACTTAGTTCCTTAATCTACATTTTCAATTCTTGATTATCATTGTTCAGCTTTTGCAACTCGTTTTCCTTGTTGGGGTTCGAATTATTTTTATTTTTTATTTTAGAAAGTTGTTCCTTCAGCAGTTTTATAGTGTCACTCTGCTCATTAATTTGTTTAATAAACTTTGTTTAATAAACTTTTATACGATTTTTGAGTTTATTAATATATTCATCCTTTAAGGCAATATCCTTGACTTTAACAGAACAGTCACTTGAACAGAAAATCTGATGACGATTAACCACACGACACGCTCGAATTCTGTCCTGACAGCTTCTGTGGAATACGTCATAACAGCCGACACAAAAGTAATTTTTCGTCTCTTTTCTTTTCCCACAACACTTAAAGATAGTAGCCATAATGAGGAAAAAAGTATATATAAGTACTTAATATAATACTTCACTAATACATATCAATTAACCATTACGTCAATACGAAATTTATAAATGTAAATCGGTAATTTCGGTAATTTAGCGCATCGTTATGCTAAAACTCTCTTTGTCGTTTCACTACGAAATTCGAAGTTTAAAACCATATTTAAGATTCCAACAAAAGAAATTGTTTTTATGAGATCTACTGTTCCTCTTTTAGTTTAAAGTTTATAGTAAATCGGGTAGTTTCTTTGTTTTTACAATACTGTTTGCTTATTTCTCGGCGGATTTTTACAAAATATAGATTAAAATATTCTTGATAATTTTACACACACAGCAGTACTATACAGAACATTAATATCACATATTTACTCGAGAAAAACGGGCAAAAAGCGGAGCAATTTACGGTAACACTGCACAATTCGACGACTCATATTTGTAACAATAATCTAATTGAAATAACGTCCACAATGACAGTTCGTGCAACCCTTAAGAAGTATACTGCAATGTTGCCATCTTGTCAAAAAAACGTAAATTTCATAATGATCATAACTCCAAAGCCCTTGAGCGTTAGTCCCTTTTCTATAAGAATATTTATAGTAATTTCCATTTCACACACACACAAACCTACATAGAGAATGTAAAATAAAAATTTAACAAAGATATCAGCACCAATATTTTTACAAAGCTATGCCCATTGGAAAAGGTGTAATTTTTATGGCAAAGATTGAATTGTATAAAAATTTAACATTTAAAATGTATGACTGAAACATTTTGAACAACATTTCTAAGTATTATCTTACGAGATTTTGTAGTCCTGGTTTATATAAACTGTCGCTTTTTCTAACTATGTAGTAAAGTAACAACTTTGTTATAACTAGATAACTGAAACTGTATTGTGGAGCAGTTTTATTTTCCAATATATTTATGCCTTTGATAATTGCTAAAATAGTGTATACACCTCAGGAGTAAAGTTATTTAATCTCTCCTGTGACTGACACTATACAATAAGTTAAAAAGTTTACCTAATGGTGTCCAATCAGCCATCATAAAATAACCTCCTTCGGGCACAATTGGCTTAAATCCAGTTTCTTGCAAGAACTGTGACATAAATTCTCTTTTTGGTTCTAGTTCCTTTGATATTGACACAAAATAACAGTCATCAGATCCTAAGCGCTTCAGTTCTTTTTCAAATGCGATTGCAGTAGCTTCCTAAAATCAAACAAATTTAAATTCATGAATATATGGCCTTTTAATCTAATATTTCACTAAAATAAGCCAAGCCATGATTATGTTTACTAAAAAAACGAAATCGCAGCTTATTACATCACTAAAATATTGTACATTACCTGAATCGGTGTACATCCTGTATATACAGAGTTCTGATGAATCATTTGCAAATTAAACATCAAATTTGCGGGTCCATAAGCCCAACCTAATTTCCATCCGGTAACACTAAAAGTTTTACCAGCAGATCCAATTGTAATTGTCCTTTCCCACATTCCGGGAAGAGTAGCTAAAATTGTTGTTTCATAACTATGATATAAAGAAGAACAAACTATTTAATTCATTTCAGATTATGTAAATACAAGTTAATCCAAACGACTGACAAACTTGATTTAAAATTTAATTAGATATGCACTACTTCTCAAGCCCCTATGTTAGTCTCCTCCTTATCAGTGAAAGCGGAATATAGGTTCAATATGTTAGGATGTTTATTAAAGAGTTATTTTAAAACTAATATAGTTTTATTTTTTACAATCCGCTCAGGCTCTCACAGTCCTCCTAAAGACAAATGCCTATCTACAGAGAGCTCAGCTGAAAAAATTAGGGTTAAAGTTGCCTTAAAAGTATGCTGCATTGCTGCCAACAATCTGCCGAATTGTGTCGGCAGGTGCAAAATATTTGGGAGAGTGACGCTACTAGTTTATTTCTATTATGCTGCCGTGTTGAAGTTGATATTAATTGATTCATACAAAAAGCTTTGTAAAATGGTTTGTTTGACTAGACTGATTTTCTAAAATCAAGCACATCGTCAAATGTTTTCAGCTTTTTGAATAAATTTTTTAAGGATGTAAATGTCCCATGTAGGATTCTAAAAAACTCTACACGAAAAAAAATACACATTGTTATAGGGCGATTAAAAACTCATGCTGTACTGATTAATAAAAATAGGTTTGAACTGCTGTATTTGAGACCCCTTTAGACGTTCCAACCGCGTGCGGTAAGCATAAAAAATACTAAAATAAGAATACTACAATACTTTTAAAAATATTTTGGAATGAGAAATAAATACTCCTTTATAAATCTTAACAGCATTCTTTATAGACGGTTGGCTGAGACTTTTATAAACGAGTTATTAAAAAAAAATAAAAAATTTAAATCAAGGTCATATGTCTAGCAAGCCTAACTGTATTTTGCCGCGAAAAAAAGAAACAACATTAATTTAACTAAATTCATATGCATACCTATTCGAATATGCTTATTTGGCTTGTACACCATCCATTCGTATACTTCATCAGATATACATAGAACATTATGTTTCTTACACAAATCGGCAATAAATGTGAGTTCCTCGAGAGTGAAGACTTTTCCTAATGGATTATTTGGAGTATTTACTATTATTGCTTTTGTTTTTGAATTAAAAAGTCCCTCTAATTCTGCCCTATCTAAGACGAAGTCAGCAGAAGACAAAACGGATCCCTCAGTACTATTCTAAAACATATGTTATTTACTAAACTTTTAATTAAAAATAGAATCCGAGGTGAAAATGTTTTAATTTAAAACAGTAGTTTCACAAAATTGGCATAGAAAATTCTCAGTATGAGAAAATTGTTATTTCTAAAATAAAAAATTAATACTTACAGGTTTTAAAGCTATATACCTTGGTATACCGCCAGCATATTTAACCATGGGCTCATAACAGTCAAAGAACGGTTCAATTATGATCACTTCATCACCAGTATCAACGTGCCCTGAAATATATTAATTATATCTTGTTTCAATAAATATTAGGATTTTTTTTGAAACACCTCTTTTTTTTCAATAAAACTTTATTTATTTTGCTTTCACTGTCTGTAATTTACATAAAAGCATCAATTAAATTAATGCGTTTTTCCTGGGTTGATAAGATCTTGTTTATTTTAAATACAGTGGCGGCTCTTCGATAGGGTAATTTGGTCAATGACCCCCCAATAGTTGTAATAAAACGCGAACCTTGGGAAAAGTTAAATACGCTACACTATTAGCAGCGCGCGGCGGTTCGAATAGTCTTGTTGCGTTCCTTAGACATAATAAAATACGCTATACTAAGCTAGGCTGGGCAGTCCGAATTGCTTGACGAAAGTACCCGAAGATTTCACAGCTACCAAGCGAGCCGAACGTGATAGCAAATGGAATATGAAATCGATATTCGGGCCATCAGTCACGCGGTCGATATTCTAACTCGATATTGTTTCGGACGTTTTTAATCGATGAAAATTGATTTATATACTGTTTTTTGTAATATATATTTTTTTATTTTTATGAACCATGTGTGAGTTAGAAATATACAGGAAATAAAATGTTGGTAGTGACTAATGCAAAAAAATAAACTAAAAAGTGCTTAAGAACTTAATTTTGCAAAAATAACCAGTTACAAGGTAGTCTATCTTTGAGTTGTGAATGTACATGAAATAAAATGTCGGTAGTGCAAAAAATAAACAACTAAAGAGTGCCAACGAACTTAATTTTGAGAAAATAATCAAATTCAAGACAAGTGGTCGCAATTTGCCAGAACTTAGTATACGACAAACTAGTAAAGACAAAAATAAAGAGGTTCATCGAAACTTTCGCAAAAGCATGTACGATTTAGCTAACTGTTCGCTAAAGTATGTACGATTTAGCTAATTGGATATGTGGTTGAGAAGTCTCTAACTCATTTTACTGTTATGTTTGTTTGTTGCTTTCTATGGACTCGTCGGACTCATTATGGCGCAAAAACGGTGTTAAAGACTTAAAATAAGAAAAAATAAAAAAGCATGCATTTTCTGCAGATCACATGAAATGTTCGGTGGACTATGCTACAGTCGGAAGTGTTGATATTCGCACTCAGCTAGACACAGCTTATAGAAAATCCCTTAGGGATTTTAATGAAAATGTATCCAAAAATCGTTATATTTTAAACAAAATTATGGATTGTGTAAAATTTTGTGGGGCATTCGAGCTGGCACTACATAGCCATGATGAAACGGCTTTGTCTGAAAATCCAGGGTTTTTTCGAGGGCTTATAAATTTTGTTGAGGAGTTGAACCAAGATGGACTATCCGCTTTAGCAATATTATGCATCGAGAAATCGTTTATAAATGGAATATGCGTGCAATTTTAACGAACGTGTCATCATCACGAATTTAACCCGCAATTTAAAGATAAGATATTTATTTTTATTTTAAGTATGCCTATTTTTAAATTTGTTATTGACCTCCCAATATAATTCACCACGAGCCGCCACTGTTTAGATAGGACACGCTATATATTAGTTCAGATTATGATTGCGTGTTTAAAGACGAATTTAATTGACTTAGGCTTAGGTAAAATTACATATATTTGACTCAAGAGTACCATAAACATTTTTTAATTGGTAGTCAGTATAAAACTTCAGACAACTGATGCGAATGAAAACATTACTTAGTTTCGGTGAACTTTTGCAAGAATAATCTACTCATTAAAATCTTTTCGTTCATACCTCATATTTTGTCCGTTTGGCTTGACTTTGCCACTCAAGTTATAACTTCGAGGGTGAGATGCAGGCCTATTAGGATTACTATTATGAGCGATTTCAAAAAATGTATCACTAATACATGCTAAAACATTTTACACCTGGAACTAACTACTTCATACTACTACTTACTACAAGTGTAGACAAATTAAGTCATAGGGATACTGATTTGCTGTTTGCTTCTATGGCGCTGTATAAAACTACCAGTATGCTACGAACTACTCATCATTTTTAACCTTTTTCATAAACTGCTGCTTTTTACACAGGTTAATGAGACCTAGAGTTTATCATCGCACAGCACTATTTATAAATTGATTTTAGCATGTTACTAATAAAGTGCGCCACTGCGTATGCATCAGACAGTGAGGGGAATCAAACTTATGTAAAAAACTGCCAGCGCCCAGAATCGAACTAGGGGTATTTATAGACAGATAACGTACCACTGGGCTACACTAATCATGGAAATCTAATACATACCTGTAATAGCAGCATAAAGAGCTTCGTATGCACCAAGAGTTGTCAAAATCTCCTTTTGTGGATTGATTTCCCGACCAATGAGTTGTGAATATAATTTGGATAGTGCTTGTACTAATCTTGGGTGACCCTGTAAAAAGAAGATCTTACTGTAATATTCTAAAATCCGATGTATACCGAAAAAAAATGCTTGCTGGATAATCAGTTCTTGAACATGTAAATAATCTATAACCATTTATATGTTTAACCATTGATAAAATAATTAAATAATTAATCTTTGAGTGTCTAGTTTCAAACATGTAATTAGAAGTAGTTTTTTCCAGAAAAATTCTCCACTACTAACTGAAAATAAAGTTCACGGACTTTTTCCAGATTTTCCAGAAAAATTATATTTTTTTTCTGAAATTAAATTTTCAGAAAAAAAGGACGATTTTTGGTTGCATTACATCTTATGCTTATACATGAAATTATGAATTCTGTAAAGGGCCTCTCACACTTATAGAAAATGGCATTCATTTTTATAATTTTTTGATACAATGCTGTTTTTCACTTCTTGATCATGTCATTGCCACAAATTTTTGATTATAGAGATAGATATTTTGAGATAGAGGCTTTGCCTAAATTCCATATAAAAACATATCGAAAGCAGTAAGCTGGCCCACAGATGCTATGTGGATGTTGTAAACATTATTCGCTTTATATCTCAGAAAGTAAGCATTTTTGGACCTATATTTTTGTAAAACGTTCCCTTATTTCGGGAAGAATTATGTTTTATACATCTACATGAATTTTTTTTAAAATAATTATTTTGTTTCATCCTGTACTCCCTAGTATTTTATATGGGATTTAGAAAAAATGTAGTACCCTGTATCTCAAAATCTGATCATAGGATCAAGTTGTGACCCTTATACTTTTTAATCAGGGAGTTAAGAACTACATCATATCACAATATAAGGAAAGTTGATTGAACGCCATTTCAATTCATCAAAAAGACCTAACCCGAAGCTTTGAAATACAGTATCACTTTTTGCATAAACAACAGAGATTAAGACAATAATACAGCCTCGTTTTCAATACTGCGTTAGTATTTTGGGTTTGTTGGATCAGAATTCACATCCATTTCTGTAGCTGCTATACATATAAAAGCGGTATGAGAATAATATTAAAATATTACAGATATACATTCATTCAGTTAATGCCAGGTTGCCTACACTGGTTGACATAAAACAAAAACAATTATACCTGATGATGATTTTTATTTACAAAGTAATATCCTGTATCTCAATTTATCATTTACAATAATCAAATACATAATTGAAAACTTAAAGGGGTGTGTACACATGCAAAGGTAATGAAACAAAAAGATCTCTATAATGTGTATAATATCCAAACTCCAAAATCATAACAGAGCGCTTTCGACTAACTAGTCATCATCAATGCTACTCGTCAGGGAACAAGTGGAAATTCATGGTACCAAATCAATGCAATAAAAACTTTTTACGTGTAACAAGGACAAAACAAAAGTTGACGAACACCACATTACATTTTCAAAAAATTTTGCTTAAATGTATTGCTTAAAAAGCAGTCATCATTCATACAGGCATCATGAAACAGAGAATACATAATTACCTAACCCAAGATAATAACGAAGTGCACATAAATATATATATATATATATATATATATATATATATATATATATATATATATATATATATATATATATATATCCAAATTAAGTGTCCACCATTAGTAACATTGTTATTAGTAAAGATACAAAATTGTTTAAATAAGCAAACTATTAGCATTTTCAACGCTCTTTAAGATGGAATCAATAAAAAAACAATTGAGCATCGCGTTTTCGAGTTTAGACAAGAAATACAATGTTTTTAAATGGAAACCCCTGTATATTATATTTTTTTCTGTTAAATGAAATTTTAAACAAAAAAGGTTATAAGGAAATAAAACCAAAAATAACATTGATATTACAGTTTCTAAAAATTAACTGCAAAAATAATAAGAAGGCTATATATATATATAGATATGTGATGGATTAGAGGATATCATATATAGGCTTTAAACAATGATAATCAAAATATATATGTTGTGTATATTAATCAGTTTTGTTGTGTCAGTTACTAATCTATGGTTTTTATGAAGAAAAGTGTGATATGTTGGAATCTTATATGCAGAAAATATGAGGGCAAAAGAATACTATGCTGAATTATATCCACTTCGCATTCAACCGCATGAGAGATATTTTCTGAGATTATACCGAAAATTTAGAGCCAATGATACATACTGTTTTTGCTAAAACCAGGGCAAAAAAGGATTTTATAATAAGCGAGGCCACGGAAATTGCAGTTATTGCATATTTTGAAGCCTACCCTGAGAATTCCATACCAGATATTGTCAAAGACTCGAATTTTAGTTATGGCAGTGTGCATAGGATTTTAAAAAAATACAAATTTATTCCTTATAAGTACCGACCAGTTCAAGCGCTTTTGCCAGGAGATCCAGAGAGAAGAATTGTTTTTTGCGAATGGTACCTTAACTTTTATAAATGTAAATAACTTCCGTTATATTTTATGGACCGATGAATCCAATTTTTCAAATTCCGGAATGTACAATAGAAAAAATCATCATTACTGGTCAAGGGAAAATATATATAGTCCGTTTCAGTTTTAACGTTTGGTGCGGTTTATATTGTTGGTCCTTTTTTTTATGAAGGCATCTATATAGGTATGTGGCATATATATGAAATTCTATAATTTCTTAGATGAACTGGATCTATAGTAGACAGAATCTGCATTTTCAACAAGATGGCGCACCTGCGCACAACTATATATCAACTTCTATACTTTTTTTAATGCTCAGTGGATAGGGACAAATATATGGCCCCCGCGTTCACCAGACATATGATTTCTTTTTATGGGGATATTTAAAGGATCAAATTTACAATATACGTTATTTAAAGGCTGCAGTTAGGGAAAAGATATATGGTAGAACCATACTAAAGGCAGTTCGAGCAGTTCAGAAACGAGCACAAAAATGTATCGAAGAACGGGGCGGTGTATTTGAGCACCTTCTAAGAAAAAATTAGTTGTTTTGTTTTCTTATAATCGATGTTTGTAAAATTAAGATACTTTGCTGTTCTAGCTTTTGCTGTTAATTTTTAGAAACTGTAATATCAATGTTATTTTTGGTTTTAAGAAAAATTTCCTTATAACCTTTTTTGTTTAAAATTTCAAGCTTTAACAGAAAAAAATATAATATACAGGGGTTTCCATTTAAAAACATTGTATTTCTTGTCTAAACTCGAAAACGCGATGCTCAATTGTTTTTTTAGTGATTCCATCTTAAAGAGCGTTGAAAATGCTAATAGTTTGCTTATTTAAACAATTTTGTATCTTTACTAATAACAAAGTTACTAATGGTGGACACTTAATTTGGATAAGACAGTATAATATATATATATATATATATATATATATATATATATATATATATATATATATATAATATATAATATATATATATATATATATATATATATATATATATATATATATATATATATATATATATATATATATATATATATATATATATATATATATATATATATATATATATATATATATATATATATATATATATATATATATATATATATATATATATATATATATATATATATATATATATATATATATATATATATATATATATATATATATATATATATATATATATATATATATATATATATATATATATATATATATATATATATATATATATATATATATATATATATATATATATATATATATATATATATATATATATATATATATATATATATATATATATATATATATATATATATATATATATATATATATATATATATATATATATATATATATATATATATATATATATATATATAATGTGTTTTCATTCCGGTGTACATCCGTTCACTACTGTCGTTCTGAAAAGAACAGTTATGCTGACGTTTCGCCAAAATCACATTTGGCATTTTCGAAGCTTTCTTTCTCGCGTCCGAATAGAGACTATTTCGGACGCGAGAAAGAAAGCTTCGAAAATGCCAAATGTGATTTTGGCGAAACGTCAGCATAACTGTTCTTTTCAGAACGACAGTAGTGAACGGATGTACACCCGGAATATATCCATAAATATACATATATATATATATATATATATATATATATATATATATATATATATATATATATATATATATATATATATATATATATATATATACTAAAATCGATAAAAATGCTCTTTCACACATCTTTATAGTTATAGAAAAGATATATAGAATAGCAAAAATTTATATATGCAAAACGGCCTACAAGAAGAATTGCTATCATATATATATATATATATATATATATATATATATATATATATATATATATATATATATATATATATATATATATATATATATATATATTTAAGTAACGGTCAAGATCTTGTATTTTTTGAAGCATTCCCTACAGGTTTCTAGAGGCCCTAGCCAAACACTCTGTTAATGTTTGTGCTCTGGCCCCACAGCAATATGTTATAGGATAGGTAGTGATAAGCCATTGAATAATATATAGTGAGCAATGTCTCCGTTAGGACTGACTGTTTCATCTTTAGCAGAGTATAGTATACCTTGCTGAGCCGAGAGCAAACATGATCTATCTGGTAATCCCAGTTTGTTCTTTCATCTAAATATGTTCCAGAAACTTCGTCCATTTAGCGGCCCCTCTTACTGTTTTTTCCTTATTAAGTACGAGCTGATTCTTTGCACACCACTGACTCATTCTATCATATACAGAGGATATCTCATGTATAAGTAATTCCTCATCATTTGCTGATATTCCCACAGATCAAGAATAAAAAGAATGAATATCAGTGGTGCCAAGATCGAACCCTGAACCGCTCCTATAATATTATAGTGGCCAGAATTGAACCCATTCACACTCACCACATGCTCTCCATGAATGAAATCGATCATTACAACCGCAGCTGTTTCTGTAGACCTTTCCATTCTGAATCCATGTTGGTTTTTGTTGATTATTTTGTACTTGTTTAGGAACTGTACGAGTCTGTTGTAAATGACATTTTTGGAAAAAATGCTTAGAATTGATATTGATCTATAGTTTTCTAGGTCAAGTCTGTCTCCAATTTTAAATATTGGTATTACTTTTGCTATTTTTAAGATCGATGGAAAAGTTCCTGTGTTCATTGCGGTGTTGATTAGAACCTTCATTGGTTTAGCTATTTCGTCTGCCACGGTTTTAATTATCTTAGTAAGAATTTCATCTACGCCCGCCGACTTTTTGTTTGTTAAGTTTAAGGAAAATTGAATTTGTTTGGAAATTACCAGTGGCGGCTGACACTGTATTATTTCGACCAAAATGATCTTTGATTTTTGTTTCCGCTACAGTGATCCAATTCGTCTCGAACTCTTCGTTTGTCAGTGACTATTTCATCTTTCACTTTCAGTTCTATAGAGGGTTCTTTCTTCCCATTTCTCATTTTCATTCATTAGATGTTGTAATTTATGTGTAAACCTTAATAAGTGCTTAATATTATTTTATTAATGTTATAACTTAAGTTATATTTCCTAAAAAATTTGAATCCACTTCAACCCACTCATAATATTATGAGTCATTAACAGTTCTAATATGTTTAATGCCTCTTTATTAATTTATAAATGTAAGCGTGTAGCTTTTATCCACTATCTTTTAATAAAATTCTGATATTTCTTGCAGACATGCTTAAAAAGAAATATCTTTAGAAAAAACATTTTAAAATTTGTTTAGCATATCTATTACACTATACTACAGAACCATTTTGAAAAAATGACCAATTTGGTAATAGCTGTTTATCCCTTAGGCTGTTTTAAAGATTTTTGTATCACTCACATGTTGGTCCTGTCTTCTAAGAATAAATCAACGTATTCTTTTAAATTATGTAACATAGTAATGACCTTTTTCAGCTATTTTCTAAGCTCTAATGCAACTAAATTATAGACGAAACGTAAAAGAACCTGCAGCAATATGTATTTAAATAGATTACATATTGCTCCTCAAAAGCCTTTTATTTACCAGTGTCTACTTTTTTACTACATTTAAAGGTACAAATAATGCTTATCTGAACAAATCTCACTAAGTTCTTTTTTTCAACATTTTTAAAAATGTTTTATTAATATTATTTTAGAAAATTTTTTACCGTTTCTGTAAAGATTTTTTAACTGCTCTAAGCTGATAAAATTATCCTGTACAGTAGTATGTCCGAAAAAAGTAGTGGTAAAATATCTTGATACATCATTTTTACTAGAATTTCAAAATCTGAACTACATATCCATTTTCCAGTTCTGGTAAATTTTATTGAAGCTTATTATGCGGCGTGAAAACCGACAACAATATACTTTGCATTTGCCCCCAAGTCTTTCCAGCTGCCTTTTATAAAACAGAGCAATACTATAAGTTATGACATATTTTTGATTTCTGCAATTTCATACTAGAAATTCAAACTCTCTGGATATTTCCTTTGGAAAGAGTTGTGCTGCTTGTGGCACCTCTTAATATACTATGTGTCATTATGCACTACATTTTCCAAAAAATTTCAGATTTGGTAGTATTTTTATGACAAAATTTGAAAGTCATTCATGTTGACATTCCCGGTAAAGTTGCTAATAGTGCCTAAGTTTCATGAGTAAAAAAAACTTCCGCTGAATAAATTTAAAAAATTCCGAAATCTTGTAAAATTCCACCAGTTTTCCATAACAAATGAAATTCCCTGACTTTTCCAGGTTTTCCATTAAAAGGGAATAAGGCCACCGCCCCCCAATATTGACAAAATTATCTTGTAGACTATGAAAAACATCAAGTGGGCCAATTTTAAATCAATAATTATTATTATTATTTAACACAAATATTTCTGGACACATCACATTAATCATTAAATATTAACATGTAATTAATTAGCACCCTGTTCTACTTTATTTATAAATCAAACTTTGGGAATCTTAAAACTTCCATAGACAGACTAAACTCTTTAACGATGTAGTTCTATGGAATGACCTGTGGATACACAACAAAACCAAACATCTTTTTACTTGTCTACTATGCAAGTCAGCAAGTACTAATCGATCCTTGTAACAATAAAATTGTATAACTACATTGCCTAATTTTTAAACATACTTAAACTTAAAATGGTATATGTCATATTAAAAAAAAGTTCTTTGTTTTAAAAGCAAATATTATAAAGACTTATTTTTACAGAATATTTTACAGTTATATGCATATGCATTTAATGCCTGGTAATTATTTCTTTTAGAAAATATATAAGATGTGGGGAAAATAACTGATAAACTAGAAACACAAAGAACTGCCTTGTAATGTTTATGTAAGTCTCTTGAGCTATATTTGCGTTGAATGTTCAAAATATAATAAAATATTAAAAATAGTTCTAAATAATGTGTACAACTTCAAACAGGACTTATTTTGCTACGCATTAAACTACACTATGCAATTAACGCACTTTAGATTAGATAAGGCAGAATATGTGTGTTAAAAGCATGTTGTAAACTGTTAAAAAAAAAGAAGATAAATTAATATGGTTATCATAATATTTCCAAGAAATATACATGTCTATGTGTGTGGCAATTAGTCGGCCCGTTTCTGTCTCCGTTTTTTTTTATTCAAATAGGGTCAAACACTTCCTCCTAAAATTATTCATTAAATTCAATAAAGGTTTTTAGTCAAAAGCGAGTAAGATCCTCGTTGGCAACTATAGTTTTGAAATTACACCTGAAAACTTTAAAATAAACAGTAACACTCCAGCAAGACTTGCTCTGGATATTTTGATATTTACAAATCAGTCAAATCACTTCATTGTTTGCAAGGTTCATAAATATGTTTCGCAGAGTTTATAAAATTTCGACTTTTAAATCTTAAAATTAACAAAGAATCAACTCCTAATATTAATCCTATAACCTAGTACAATAAAACTAAAAACCCAAAACACTAATAAAATAGAACCAATAATAAAACTTCTAATAATTGCAAAACCAAACAGGATAACCGTACACCAATCCAATCCAAATAACGAATATGAGAAAACTGATCTCTGATCTAACCTCGGTGTCCCATCACGATCTGTTGGACAAATCAGCACACAAATCTAATCAAAATCAAATAATTTATTATCAGACATCCTGCAATTACAAATGGTAGATTTAAAATACAACTTGTCAAATATCTCACATATTTAATAAAATAAGTCCTAAAAAAACATAAGCTTTAAAGACACAACAGACATTGTAAATTTAAAATAGCTAGGACTATAATAGGAGGATAAATTAAACACAAGGATAAAAGACAAATAGAACATATACAGACAATACTAGAATAAAAAAATTAATATATAAATAATAAGAGTTCCTAACTCATCATATATTCCTCAAAGCTATAATACAATGTACTATTGAAAAACTCTTTAACACTGAAATTATTTTTTTAAGTTATCTATATTTCTTAATCTTTCCTGCTTATTCAAATGCCGGGGTGAAAGTCATAATGGTGTAAGTCATCTTTTTTTATAGTCTGAGAAATAAAATGGTTTAGTAAAACTGTTATAATAAATTCAAAAGAGCATATTCATATCAATGATTTAGAATACTAAGTCACGTACATCATTAATAATTCAACTGCCATCACAGTTTAATTTGAAAACAGTTACCGTTATAATAGTGTACATCCGACTTATGCGACTATAAATTCAACTGGCACAACAGTTTAAACTGAAAAGTTACTGTCAAAATGGTGTAAGTCTACCTTACGCCACTACCACTGTAGAGAAAACAGGAATTCTGTATACACATAGAATATGTCGTGGCATCTATGCATATAAAAGTAAACTTGCAATTTACACCATGTTTTTAGATAGAATATTAGTGTATATAATAGTATAATGCATCTATGTCAGTATTTAAAAAATAGTGACTGATATCATTATGACTTTGACGCCTTCAAATATACTTTGACCAACCGTCAGTCTGTTTTATACGGGAGGTGCAGAAAGAAGCCTGCACAGGATAACCTGATATACGTAAATGTATAAACGTGGTATGGTGAGCAGGCCAAGATCTTTAAAGTGTTTTCTACATGATTCCAGTGTCTTTAATTCCTTGATACACATTAGTCTTTTCTTGTAAAATAAATATGTTATATGCATCCCCTGCACTATCCCAGTGACGCAGCCCATAACTAACAATTGACAGAAATAATCAATTGTATATCAAAATAAGAGTTTCTAGACTGACAGTGTCTCTCAAATATCGGATCACAAAACAGGCTTCACTCTATTACACAAAAAACTAATATGTTTTGTCCAAGTTAACTCATTATCTGTAGACCCCTAAAAATCTTGAATTTTGAACTTACAACTAAAAGTCATTATAATATCCACGAATTTTGATTTATGTAATAATTTTAAGTGATCTGTAAGTAGGTTAACTGTTTGTCTCTTTATATACATTTTAAAACCATTTTAGTATAGGCATAGTAGATATATTATTTTGGTTTCAATGTTGGATTTGTTAACAATAACTTGGTCAACAATGATTTCAATATTTTAGGCATTATAATTTTTTGACTTTGACTTATACTAAAAATAAATAGTAAGTAGTTATAATAAAAGTCTGCGAGCTGAGAGCTTTAATTTTTTTTTAAATATCAAAATTGTTCAAGTGGGAGCTGCTATTGAAGCAGGAGAAAAATTTGTGTTTTAAATGCAACTTATAATAATCCTATAATAACTAACCTAATATGATATAACTAAAAAAAATATAAACAATAATCAAACTCCAGATGATACTCTCTAACTAGATTATTTTAATTTTTTAATTAATTAACGCGTTAAAGTTTCCCACCGACCCAAGGCAAAATTAATAGAAAGGATTAAACCTAAAAAGTCCAAACTGCAATTACCCCCGGATTTCACCGAAAACCCGCAAATAGTTGGGACAAGAAGTGTGGCAGACACACCATTGCCACCTTATTCATCTTAAGGGGTATTCACTGACTTACTTTTGAGATATGTTAAACACAAATGAATAATCAGGTCTTTTTGCGGGTAGAAATAAAATACCAATAAAAATTCACTATTTATTTAAAAAAACAACCAACTTTCGATGGGACTTTTTAAACATCCAATTGGTCAAGTGGGAGCTGCTGGCAAAAACAGAGAAGAAAATTGCTTTAATATAATCTATTTTTATGGTAAAAACTTATATTGAAACACCAAAATATATTAACTGCAGTAAAAACTCAACATTTTACCATCCATTAATAATTTAATATTCTTTAGACAAATAACATAGACAAAGAGAATACGGAATCCCAAATAAAACTATAGCAAATAAAAACACAAACGAATATACTACAGAATACATACTTACAAATCCTCTAGTATATTGATGTAAATTTCTATTTGTGGCTACCTCAAGTAATGCATCAGTAACATATTGAGGCGGTGGATAGTCAGGAAAACCCTGTCCTAAGTTCAGAGGTTTATAATCTAGGGCTAGTTGAATATATTCGACCCTACAAAAAGCAAATAAATTTTAAAACTATTTAGTAGGTATAGGTAGACCAAATTAAAGTTTTACAGATATAATAGATATTCCAAAGATAGTTTACCAGTATGACACTTAAAAGAGACATTTGTTTTTAATATGTTAAAATTCAAAATGTTACAATTACTCGCTCTCCACAGCAAACTCCAACTGCTCTGAGTCCTTGACATGCCAGATAATAGTGGTATCATCCGCAAACATATTAAAAATCGGTAATTTCCTTTACCAAGAACATCGTTCGTTATGAATGTTTACTTTTATTAGGCATAGTAAAGTTTGATCCAATTTAGTTCCACATATAGTTATTTAAATGTCATATAGTCAAAGTCAAAATATTTATTCATGATTACAAAATGTTATATGTTACTAAATCTAAAAAAAAACAAAAAAAAAACTTTTTAACAATATCTATAATTAATTAAATTTCATAATTAAAATCAAAATAGAAACTAGCTAAAACTACTCAAAAATAAATAGACAGTTCAGATTAGAGTAACTTTCTGATAAAATTTGACAATTCATTAATTAATATATATATATATATATATATATATATATATATATATATATATATATATATATAAATATATATATATAGGTAGTGTCTTTTCAAACATTTTTATTGGGCAATAATATTCTACCAGTTTCTTATCTATGGCACACTTGAATTTTTAAACATTTCATTAGGCAATTATTATTGTGTAAGTTTGACATAAATTGAATAACTCGTTTTTTTGTAACAGTTGCTTTTAATATTTTATATCTTTTTGGCATCTACAGACTCTAAATTATGAGGAGTTGTACTGTGTATGTGTGTGTGAGTAAGTTACATGGCACAGGTTAGAACCAATTGACCAGCATCAAGAATTGTACTATAAAATACAAGAAGGGTGGTTTTTCCATGACTACAAACATTGTATTTGACCGCAATTTTGAATTTGTACCACAATTTTACCAGATCATCTCTACATCACACATAATTCTCGCAAAAAATTTGAAATCAATTTAATAAGTAGTTTTTCAGGCTGATTTTTAAAATAATGTATTAAGTCGCCATTCTTGGATCGCAACAAAATTTTACCAGTTTATTCCTATTTAATACTTCATTTTTCTGTAAAATTTGAGGCAAATTGAATAAGCACTTTTTAGTAATAATTTTTCCAACATTTTTCAGAACATCTGAAGACCCCTCCACTTCTAAAGATAAAATTCCAGATCAACCCATTTCACCACAATAAATGTTTGTAATTAATATTATACTATTTACACATAAAAACATGTTGCAATATGGCAACCCTATTTTTCCGTAGCACTATTAATATTGTCACAATATGACAGAATGTGAGTCCATATTTCGAAGGTAGTCGTTTAAGAGTGTTATAATTTACTTTATGAAAACTGAATTTCGTTAGTTGATTGACTTGACATATTAATTTACAGGCCTACAAGCAAAGTTGAGACTGAAATATTTGTACAGTTTGAGAAAACTACATCTAGTATCACATTACACGATATCTACTGATCGCTCAACAACTACAAATAATGTGATATTTCTGAAATACTTAGTGACATCGGTTGAGACTGGCCAGCAGATTGACATTATTTATACTGACATATCTAAGGCTTTTGACAGTTTTTGTCATCAGCTTCTATTATGAATTTTAATTTATTTAACTGTAATCAGCAGGTCAACGTGTGTGGTTCCATTTCCAGGGAGGTGTTAAATAAAAATGCATGCAATTCAATACACACTGAACTGAGTGCACAAGTCATTTAATATTTGTCAATTTTGACATTGGTATTCAAATTTCAAAACAGAAATATTAAAAATAATGAAAAAAAGGTTACAAACAATGAGCTGTTTGATTTGTTACATTATTCAAATTGATATGATGTTTAAAATATTAAAGAACTGTGCAATTAAGAAAGTCAGATATGATCAAGAGCCCAGGGTTGTTACGACAACCGTCAAGCTTGGACTAAAGGCAAACATTTTTCAATTACAAAATAGTTAGTGAAGCTTCCTTGTGCTAGATCTTTGGTAATTGAGATGCTATATGACCATTGATCACAATTACTGATTTACAACAATGTTGACATAATTTGCTTTACTTTTAATTGATTATAGACAAAGACACTTGGAATCATCATATCTGTGTCACAATCATCGACAGAATCGAAAAGGTACTAAATAGATATAAATTAAATATTCCATATTAAAATCTGTTGTGTAATACTCTCTAGTATTATAGAACTCTTCTTTGCGGCCTGTAAACCCTTGAGTTTCGAAGAAAGAAGTCAGTTCTTGTTTTTTAACACAAATTACTCAATGGAGGGATTGAATGTGTAATATTTCTGGAGTCGGTCTCATTTCTGGTTTCTCTTAAGACAACAAGACCATCTAGTTTTTCTCAGGGTAATCTGACTATTTATTTGACATTGTTTATGAATTCATATCATCTGAAATGTTTAGCATTCGGTCATGTATGGGCCGTAAGGGCCACTTGTCACTGCTTGCATCAGCTATTTCATTACATTATTATAAAAAAATAAATAACTGAAGTTATTATGCTGAGGTACATTATGTAAGAAAGCATGATCAAATATAAGTTGACCTTTTTAACTGTTAGAGGCATAGTCGATTTATTTAAATTACTACAATAACTACTGCTAATAAATTTAATGTTATCTGCAACATGTACATCTGAATTTGTAGCTGTTCAGTTACTGTAACAAACAAAAATATGACACCAAAAAAAATTATGGATTAAGGTTATTTAATCTACTTGACAACTAGAAAAAAAGACACATCAATAATATTTCCCATTCAATGATTAAGAATTTATGAGTTATGCAGAAAGTGTACATATAAAACAAAGGGTTGGAGATGTTGGGTAAATTCATAAGTGTTCCTGCTGAAAATGAGCATTTTTATCAATTATTATTGGATTCAATGTATATACTTATGAAGACTTTTTTTTACTTTTCAATTTTTATACTGCAGGACATTATCCTTCCTACCGAAGGAACTATTGATAATATATAATTTAATTTTTCAAATAATTTGTATCTACTGACCATTGATCGACAAAATCTATTATCACCTATCAATAGTCACGACCTGCCACTAGGTCTCCCAATTTGCTATAGTCAAATGTGGCAACCCTAGTTTGAGATAATAACATTGTTTAAATACATGACTTACGGTTTCGTGGTATAATTATTTCAAGTTGGGACTAAAGTTTTTAAATACTTCTCAACCTTAACTAATCTATTGAGAAAATTTGATTTAGTACTTTAATAGATATACACATAATTACTTATTTATTATGATACTTTTAAATTAAAGGTGTACTTTGGATTTTGAATAGCTACATTGAGTAGCTGACACATAAGTTTGTATATCAGTACTAGCTTGAAAAAACTATGTTGCAATATGATAATTTAATATCATCAGCAAATATTTCCTTGATTTTTTTTGGCTGTCTATATGAAAAGCAAATAAAACATCATGCTTTATGTACATACCTAGAGACCATAAAAATGAAATGATGAAACGAAAAAGTGATCACTATAAATACATATATCCAATTTTACATTGCTGCAAAAATTATATATTTTATAATACAAAAAATACATAAAGGACTCACCAAACACTAGGTTGACTTCCTTCATAAGCTTTAGGGAGTTTAAATTTTCTATCAATCTCAGTCATTTTTAGAGAAGTTGCAGGGGAGGCTACTGTGGAAAGATATTTACTACAAAAGTTTTTATGTAATGCAACTATTGGGACTAAGTTACGATTTAAACTACAACTTATCTTAGCAACGACCGACATCTAAGGCTAAAAGGGGGGACAGATAAATATTTCTTACTGTAATAGATAAGAAATGAGAAAAAAAATTAATACAATAGGCAATCTATTTCATAGGAAACACAGGTTTAAATTTAAATTTAAATATCACTTTAAACAACATAACCTCCTGATCTTGGGGTCGTCGCAACTTGATAAGTATCTAACAGTGAGATCGAATTTGATTATCACCAAAACACAACTATTCATTTCATTACATTACATACAAATGGGATTTTTCCATTTGATATACGCATTTTAGAAATTTACCAAAGTTAAGGTATCTCTCGTATCCACCCTTGTGTAGTTTCTTTGATTTAAAATTTGAATGCCAACCTTTATTTGAAACTTCTTCAAACTGGACTTAACAAAGTTTTTCCGTTTTTTTATTTGTTATATTATTATCTATCGTTTAAAACCAGGATATCACAAATTATCCACGGACGATATACTGAAGAAGTATAAATTAATTAAGGTCACAAGAGATTAAGGTTCGCAAGAATAAATCTAAATTACATTAATTACAGTGTAGCGGTAGTATACATAAATAATAGTTTATATGGGGAGCCAATAGACAAATTTTCTTAAAAGTGGAATAAAGGGATGTTAATACGTCACAAAACAAAATAAGTAGAGTCTTTCATTGGATAATGAAAACCAGAAACAATGACGATTTTTGGTTTCGTTCAAAAGTAATTTGCCAGCCTAGATCAGAAGTACTTAAATGTCGTCAAATCTAAAACCCTATACGAAGGACAACTTTTTAATAACGTTGTTTGAAGAACTGAAATCGGAATTTTTCTTTCTAGAAAGCTTTCAAATTCTACGTGTGCAAAAAGTCCCTGCTCTTTCGAAAATTTACTGTAGCTTCTGGATCATTTCATTGGAAACATTGTGTCACGTATCAAGCGTTTATGCGGGTAACCATCTCCGCATTTACCCGGGGCCCTCTACCCAATAAAAAAAGAAAGTATCTATTTACGTTTATTAAAAAAATATAACGGACATAACAAAATCACAAAAAATTAAAAGCAGTACAAGCAACATAACAAAAAATAGAAAAAGAAATGAAATAACTGATCTAATTTTTTTCCCACGCTTTGTTATTTGCAAAAACCGCTACAATGGAAGACAGATCTATTTTCCGCGCAATTTGGTTCTGAATTGGCAGAATTGACAACCCCGACAGTCTTTCCTGTCCCATTGTGTTTCTGAGAATTTTTTTTTGTAATTTCATCTTAGAAAATGATCGTTCGGCTGTTGCTACCAATACAGGGATACTTAGGAAAATGTAACAAGCCGTCAAAATTTCGCTAGAACTACTACAGGAACTAAAACGTTAATTAAAATAAACTCCATTAAGTTTTTAATGGATTTGATCCTAAATCGCCCTTAAAACAACTTCCAAAAAAAAACTGGTTGTGAAGAAATGATATCGGAAATATCATGGCAATATTTGACGTACAATTCCTGGCCCGCCGCATACAGTTCATCATCAGAAACTGAATCATTATCTAAAGCTTCCGCTGATATTCGGCGAAATTTTTTATAAATTCCGCTTATCCTTAATTGAGATATTATAATATCTAACGTTGTATTAAAAATGTTTATTTTAAACCAGTCTCCGTTAGATTCGATTTGAAAATGATTTTTCTTTTGGTTAAAAACTCGTTTGGGCCTAGTTATTCTTTTTTTTTTGAAAACTACGCTTTGATCCCCCATTCCGCAGACAAAAAAAATCAAAAATATTTCTTGATATTTTCAAGTGCAGTAAGAAGGATTTTTGCTTGCTGTTTATTTTGCGAGAGTTTTGAAAGAGTGTCAGTTAATTTTAAAATGTTTGATTGCAGAACTATTAAATATGCAGTTTCAACAATTCAAGATTGTTTTTTAAAGAATTAGCTTCTTCCACTTCATTTTTAATATTAGAAGTCAATATAATTTGTGATAAAACTTTTAAGACATTCACAAATCTAAACCTAAGGGCGTCTAATGCATCGTTTCTCGATGATCAACGTGTTGGGTTTAATTTTTTTAGGGTGGTCTTATTTTTATTGACAATCAAAATATATTAAACAAAATAATCAGAACATTTACTTAAAAGAGCCCATCTTTGTATGCTGTATCCAAAAAAAATGTAACCACTTTCAACCAAATCGTAAAAATTTCGATATTTTGCAGTATCTTGCGTGCTATTCATTATAATTAAATAAAACGATGCTTTTTTATTTGATCAATTATTTCATTTTTTACAGCAGTACTTAATAGTCTAATTATTTCATTTTGTATTGTAGGATTTAAATATGTAACTGATTTTTTTTCTTATTCTCTCTAATAAAGTTTTTAAAACCAAACCGTATCCAGAAAGCAAATTTATAATAAAAAAAAATGGTCCTGGATTTGAGGAATCCGAAGTTTCGTCATGTCCCCTGAATGGCATATTAACTAGAAGCCAAAGTAAGTGTAACTTTAATAACACGTTCTAAAATTTGCCGCCATACGTATACTTCCTGTACAATTTTTGACTCAAGCTCATGGTCGATTGTATCATTCCTTCTCCATCGGTTATAAACTGCACAAGATACGTTATGGCTTTGCTTCTGCTCCTGCCTAGTAATTGCTTGATTTAGGTGGAACCAGTCATGTAGAGAAACTTCTTCCTTTCTCATTTCGAATGAATAGTCCTAATGGTCGTGATGGCTTATTGTCAATTATTATTGACAATAATTATTTTTTGATCACTTGTTAATTCGCGTGTATAATATCCTTTATCAGTCTGGGTTTCGTCTACATTACACATTAGCGCCTCCTTCACTTACCAACTATTTTAACAAGAGTCAATACTCTGATCAACATTAATATTTGTATCAGAACTAATCGAAGAAATGTACTTTTGCTCAGTACATGGCTCTTGTGTATGAGTGTGCATTTCCGACGTCGACGTCGTTTCTAACTGATAAATCTCGGTTAAGTTGTCACTGTTGTCAACTACAATAATTTTTAAAAAATGTCAGGGTTTTTTTATTTAAAAGAAAACTCACTAAACACTAAAAATGTTTGTTATTCTAGGGAGTTTTTTGTTTTTTTCTTGTAATGCATCGCGTTTTTTAGGCTTTTGCGCGCCAGATGTATGCTTATAGATGCACATTCTATAACAGAAAAATAGCGTATTAAATACAAAATAATATACTAATTTACATACGTAACTTTAGTAAAATTATTCACATATTCCAGTAGTACAGTCTACCAGTCTCAGATAGAATTTATTTATTAATTAGAAATAGGATCTAATTCAGAAACACCAAATACGAAAACGAAACATGTATCCAATAAATCCACTATACAAATTTTATTAAAACGTTGTTGTTTACAGGGTTGTTCCGTAGCTTAAAATTTTTGTATTAAACGGTTATGTTGAATTGTACCAAATTTCGTAAAAGTGTACCAAATTAGATTTGTATGTAGTACTATGATTAAGGTTATACATCCTCAGTTTCCGTTAGCGATTTCTTTTTTAACATTACTATTTTGTATTTTGACCATTATATCATCCATGAAAATAATGAAATGATAGACAATTTAAGGATTTTATTTATAATATATATTTATATGTTGTGTATGTATATATGCATACTTATTAAACGCAAAATAATTAGTAACATTGAAGTACTGCAGAAAATTGAAACTGTAAAGTAAAACAATATAATTATAATCATTTTTAGCAAATGTAGTATAGTATAGACCTAATTAATAGTTATAAGAGAAAAACTAGACATACTGTCAATTTGTTTTTTATATATGTTTCAGCTAATTTATAAACCTAATTAATGATCATATAGATAATGACCCGCCAACCATCAAAGAATGTCGACTTTACATTAAAGTAGATTATATTACATGTGAGCGTATAAAATAAATATGTATATGCGCTCACATGTAATAAATTCTACCTTAATATAAATTAGACGCTCTTTCTAGCGGGCCATTTTTTACCTGTCCATTAATTAGGCCTACATATTAGCTAAACATATATAAAAAACAAGTTGGCAATATGTTTAGATTTTCTGCAAAAAAAATAGGTAAGTATATCTACGTATATGTAACAAAATTTTGCTATAATATAAATTAGACACTCTTTGAAGTCTCTCGAGTCATTCTCTATTTAACTAATTATGACTATATCAAAATACAAGAGTTCTAACCACATTACACCACAACTTGTTATGTTCTGGCAGCGCGTTTCGCTAACCAAGTTAGCATCATCAGCAGATGATATAAACTGTCAGTTTATATCATCTGCTGATGATGCTAACTTGGTTAGCGAAACGCGCGTCCAGAACGTAACAAGTTGTGGTGTAGTGTGGTTAGAACTCTTGTATTTTGATCTATCTTCCACCACAGGTTCCAGTGTTAGGAATTATGACTATATATTTGCCAAAGTGTTTATAAAAATCAAATTGAAGTGTTGCTGAAATAAGTAAATTTGTATCTGCAAATATTGTACTTGATACACGGAACAAATTGCTGCCTATGCTCGTGCAATTACAGCACTTATTTACTAAATAAATATTAAAATATCCAAAAATATGGATGTCTTCGAATTTTATGTATACTCGAAAAATTGAGAAAACATTGTTGCCAACCAAAATAATGTAAATTTTAAACGACTTCTTAAACCCGTGTTCAGAAGCCATATTGGCGCGTTGTTTAATATCTAATGAAATATTAAAATTAAACACAATGTTTCATTGTCTATTTTTCAAAAAAAACTTAAATGAATTATAATCTTCTACGGAATATTATTAAAATGTCACCAGCAGTTTAGCTGCTAACTTTTGGCTACCAAGTTCACATCAGTAGATATGATTATCACCCATGCCCGCAGCACGTGCTCTATCTAGGTTTCCAGCATGCGCATGGATATCTCGAACGTCTGCTTACAATAACATTATTGGGTACTTAAAGCTTCGTGGTTGAACTGACTTCAAACGCTTCCGATTTTTAACTGAATTAATCCGTTAACATACAAAACAAAAACAAGTGGCGAAATAATTATATAAGGATTTGGAATACACTGCCAACAGCTAGTGCTATCCAGGAGATTCTTTAAATAAAAAAAACGTCTTTATTCAAAATTGACTCGACCCTCCAATCATTAACTTTGAGCGGCTGAATAGCCAGGCTTTCCGCTTTTAATACTGTCAGACCGACAGACAAATAGCCTGGACAGACGGAGAAAACAAACAATTTCATCTAATATTACCCCCCGAGGTAAAGCTATCTCTTTCTCTATGGAGCAACGCGTCGATTTCTATTTCACGGCGCTCATACTACCACCTGCGCTGACGTAAAAAGCCATGCTATGTTATGACTTGTAACACAAAATTATTTAAGACCTGTTATGGTATTTATTAGAAGATATATCGTTAAATTTCGTATATAATTTTATTTTTTTTAATGATATTGTGATACTTTCAAGTAAATTAATTAATAATATGAATGATAAATTGTGCCAAAAAGACGAAAGATGTACCATGGTGCCGAATATTTTCCAAGTGGGCCAAATTTGGTACAAAAGTACGCTTTGGAACAACCCTGGTTGTTTACCAGCCCCGTGTTCAGGCATTCCCCAATAAGCAGACGAAATTTTCGAACCAAAGCGACATCTAGACTCTAGATGGTGTACGAAAAAAAAAGCTCAATGCGGGGATCTTGAACAAGCATCATTGGCATACTATGGAGTGTTTCAGCCGTAAGCCTTACTAATGAAATTCTTTAAAAGAAATACAATACGTGAAAAGAAGTAAAAAATCGAGGAAATCATTTAAAATCTATTTGGAAACGAATAAAGAATTTAAAAGTATATTTTATTTTACTTACGTAGATGATTTTTTAAAATTAAAGCTAAGTATTTTTTCACTTACTAGGAATTTTTTAAATATAGTACCGTGCCCCTTGAAGTACCGGGCCCCTGTTCCGCGGAACACTGGTGACATCGGCCTGTAAGCACTCCTCCATCTACTACTTCAGGCCCCACGACGAGGTCTTTTGTCTGTTTATTTAACGTTGCTGATGTATATAAATTATCGTGGGAACTATTTTAGTATCTTCTTAATCTTATTCACCCACCATAAAATATACCATAAGGGTTTAAAAACTATTTACCATATTCAAATTATAGTCCATGGCTAACCCTTAAAGCTACAATGTGCGCTGTGTACCTAACAAGATGTTTGCAAAATAAATCATAATTCTCTCTTCTCTCACCGCCGATTTTGAAGATTTCTTGTACAACGTTATGCAAAGTTAAATAATTTACTTAATTACCATGTTGATTTATCTACTAATCACAACACAGATGGTTCAACGTGCCTCCTGGGAATGAACATTTTTTGTTGCCTTTGTTGGATGTTCAGTATATGCTTATAGTGTATCTAAAGTCAATTGGGACAACATAAAAACTATATATCCGTCAACAGTAGGCGATTTCTTTGTGAAGCATGGGCGGCGTGATAGAAATTCAAACTTATTTTTGTAAAACGCTTAACTAAATAAAAATAAATTTATTTGATACAGGTGGTGTAGTAGTAAATTGAGCGTACACCAAATTTTCCGCTGTCTCAATTTACTTTAGATACACTTTACTAGTTCGATGGTATTGGTAAGATACTCGGCTTTGGATGCGGCGCATCTGTGTTCGGATATCCATTCAAACGAATGACTTTTTTTAAACAAAACTTATATTTAATAAAATTACGGAGTAGATTAAGTAAAGAAAGTGCGCTTTAAAGGCCAACAAAATTTCAGGTCGATATTAAAAAGGGCCTTTTTAACATAACCTATATTGTCAGGTGGATCATCCCGACACGCGTTAGGGTTGGTAAGTCCAAGCCAAGGTTCGCCACTAACATCATTAAAAAAGCTATGAACCATCATTAAAGCCATAAAATCACTCCAAATCAGATTGGAAATAGGCGTGCACTCAAAAGTGTTATTTTTGATAGGGGGTATTTAATTTAAGATCTTGCGTTTCTGACCAGAAAATACAAGATGTTTTAAATTCTGTGTTGGCGGCAAAATAACACGCAAGTGGCAATGAATTAAAGTAACGCCTACCATTCAAATTTAAAAAAATCAAAAATTTTACAAAAATAGTGTGTTTTTATTTATTTCTAGAAAGTTATTAAGTTAAAATCAAAATGACTAGAAAACTTTTATATCTAAGCTTGCTTTTTTTATGTGTTTTTCGATGTTGTGTTACATACTTTCTTGAAGTAAAGGTTTTAAAGGACTATATTTAATTTCAACATCAAAATTATCACTCATTTTTATACTACAAATCAGAACTTCCTTTTTTAATTTCGGTTTTGTTGGTTAGTTCTTACATTAAATGTTTTCGCCATTCCATTGTGTTACAAGCGTTAAAGCTATAATTATTTGTAATGATCTCCCAGTTTCATTTGTAAATCTAGTTCAGCCATTCAAATCAACAAGCGTTACCGCTAGGGGGATCCGCAACGGATTAGTACCATCACCAGCATTTTATGAGCATAAAACGGTACCAGGTTATTAATAAAACCGTTAAAGCCAAAATAAAAGTATGGCACTGGCTGTTAAATATTATAATTAAATGTGAATAAAACATGGCAAATTAACACCATAAAGTAGTACAGTATCTTAAGTAGCACCGCAGACACCACTTGAGATATATTTTTATTCTAAAATAAATGCAAAGTTTCATATTTAGATATATTATACAGGGAGGGCTAAAGATATAATTAAAAAATTAAAAAAAGAATCTGATTTCAGACGACCGAAAAATCTACCAATGTTTCAAAAATAATTGAAATCGGCGATGGTACGCTTACGTAAGTAATTAGCTAATTTTGTACAAAATATGTGAAATTACATGGAAAAGTGAACCTGAAAGCCACGTTGCCGCATTTCAAATTACCGTGTTGGTATAAAAATGTCTGTGATAGAGCCCGTTTACTAGTAACTTCTTACGTTGATAGATGGCGACGTAGTCTTAATGAAAATTTACTGTCGATAGAACGTCAACACACAGCGAAACGTCAATCGACGAAAGAGACAAACATGAAAAAGTGCTATGGCTGTTTTGAGTGGATTTGAACGAATCAACAATAATAACAAAAAGACATTGAATGGAAGTTTACTTTCTTATGCTGATGAGTCCACATTTAGTGACAGCATGTCGAGCGAAAGCGAGGACGAAGTTCTCATGGACATACAAGAAGAAATTAAAAATATCGAAAATGTAATTACTTTGACAAGAGCCAATATTGATGCTTTGAATGCAAAATTTGCTGATTTTCAACACCCCCCTGCAATGTATTTGAAAGAATATGATGAACTGACTTCCAAGTTACATGAACTGGAGGAAAACAAACGAAAGTTAACTGAACAAATAAGTGGTGGAGGGACCAATGGTAAAGATTCATATAGGTAAGTAGAAATGTGTAGAGTTGTACTTGTTATAAATCAGTTGCAGATTTCAGAGCAGTATAAAACAGAATTAGACCTACCTTGAAACAATAAAGGAGAAGCTGCTTGTAAGTTTTTGTATGATTCGTATGTACTGTTGGCTTCAGATAAATCCATACAGTTTAAATGCTTCATTGTATACCATATTTGATCTTCCTTCATCTACTTACAATACCTTTTGCTTTTATTATAACAGTACATTACTACCATTACGCGTTTGTCAATGTTTATGTCACTATTCCTTTGTCAAGTGCAAATTCCATAAAATATGCCCGATTTAGGTATTTCTACGCAAAAAACAACTATAACAAAAAAGTTTGATTTCTCAGGAGATTTTCAAATTATTTTGGTCTAACAAGGGGTGCTATCGTGGGAAACAAAAATTGGTGAGAGGAGCATCTTACAAAAGTCTGCAAGGACAGGTTTGACATATAAAATGTTCCATGAAGATGATGCTAACTAAAGGGGTTATTAAGGTAAGATTTGTTTAAAGTCGCTGCATTCTGGTACACACAGGACTGTTTCAAGACTAATATAGAACATCGTGGCAAGCAATGCTCCAAATTTAGAAAATGAGCACCCTAGAACCCATTTTAAAATACAGTATTAAGAAATAAATTCATAATATCATAGGGGTTAGTCCCAGAAGAAATGCATAACAGAGTCAGGTCAGATAACAAAAATTAACTGTATGAGCAAATAACTGTAAAATAGGAAGTAATATTGTTTAGGTATTGTTTTAATTTTGATATTAGTGTAAGTCAACAATTGGCGCGATTTCATTTTTCTTTTTTTTTTGGGTAGTCTTACTCCTCTGAATTTCACTTTTTCATTCAGAGGTTACTTTCTGTGAAGTAAGAGACATTCTCAGTGGCTTACAAAACAAAAAAGGAAAATATTTTTTGGGCTAAATTCCAAACCCATTAAAGCAGTAAAAACTGTATTTTGATTCCATTGTAAAAACATACTCTGAGTATGTGGAACCATGCTCTTGTAATATCTATTTTTAAGAAAGGGGATCCTCAGCAGCCTGAAAATTATAGGCTGGTGTCTTTGTTGTCCTTAATTGCAAAGCTGGTGGGGAAATGTATAGTTTTACAAATTACATTTTTTTTCAAAATGTAAATTTAGATTAAAAAAGAGAAATGAAAATATAACTCTTGAAGTTATTGATTTTGTTGTTGACATCATGGAGTCTTGAGGCAATGCAGTACTCAGCCTCCCTCTTTTATAATTTCAATAAGTCTTTTAATTGTGTTTCACATTATATACTTCTGAGAAAGCTGTGAGCCTATAACTTTGATCAAAATAGTGTTTCTCTTTTGAACCCCTATGTCTCGGGGAGAAAGCAGGCTGTGAGTGTGGTCAGAGTGAAATCAGTAAATAATGAAATAACTATTGGGGTTCCACAAGGCTCAGTTCTGAGACAAACTGTGTCCAGTACTTCCCCTAATTTATATAAATGATCTTCCCTTAGTAGAGAAACAGGCCAATTTTGCACTTTTTACTGATAACTCCACTGTTTTCCTTTAAGCTTCAACCCTCCAATGTGCTATGGAGAACTCTGTGCCACTTCATGCAATGGCACAGAGAACTGGTTTTTATCAAACAGGTGGGTTTGAAATAGGGACAAGACTCATACTGTTGATTTTTCCTTCAAACACACCAATATACAGCTAGATGAGAGACTGCTAGTGTATCACTTGGAGTTCTGGGAATGGTCTTTTTTAGTGTGTTCCACTCTAATATGATCTAAGCCATTTTGGCTTGGGATCATAATGAAGGGCAATGCACCTGGTGTTTAGTCTAAGTTACAGGGAGGATTCCCTACTATCAGTGTTCATATTAAACAGTTGGCTGGATCTCAAGCAGAACATTGAGCAATACTGATTAAATGCAGATATTTATGAGACCAGAGTAAGAATAACTTGGTTGCTGGATACTATAGGCTAAAAAAGTGTCACATTTTTACTAATTTAAGAGAATTGGCAGATAAGTAAATTGTTTTTATTCCTTCTCTGAATATTTTTGCTGTGAAGACTTTTAGCATATATCAATATTTTTAGTTAATTCAGAAGAAGTATATTATTCATAATGATTTGTGCAAATTTTTATGGTTGTTTTCTAATCTTTAATTTTTACTGACTTAATATTTTATACTAGTATCCTAAGTACTTATATATGTTAATGTTATATTATTATATTTTAATCAATTACATTATGTACATGAATTAATCTATTAGCTATTATATATTGTATAAGCTACACATACATTACATTACATATTATGTGTAGAAATTTTAAAATTCATATCAGCACTTTGGGCTATTTGTACTTGCAGCTTGTGCAATGTTTTAGTAGCACATTTACTTGAGATTGTTGATTTTCCCCATTAGAGTCTACCATTTGCTATTCTTAAGTGGTGTAACTAAATGTGGAGTAGTTGTTAATTATTGTTACTTAATTTATTTTTTCATATTATTTATTTATATTATATTCCAAAGATAAGTCCTCATATATTATATGTTTCATATTAAATTTCCTGTAATTGGTGTTCAAAAAATGTTGTTCCAAAGCAGCTAAAAATGTCTAGCCTATTTAATCTACTTACATGTAGATACACCTAGGAGGTCAAAAACTGATCTAAGTAAATTTCTAACTGTTACTAAAATGTGACTCGGGGGTTGAGAAATATTAAATCATACTTCTAATATTGTAGAGAACAAGCTTTAACTTGCCGCACTCCCCAACTTCCGACAAGCAATTCATAGAAAGAATTTATTTTCATAAAATATCTTTTTACTTCACCTCTAAAGGCAATATTCTTCAATTTATTTTGCCGACAAAGCTTGTTAGACATAAACCGCCTATACAGGGTGTTCAGTTAAGGGCGTACACTATCTATATCTCAAGAACCCTTGACTGCAGCCAATTGGGAAAAAAAAATTCATAAAATATCAAAAATTTTTAACTTTGCAAATTTCAACCAAAAGGAAAATACAAATTTAAAAGGCAAAATTACTAAATTAAGATATAAGTTTTATAACGTCATTCGAAAGCTTCAATTTTTTGAATTCGCTTTAAGCCAAATTTTCATTGGATTAATAATAAGGGTGGGGGAAACAAATGTGTGTTGTCATATTTAAATTGCTATATCTTGTACACTTCTTAACCAATTTTAATGCACAAGGTGTCATATGAAAGATAATTGTTACATCTCTTAATATATAAAAAATGTGGCGTCATTTGAAATTTTTCTAAAATTTAAGTATGTTTACTTATAAATTATAAAAGTGAATTATAAAATCTACATTTCGAAATATAGTTGTTGCTAAATAACTGGTGATAAAAGAAGCGAGTTTTATGAAGTTAGTATCTGACAAATAAATGATATTAAATTAAAAAGCATGTTAAAGGTTTACTTAATAACCAGATTAAAAAATCTTAATTGAACTAATTGTAAGCAATGTTTATATTGATTATTTGCCTCCTTGTACTGTCACAGTAAGCCGTGAAAAACAACAGACACATTGCGCCTCGTTGTCATGGCAATAAAAGCAGTAACTGTCATTTTGGTTTGTTTATTGTCTTGTGAAAGAAAGTTTACTTAAAGTAAAAATGCCTTCACATTTGATATGTTAGGTGTGTATTTTGAGTGCTTTGAAATGCAGCCAGAGCTTCAAGGGAGTATGCTTTGCAGTACCCTAATCGGAGCATCATTCCAGGCAGTTTACTCGAATTCAGAGAAACTAGTTCAACCAACTTCGACTCAAATAAGGCATTAATCATAAACGTTTTAGCTTATATCAATTTCTCGAAATTTCTAGGGATTCTTTCAGTTTATAAAAATTTTATGTAACTGATGTTACCAGGTTGAAATTTCCCCATCGCCGTTTTTTGGATTCTATGGACAGAAATATATTGTGACATCATTAAGTTAATGTATGTATCTTTTAGATGCAAATGGTGTTAAATCAGTTTTAGAAAACGTAGGTCCTAATACATAGCCACAATACTTGCTCTGTATTTTTAGACTGCAAATCGAGAGAATTAGAACGGCTATAAACAGCATATCCGTGGCGGAAATTAAAACTGCTGTCTGTCAACACAACAAAGGCTGAAAACTGAACATATCCCATTGCCTAATTTTTCGAAAATTTTGTTCTTGTTCTTGTTACTCGTTACCTGGTATTTTTAATTCCTCACCTGAATGCAGTCCAAAGCCTGGATAGTGTGATGGAAGGCAAATAAAAATATTACTACTTACAATTAGTTCAATTAAGATTTTTTAATCTGGTTATTAAGTTCAATTTGCCAATTTTTTTATATTTCTTAGTCTTATGTGACATTTCGGCAATTTATATGCCAAATTGTAACCTTTTACAAGATTGGACAACACACATTTGTTTCCCCCACCCTTATTATTAATCCAATGAAAATTTCTGCATTTTATTTGACGTTATAAAACTTATATCTTAGATTTAGTAACTCAAATTTTAAATTTGTATTTTCCTTTTGACAGTTAAATTTGCAAAGTTAAATATTTTTGGACGATTCCTCGTTGCCATTTTAGTCAAATTTCAAGAACTTCATTTTTGGCAGTAAATTTTTTCCAAGAAATAAAAACTGTCTTCAAGGACTGTCTAAGTGTTTGTAACATTACTTATATAGTGACTTGAAATGCAAAGTTTATCATTTAGGTCCTAATACATAGACAATATGTATTATAAAAAAATACCGGGGTTAATTCCTCTGAATGCATTCATATATCTAACTGGGTTCATGCTAATTTATATTAATTCAAATTGAACCTTTTGGGAATATTTCTGCATTTTATTTACTAAATTCTATGACTCATTAACATTTGAAGATTCCAAATTTGATTTAGCAAGGACTAAGTGTTTGTAACATTACTTATTAGATATAAAAAAAACCAATCTTGTCTCATATATATTAATTCAAGATGTTTATGCTGATTTACATAGAATTTTTGAGATTCATTGGTCTTATATTTTTGTAAACTACATTCTTAGTTTCTATTCATAGAACAAGAGTTCTTTTAATATAGTCTCATATATTTCTAATTTTCTAAACAAAGTAAAAAGTTTTTAGTTTATTATTGACAAATAATGTCATATCAAAGTCAGTTAAATAGGAAGTAATGCCATAGGGCATTAATTCACTTTGTGTATAAAACACATTCGCACATTTACTCATATTAAAAAGAAAAAAACAAAACCAATAATTTATTGTTGTCTTTTCTAATTTTAGTCAAGAGTCATAAGTAAATTTGACTAAATAAATCTCGCTATTTGTTATAATTTGTACATTAGGGAAATATATTTTGCTTTGTATCTAAATACGTTTTGTATTAATTTTGAACAAGTTATTTGTCTTACAGTGCCGAACTGATGTGTTTCTATATTAACCATAGACATTTTGAAGTCACTTTTGCCTGATTTTTACTGAAATTATTTTCATTATATTATCGTTAAATCACGTAAAATATTTCGTTAAACTGCAAACATTGAAGTGTGTTTGCTTTTCTTATTTTTTTTTGTAATAAAGTGTCATTTGATATTACTCTTTCACTGAATTTATTTTTGTTTTATAGTTGTATACAATAAAATGATTCTGTAAACTGCAGATATTCGGAAGTGAATTTTGCCTGCCTTCTCACATTTTTTTTGTAAACTTATAATTTTTGTAAAGGACAGGGATAGGCATATAGAGAAAATAAAGAAGAGTAGCATGTTTTCGTTGTTGCTATGGTTGAAGCCAAAAACAAACTTGTATCAGAGATTGATAAGCAAAACAAATATATTCAAGTTCTAGGTGATGAAGTAAAGGAGGGTGAGAGTAAACTCAGGGATAATCTAAAATCATAAATGAGATAAAGTCATCTTTAGTGTAGAAGATCCAGGAATTAAGAAGGATAAATAGTGAATTGTTGTTAACCATAGAAACTTTAGAAAGATGTATTAAAATTGGTACTGAAGGAACAAATATAGAGCTGGATGAACTTACAAGAACAAAAGCTGAGATGTTAAGTTCTATATGAATTTAGAAAGTGACAATGTAGTCTACAAGAATGGGGTAATGAAATTAAAAACCGATCTTTGCCAGAAGCTTTCAAAAATTAAAAATATACTGAAACAAAATAATATACAACAAAACAAAATATTAATTTTGGAAGATAGTTTAGGTAGTAACTTTAGAAGGGTATTGTAAAATTATTTAAGTCGTGAGTTTAATATTTCAGCGATTGTTAAAAAGATGCTTTAATAGATGAGGTAGTGGGGGTATCTTGGAGTTAACAAAAATATTTTTCTACATTATGTAATTGTATTGGGAGGTGTGACAAATATTCTAAGAGGTATTAAGGTAGAAGGAGAAACAATTCAGAAACTGAGAGATCTTAGTAAAAATACAAATTTAAAAGTTTTTTTACTGCCATTGTGGAACAATAATAGACTGGTCAATATGTACAGGGTTGTCCAACGAACGGTAAACACCTTTATAATTTCTTTATTTTACAAGATATTGAAAAATGGTAAAAACAAAAGTTGTAGGGATTTTAGAGAGGAATAAGGATAATTTATGATGAAAACAATTGAACATCAAATAAAAAAATTACGCGAAAAAATTATGGTTATTTTGCTTATTTTAAATGGAACACCCTGTATATTATTGCATTTTTGGATTCTCCCGAAAATTCTAAACACTTTTTATATAAGATATTACACCTTTAAACCTAATAGTTTCGGAGCTATGAACAGTTGAAAATCAGTATTTTGGCTAATTTGCATTATTGTAAAAGCTATCTAATGAAATAGGTACCATGAGTATACGAAAGTTGGTACTTCAGCTTGTACCATAGTAAGCGCCACTATTAATTAAAGTGGCCAAGAGGCCGATTTTTACTTGTTTTTAGCTTAAAAACATATGAATTTAGGAATAACGAAGTGGCAACATATCTGCAATAACTAAACGAGTAGATATTAAATAACGACGGAACAATATTTATTATAAACCAAATCTATAATAACTTAACGAATATGTATTAAATAACGACGGAACAATATGTATTATAAACAAAATCTATAATAACTAAACAAATAGGTATCAAAGAACAAGGAAACAAAACTTATGAGAAAAAAATCTAGTTTTCAAAAATGCCTCCTTCAGCGGCTAAGCACATTTGCATGCGTTCTATAAAGTTTTCTTGAGTGTTACGTAACATTTCGTTGTTAACGGCTCTAAAGGCCTCTTGTATTCTCTCCTTCATTTCGTTTGGACCTTCACAAGGCGTAGCATTTACAAAATTGTCGACGAATCCCCATAAAAAGTAATCCAAAGGACTGAGGTCCGGAGACCTAGGGGGCCATAGAATCGGTCCTTCGGCTTCATTATTTACGTACCATGGATTCCCCCTATTACCTATCCAATTCGATCCATGACGTTCAGTTAAAAAGTATGTGACATCACGTGTGCCATGCGGTGGGGCCCCATCATGTTGAAACCACATATTGTTTCTAACTTGAATGTTCACATTTTCTAATAAAATTGGCAGTGACTCCCTTAAAAAGTTTAAATATATGTTACCAGTTAAATTACCCTGGAAAAAATATGGTCCAATAACATGACTATCCGACACGGCATGGCACTAATCTCGTAATTAGCCATCTCCGCCTCACTAGGGCCAGGGTGGGCACTAACTATTATGGTCCAAGGTTTTTCAATTGCTTACCCTCTCATATAAGAGCCTTAGAGGTGAACACCTTTAAGTACACCTTGAAAAAATATCTATTGGTGAACGCTTTTTATACTTTTGAGGAGTATTTCAATAGTGGCTTCTACTTTTAGTTTTTAGTTTTTGTATTCTTATTACTTTTTTTTATAAATGTCTGTTTCTAATTGTAATTTATTAAGATAGGTACATTTAAAACTTTTTAACTACTGACTGCTGTACATCAGTTTTCTACTTTTTTTGTTAATTGTTAGGAAGTGTTATTGCATTTTGCCTTTAGAAAAAATTGTTTTTGTGTTGTTTGTTTTTTTTTTTTTTTCTCTTTTATTTTACTATATTATTTTTAAGGATGTTTTAGATAAATTTTATATATTACTGTGTTTTAAATCAATATGTTTCTTTTATAATACTTTATCCTTTATTTGTATTTTGACTTGTGTAAATGCAATTTTATTGTGTATTGACATCAATAAAGATCTATCTATCTATCTATCATAATCGTTTACAATGCCACCCCACACGTTCACGGACCATCTTCCTTGTTTCATAATTTCCCCTCTCCAATTAGGATTTTGTTGACTGTAGTACCTTATATTATGTCGGTTCATAGTACGGTCACTCCTAAACGTAGACTCATCTGTGAATAACACATTTCTAAAAAAGTCAGGGTTTTGGTAAGTTTTCTCTATAGCCCAAGAACAAAAATCTACTCTTTTTCTATATCTCCAGGTAGTAACTTTTGGTGATATGAAATACGATAGGGATGGACTTAGTGATTTTGTAAAATTCTCTGCACAGATGTGTAAGACATACCAAGTGCTTTGCTCCGAGAATTGGTACTTTGAATTGGATTTTCATAAATGGAAAGCAGAACTCTTAGCTGATTTTCCTCATTGAGAACAGGCTTGTTAACAACGACTCTCTTCTTATAATCCACGTTTCCGGTCTCGCGGAATCTAACTCCTAATTTTTTTAATGTTCCTAAACTTGGTTGTCGTCTATCGGGATATCTGTCCAGATACTCTCGTTTGGACGGTCTTAACTGATAACCATTCCTCGCCAGTATATTTAACAAATCTATCATTTCGGCTTTGGAATAACGTGTGACGTTTCTGTTCATCTTTAACAACTAACAACTTCACTAAAATAATATTCTTTAAAAAGTAAACTACCGAAAGTTTGACAAATCTTTGATTAACTTGTTGCCCGGCAACCAAACGACAGTATTTGCACAGGTATCTCGATAGACGATAACCAAGTTTAAACACGTTAAAGAAATTAGGAGTTAGATTCTGCAGCGAGCCCGGGAATGCGGATTATAAGAAGAGAGTTGTTAACAAGCCTTTTTTTATGAGGAAAATCAGCCACGAGTTTTTTTTTGAAACATATATTTGGTTTATAATAAATATTGTTCCGTCGTTATTTAATATCTACTCGTTTAGTTATTGCAGATATGTTGCCACTTAGTTATTCCTAAATTCATATGTTTTTAAGCTAAAAACAAGTAAAAATCGGCCTCTTGGCCACTTTAATTAATAGTGGTGCTTACTATGGTACAAGCTGAAGTACCAACTTTCGTATACTCATGGTACCTATTTCATTAGATAGGTTTTACAATAATGCAAATTAGCCAAAATACTGATTTTCAACTGTTCATAGCTCCGAAACTATTAGGTTTAAAGGTGTAATATCTTATATAAAAAGTGTTTAGAATTTTCGGGAGAATCCAAAAATGCAATAATATACAGGGTGTTCCATTTAAAATAAGCAAAATAACCATAATTTTTTCGCGTAATTTTTTTATTTCATGTTCAATTGTTTTTATCATAAATTATCCTTATTTCTCTCTAAAAAAATCCCTACAACCTTTGTTTTTACCATTTTTCAATATCTTGTAAAATAAAGAAATTATAAAGGTGTTTACCCTTCGTTGGACAACCCTGTACATTAATTCATATAATAAATTGATGTACACCAGAATCTATAGGGAAGAGTTAATAATTAACCATGGGCGATTTTTTCGTATTAATGCTATTACAGATTCTGCCTATTTCAGTTTTAGCTATAGTTTGTACATTAAATACATTGGTAAAACACGAGTCGCCCAATAGTTACCAAAAATAATCAATACTTCTGTAAGTTCTTTGCCGAGCATGTCTAATTTGGCTACTTCTGTAGATGAAATTAGCCATAATAACAGTGCAATAATGATTGACCATTCTAAAGAAGCTGACTTGTTTCATTTTATGTCTTTATGAGACCATTTGTAATATATTTTAAATTGATATTATATTTTATAACATACATACATGTTAATGGATTTAAATTTAGTAGCTTAATGGCCAATTGTAGTCAAAATAATTATTGTAATTTTATTGTAGTTGTAAGTTATTTTAAGTGTATGTAATTGGCAAGAGCTGTAGATACTTGTTATGAAATAAATAAAAACAATATACAAAAATTAATTTATCTAAAAATCTTTTATTAAGGATGAACTTTTAAATTTGATTTAAAGTTTACAGTCTACTGATGATAATTTTGAAGTGGCAATAAGTCTATTAAAAAATAGATGTGTAAATAACATTGCAGAATTTATGTAATGTACGCTTAACTTCCTTTTTTTTAGATCCATACTATAACAAAGGGCACAGCACAAAATTTACTAAGAAAACTTAAGAAAAAGACTTTGATTCAATAAAAATTGTAGATTACACACTTAATTGAACTAATTTAAATTTACTTTTTTGAAAGAAAACTTGGCTTTAGCTTGTGTAAGACTTAAAAAAATGCCTTAGATCAAAATGATGTTCATGATTTTGACTCATTTCTTGAATTTTTGTTCAAGAAAACTTTGGTTCTAGAGCTTAAGTACAAGCGAACCTGAATAAAAGAAAATCATTCGAAATAGAACTTTGCATTCTAATAATGCTCAAAATAATAATAAAAATCATTCAACATTAAAATACAATTTTTGAAATTCAAATTCGCATAAAAATTTATGAATGTGAAAATACTAATATTAAAAAGGTTTAAGAGTTAGACCAGATCTAATTGATTTGGTAACTAAAACTGTTAATTTACCAGTTGTCAGATCAGGTTATTGTTACTTCTGGAGTGCCTCTGGGTGGGCATTTTGCTCCCCTCTTATTTAACTTATTTTTCAATGACATAATATCTTGTTTTCATCACTGTCAGATTCTAGTCGATCTTAAAATTTTTAAGGTCGTCAACTCTGCAGATGATATTGAGGGTATGCGGCATGTTCTCCTGAGGTTCGAGAATTGGGTTTGCTCTAATCGGTTGCAATTAAACATCAAAAAATGCAACTATATCCAATTCTTTCGGAAGTTATATCCTAGTTTTAATGAATATTATTTAAATGGAGTTAAGATTAATGGTGTTGAAGAAATTAGAGATCTTGGTGTAATCTTTGACACCAAACTCACATTTGTCAGCCACATGTAGGCCTGTTGTAATAGAGCTCTAAAAATGTTAGGTTTTGTAAAGTGCCACAAAAAAGAATTTAAAAATATTTTTGCATTAAGAACCCTATATGTGGCATTTGTTCGTAGCCACTTAGAAAATAACACTTCAGTTTGGTCTCCTCACTTCACTGTTCACTCTGATGCAATGGAGCGTGCACAGAAAAAATGTTTGCGCTGTATAGGATATAAACTGACTATTCCGGCTGAATTTATTAATTACTCAGAACTGCTGACATTCCTAAATCTCAAGACACTTAAAGAAAGGCGCACACATTTTGATGAGATGTTTATTTGTAAGTTGTTGTACAACCACGTAAAATGTGAAGATCTCTTGTATTGTGTCAACATTCATGTTCCATGCAGAAATTTAAGAGAAGTTCGAACATTTTCGTTGGAGCATCACCGTACACTTTATGGACAATATAGCTCAATTAAACGTATGATGATGTGCGCCAATGAGATTAAACTTGATATTTTTGGAACCCCCTTTAATTTTATCCATAATTCTCTTAAATAAACTGCTTATTTTATTTATGGATTTTTGTTGCTGTATTAATGTTTCTAAATTATGTAGCTGTTATTGTTTATGTTTTATAGTTGCTTCAGTGTTAAAAATTTTATTCAAATGACCTAGGTTAAATTAGTTTTGTAAGTGACTTATTATAATTTATGTAACACTCATGTGCAATTGGGTACATCCCGTTTATAAATAAATAAAAAAAACAGTTGTGTTTTGCTCATGTCACTGTCATATGTAATTTAGACATGAAAAATTATTTGTTCAGTTGTTGTTTATGTCATTTTAAATCTATAGAGTTAGACCTGGTCTAAATTTAAACCTTTTTAGTGAATAAGGAGGTATGATTTTTCGAATATAATTGCTTACCTATTTAGATATCTGCTGCTACCTGGAGATAAAGGTTTATTTTTTTGTTTGTTTGGTAGTTACTTGTTTTGCTTTTTTGAAGTACCCTGTATACATGAACATATTTTTCTAAATTCAAAATTAACAGATATTTCCACTTAAAGAGTTATATGGATCACCTTGTATATGAAAAAGATAGTAACTAACGAAAACACGCCTAAAATATCTATAATTTGGATTTTCCTAGGACAAACATTTATAAGAGCTCACCAATTTATAAAATGTGTAATTACTTTAATATTTATGCTAGTGACTTAGATTTAGACTTAATTAATTTAAAAGGTTTTACAAAACTGATGGAAGATAGATTATATGAATCTCAGACCCAGGTCTAGGTAGGACTTATGTTTTATTATTATGTATACATTTATTTTATGTATTACTTATATGGTGTCTGTAATTGGCCTTGGCTGTTGATACTGTAATAATGATAAATAAATAAATAGATAAATAAATAAATGTAATGGTAAACATTATATAGATATATGTGTCCCACTTCACAAATAGTTTATATGTTCTAACTTTGATACATAATTTTTAATTCAATCAAAGTAATTTGCACAACAATTCACCTTGCTTTCAGTTAGATAATCATAAAAATTATATAATATTACTGTACTACTTAAGCTAGGGGCCTGTAATTGTACTTGCTTGAATAAATATCTAAAAATTTAAATTGGGGAAATACAAAGTCAACTAGTCAACATTTATTAAACAATTCTTGAAATTCTCAAGGATCTCAAAATCCTAATTTACAAAATTGACAAGTGATAAATAGACATATATCACAAAATAATTCACAATATCAAGAAGACCCCTCGAACACTGATAGTTTGACAACAATTCCAGCACATAATTTGATTGTCTTTCTATCTGTAGCACAAGCGAATGCATATTCTGAAAAGGAGAGTCCTTCAAGGCAAGGCTTTACTTGACTCAGCTAGGCAAAATTCTTTTGTAACTGAAACATTTGTAAATAAACCAAATTTAGCTTCTGGAAACAAAACTGTATATATGTGGCATTCAATCGAATGTATATAATGGAAGAAAGTTTAAGCTTTCTTGTTCTATTTAGCCATAGATAATGTGCCAACGACCTCAAATCTCATAAATGGCGACAAGCCAAATTTATATTGTTCTAATTTTTCAGGTCATAGAATAATAACTCAACAATTTTCATTATAATTTATGGAGGCAAGGCCCCAGGATTATTCAAAATCCACAATCGGAAACATTTTAAATATAAAAACAGAGCTAATTAAAATTTTCTCAAGAATCACCATACATTGGTTCAAAGTACAAAAACATGCTACTACGGTTTCACGAGCAATATCCTCGATAATCTTATCACAAGTCATATTTGATGAGAGACTATAGAATGAAGAAATTTCAAAAAAATGAGAAAACTGACACTATTGGCTTTATTTGGTAATAATTGTATTCCTCAGCACTAACTTTTGCAATAATTTTATCAATTTCACCCTCATCATATATTAAAAATATTGCCGCTGTAACTATGGAAAATTATTAAGTTTTATTGGATCACATTGTGTCATGTGATAAATGTATTAAAATAAGTACTACGTTATATAAAGAATAATTTTTAAGTAATATTTTTATTTGTTACTATGTATGTTGGTTTTAAAACCAATATTAAATTCTTCCACTTTTTTACAGTGGAAGTTCCAGTAGTCAATCACTCCTTAGTCAAAGCCACAGCAACAGTAGTACATTGGAAAGAGATAAACATCATGTTCGAAGTACACCTCAACACACTCCTCGTATACGTCAACCGCCGCCTCCATTAATTCCTTACATGACACCAAGATTTCTACGAGCCTTCCTGCCCAACCAGCAAAGAACTAGTGTACAAATCAAAGAAGGACTCACATTACGTCGAGCTTTAGCCAAACCAATGAAACTGCGGAATCTTAGCTGTGAAATGTGCGTTGCATTTCTCGGCGATGAGAATTCAACACAACGACTTAATTGGAATGTAGATATTAGTACTCTCGAGTATGATTTAGTGACTGTTAAAATAATTGACAAATTTCCTATTCCTACTAGTATTTCTCATAATTTCGTAAGAAAGACTTTTTTTCTATTGTGTTTTGTGAAGTGTGCCGAAAGCTTGTATTTACTGGTTTCAACTGTAGGACTTGCGGGTATAAGTTTCATCAGCGATGTGCAGCAGGAGTTCCTTCACTATGCCATCAGGTAACAATAACAGTAATGTTTATTTTGATTGATTGTGCCATCCAAATTCAACCATAAGTCATACCAGACTACAGTCTAGATATTGTTTTTAATTAAAGACATATTAAGACATTATTTGCCAATTTTTTTAAAAATTCATTATTGTGTGGTAGCAAATTACTTGCAAAAATTATCTTCTCAACTAACCCCATGAGCTCCCTTGTTCTGGTTAAAAAAATTGAGTATTTCTATAAAAATTGTTTAAATAATATTTAAATAGGTATAAACGATCTCCTTTTTCCAGGTTAATTGGACATAACTTAATAAAAATTAAACAAAAAATAGCTATGAAAGTCACAATGACTTAAATCATATGTCAGGTTAAGACAAAAAAAAAGGAATAAGGGTAAACTACTTATTCGTGTTTCCCAGTACATGAAATGTTTTTTATCATATGAAAAAGTGTTTTCAATTTACAACAAAAGCTTTGTTTGCAGTTATGTTATTTGATTACTTTTCTTTGATAAACACTTATTAGGAGATGTATTTGCAACATTCCACTTGATAATGTTGTAATCTATATTGGCTTGGATATTAACATGGTAATTTATTAAAGGTAATTATTCTGCCACTTTAAAGCAATTTCATAGAACAAACAAAATAAGCTGTTCAGCTCCTGCTGTTGAGAAGTGATGATTGACACAATTGAAAGTCTTACTCATTACTTTTGCAACAACCTTTTAATTAGTTTAAGAATTTTCTAAACCTAAACTGCTCAAAAACAAATTATGTCTGAATCAGAAATACTGGAATCACCAGAGATCAGTATTGATACTTTAAAAAAGTCAACAAGAGCATATAAAATTCATAACGGAACGGAATCACCAGAGATCAGTATTGATACTTTAAAAAAGTCAACAAGAGCATATAAAATTCATAACGGATTTCAAAATACCACTATTTATATTATACAGTGTCTGCATGGATCTAGATAATATATGAAAACTTTTTGATTGATTTTAAAAAAAATAAGTTTGGCTACACTAAAATTGCCATGTAATATACAAGTTGCGCAAAAAAAAAAACACCCAAAAACATAGGTATAGGAAAAACAAAAAAATTGGCAAATCAAATTTTCTAATTCTATCTGAATTGGAGAGCATTAAAATATGAGATAAGTCATTTAAACTTTTTTGTAAGAGGTGTAGTTTTTAGGTAATTTACATATTCGTCACTAATTTTCTCAAAAACTCAGTTAGTTATTATCGAAAAACTTTTTGACTTGTATTTGCAGGCTCTTTACTTGAGGTGCCTCAAAACTTTGAAATTAAGTTTTTTTTTGTTTTGCAAACTTCTATTCTTGTATCTATGTTGTACCATGCATATAAAATGACATTCTTTAAAGAATTAATTGTATTTTTCAGATAAGAATAAAATCACAAATAAAAAGTTGTCTATATGTTACCAAAATCCACGTACGTACTGTATAGATTTGTCAGTATCACCAATCTGATTTATTGATAGACCTGCACAAGCTATTCCTAAAACTAACATTTATGTCAAAATGAAAAGCCCTTCGAATAAATTCAGTGGCATAGCTGTACCCTTGCCAGCCCCCTCAATATCAGGAGCGTCCTAATCCTAGGGGGCCCGGTGAAAATGAAGCCCAAGGAAAACTATGAATGACTTTTTCCCCGTGGTTGATATAGGGGTCCCTTTGTTTGGAACTGAATAAACTTGTACAAATGTTTTTTCTTAACTTTTTTTGTTGAGAAAACTATACACTAGAAAAACACCAGTACAAATTAGCAAGCAGTATATTAAAAGTTTTCCTACCTTTCCAAAAGACTTATTGTGAAGAAGAAGTCTTTAAAAATCTCATTATGTGTGCTGGTATCAATTTCAGGATTTTTATCAAATACAAATATATGAGTAAGGTATTCAGTTTTGAAACACTGTTCATTTGAAAGTATGTTTAAGTTGCAGTGTATATATTTTGTAACTAATTATTACTCTAAAATTGTTTCTTATAGGCAAGAATGACAGATGCCTACTACAGATTTCTTTTAACACAGCCAATGGATTCTAGCGCCGGAATATTGCAAGTAGGTCCAGCTCAATTTATTACAAAGCAGCAGTTTGAAAGGCAACCGGCTACTTTAGGGCAACATGACAGATCTAGTTCAGCACCTAATGTCTGTTTGAATAGTGTTAAAGGTGAGCAGATAAACAAGTATGTCTGTAAAGAACAGTAAATTCGATACGGAAAGTGTATTTTTTTATGGTCCAAAGGACCTTGCATCAAAGTTGGATCCTCTGAGACTAGCAAAGAGGATACAAGTTTTTCCCAAGAAGAGAAAATATGCTAGGCATAGCTCTTTCTTACATTATATAAAGAATACATTCTATATATTGGAGATATGTACACTGTATTGGTGCTCTGTAGGTAGGTAAATAAAAATATCTACTAGTTCTACTTGAAATATTAGAAACAGGGAAATTAATTTCACCCAACAGACAGATACAGTTAACAGCTCTATGAACTAATGACAGAAATATTAATGAATGAACATTGCTTTTTTTCTGTAAACTTGCTATATTGATTTTTTGTTGCAATAGGTCATTGTCTATATCTTTCTGTGGGTAATGTTCAACAAGTATTTTAAAAACTTTCTCTTGATCTGTTCTAATACCATTACCTATTTTTTTATAGAATGATGACGTTATTATCTGAGATATTCAAGTATATTCCTAACTAATAAAAAATACAGTTATTTCAGTACATTTACAATTTTTATAAATCAAATTTATTATTTGTAAAGCTCAGATACAGTTTTATTAATGTGAACATCAGATCACATTTTAGAACCTTAAGTAATTGCTAAGTCTTTTGCACCCTTATTCACTAAGGGGGTTTAAATTTAGACCAGGTCTAATTTGACGAATATATGTTTAAGATGACATGCAAATGTAACTGGTGAACTAACAGTTTCAATTGTCATGGCAATTAGATCCACTCTATCTCTTAAACCTTTTTAGTGAATATGGCAGTTGAAGTCTTTAGTCTTGTCAATTCAATGTCACAAATATGCTAAGTATAGTTTAAAGGTTTTGTGAAGTTGATTGCAGAACATTTTTTAGCGTTAAGAAGCAGCCCGTTAATATGCTACACCAGGTTTGCAAAATATCAGTGATATCTTTATGAAAATAAGAAATAATAGGGATCCAAAATTGGACCTTTGGGGTTCCTCTGATGTTGCCGTAAAAAACTGCGACCTAAAACCATTATGTTGTATGCATTCAGTTCTTTCCTCCAAGTATTTTTTTAAGAATAAAATAAATTTATTTACAAATCCAGTGTTGCTTAATTTTTCCAAAAGTATACGGTGACTAATTTGGTCAAAAGCTTTTGAGAAGTCAGTAGACACCACATCAACCTCACCTCTTCATCTATAATATTTGTTGTAAAATGATTAAACATAATTGTAGGTGTCTGCTATCTTAAGATCTTATCTAGTCTTGGAATGTGGAAAAATAGGTATGACTTCTGTGTGTTGCACTTGCTGCATAGTGAGTTTCGACGGTTTTGTTTGTAACAGAAGACGTGATTGTTTCCTGAAAAACCAGAAAATGTATTTCTCTTTTTTGTAAATATGCAGGTTAACTCCTTCAATTTTAACTTCTGATATTAGGTCGTAATAATGCTGTAGTATGTAATAGACTGATCTGGTCATGACATGTCATAATCATTTAACCAGTAAACGCCAAAACATTTCGATCTGTTTTGTCATTTTTCCGTGATACAATAGCCAAGTGTTCTATAAATTTCATTACTTTTGTTTATATGCAGTTAATCCAAAATTACAGAAATAATATATTATTTATAAACAACTTCTTATATTATGAAATGCTATAGTAGACTAACTCACCTATTTAGTACAACTTGAATGCCTTAATTTACTATATATTTACAATTATTTATACAATATTTATTAATATATATATATATATATATATATATATATATGTGTGTGTGTGTGTATATATGTATATGTATATATATGTATATATGTTTATATATGTATATGTATGTATAGGTATTTGTATATATATATATATATATATATATATATATATATATATATATATATATATATAAAGTAAATATTTTAAGAATATGAAAGCTTTCACAGGTGGAGTCAACTAAGAAATCATGGTTGTTGGGTTTAGACCATGTCAAATTGGACTTACTTCCTTGGAATTGGAAAGTAAATCCAATTTGACATGGTCTACCCAAGAACCATGATTTCTTAATTTCAAGAAGTAATTAAAATTAAATTTGTAATTTAACTAGTTTACATCTTGATTATTCAACTTCATAGTCAAGAAACTTATTTTCCTTGTCTTTCGATTAAAAATGTTTAATCTGTTTTCACTCAATTTTAAAGGACCAATGCTGGAAGGAGCTAGACCTTTACCATTATTAATAAAACCTAATGCGGAGCAGGATTCACCTCACTGCAGAAGTACTCAAGCATCACCCACAGGGTCACATCATCCTAAAAGGCCCAGAGCTAGGTAAGTCAGTGGCTGCACCTTAAATAGTGGTCTTTGAAAATACATATCAGTAACAATAAACAATCATATAACATAATATGGTCAAATAGGGAAAGATCAATTCCCCAGTAGTTTTTATTAAGGAGTTTTACCTTTAGGGATTTTTAGTTATTTTGGAAAAAAAATCAAAGTTATTTATTTTTAGTAAAATGTTATAACTTGTTAGTTTTCAAACATATTTAATAAATCTCGTTTTCGATTTTTCACAATCAAAATCAACTTATTTTTTTCTCATGGGTGCCATATTGGATTTCTAGCTCTTTTGAACTATACAGTAGACTTGAAAAGATAAATAGCAAGATATTTGTAAGCAATACTTGTATTAAATTTTAGACAAATAAAAGGATTGGCAAAAGTCAAATTAAAATTTTTATTTGCTTCTACAAATATATTAAAATGCTATATTATTATTTGATATATTAAAATAAAGCATTTATGAGGATTACTTATTTCGATCTAAAATATCAAATCCATTCTACTAATAATATTAACACATGAGTTTAATGCCTATTGATTGTTTAAACTTCAAGTTAGTGAATAATATGGGTATGTTTGCAGTACCAACATCTATGTTATTTTTACACATACACTCATTCATCTTTTCAAGAGAGTACTGTATGTCACATAGTACATTATTATCGCTTAGTCTAAGGTTATACAATTTGCTACTTATAAACTGCATTCGACCACCTTGGTTGAATGCCATGACAAATCACAGAAAAGACCCATCACTGATGTCCTTTAATTGAAAGCTTGATTGGGATAAATCCAGGGTTTGGTAACCAAGAATATATGCTCTCTGGTACTAGTTTGGAAGGATTAACCTTATTCTGCAATAATGTGCTCTTTCTAAGATATTTTAGACGGCTGTCATCATAGATATGTCTATTTTAACTGTGCAGTGTGCTCACTACAAAAAAAAGTTAGTCATGTGATTTATTCTATCTGTGAAATTTGAAATTAAAAAAAAAGGCAAAAATAAATATTTTTAATATATAAATATATTTTTAAAAAATGATAACAGAGAAAGTTGTTTTGTTGTTGATTTTATAGCCATATGCCAAATTTTTGCTATCGGTTGACTTAAAATTTTTCTTAGATTTAGATATTTTTGATAGATTCATCTCCCAACAGTATTTTCTTATTTAATTTTGTCCATGAAAACAAATAGGTTCAAAAAATGCATCCAATTTTATCCAATTGCCACAATTTAGTGTAAAATATTTTTTAATTGGGTTATTTATTAAACTAACACATAATTATTAAGGAAGTTGAAAAGAAAAATTAAGTTGTTAAAAGAGTTGAAATTTGGTATATAAGAAATAAAAAAAAACTTTTCTCATTTTTCAACATTTTTGAAAAAATGTATTTTTTGCAATTTTTTTATAAAACTATCAAATTTGAGCATTATTTTTTAAACCAGAAACTTTCTGCACACTTAGATTTTAGCAAGGTCAGTTATTGAAAAAATTCCCCTTATCATGCAAGCTTTACTGGTCACACTGAAAATTGATTTTTTTTCAGAATGACCACTAAAGCACAATGGAATTTGAACAACCGTAGACATGTTTTTGACTTAAGGTTTTCATCAGAACAGTCAACTGTTTGAGGGACGAGCTTAACTAGCGCCAATATTTAACACAGAACACTACACTAGGGTCACCAACAGGAGCAAATCCAACGTTTAGGGTTACTAGTTCAGTTTTTATATATTCGCTATGAATGTGACAGCTCTCCACCTGCATTACTTAAAAAAAGATCATTTTCGCAAAAAAACACTGCATATTTTAAATATATGCTTTCCAAAGAAAATTAGATGCCTTCACTAGATCAACTAGACATCAAACAAAAATTCTCATATTTTCTTTCTACTTTCTACAGTTGTTTTGATATGTCTTTTCCATATCTATCTAAACCAAAAAGAGCACTCCACAAAAACAACCCGTGGATAACTACTGCTTTAATCAAAGAAGGTAACGATTTAAGAAATCGAAATAGACAGTGCAAAACTAGTAATAATCATATTCTGTTACAAGATTATAAAAATAAACTAAAGATACACAAAAATAATATTACTCTAACGAAAAAACACTGGATATCAGAAAAATTTACATCAATATTAACATAACTAAATGTGTTTCGGAAATTATAAATTCTCATACGAGTTACAAATCTAAAAAAAAGAACATTACTACAAATCTAGTTCTCGATAATGTGGACCGGACTGGTGATAACGCTATAGCTAACACATTTAATACTTTTTTTATTAAATCTGTAGATCTGCTTATTGATAATGATGAGCTTGATGTTACGTAGCATACCTTCTGATGCAAATTCCCATGTAATATTTTTAAGCCTCATATGTGAATATGAAGAAATTTTAAAATCCGTGTCTAATAAAACATCCTGTGGAGTTGATGGTGGGTTGTGTGACCTGGTATATAAATGTGCATCAAGATACTAACAGCACTTACATATCTCATTAATCTCTCATTTGAACAGGGTTACTTTCCAGAAGAGTTAAAACAGTCTGTAATTGTACCTATACACAAGAAAGGTGACACAGCTTGTACCAACAACTATAGGCCTATTGCCCTTCTGTCAGTTTTTTCAAAAATTTTCCAAAAGTCATTTCGGAAAAGACTAATTACATTTTTGTCTTCATTTCAAATTTTATCATGTAGACAATTTGACTTTACAACTAGGCGCTCCACAACTACTTAATAATTTTAATAATAAAATAAAATCTATGGGAATTTTCTTTGGCTTTACAAAAGCATTTGATACTATTAATCATCAAGTACTACTTAATAAACTTGAGCATTATGGAATAAGAGGCTTGGCATTTAGCTGGATCAAATCTTACTTGTCAAACAGAAACAGTGTGACAATCTCTAATTGGGCTAACGTTGCAACTGGTGTACCACAGGGCAGCGTTTTAGGACCTATTCTTTCTTTAATCTTTATGAATGACTTGCCCCTTTTGTAAATAACCTTTATGTAACACTATTCACGGATGATACTTCTACAATAGTTGGTGCAAGTGATTATGATTTGCTCTATCTTAGAGCTAATCAATGTGCGCATGATGTTTCCCTGTGGTGCGACAGGAATGGCCTGTGTCTAAATGGCACTAAGACTAACACTGTGATTTTTATACCTATTAGGGTAAATCTAGATAGATCTCTGCTGATAAGAGATACAGTACATTTTTTGGGCATTACTATTGACTTTTACACCTTTCTTGGAATAGCCATGTGGAGTATGTATGTAACAAGCTTTCTTCAAATAACTTTGCAATACATCAGTTAGGGACTTTGCTGATTTAAACACCATTAAAATGTTCTATTATGCTGCAGTCCAGTCGATCATGTGATATGGACTTCTGTTGTGGGGCGACTCTAGCAGCATTTCATGGGTCCTGATTAGCCAAAAAAGTGAAATATTAATGTGTGTGTGTGTGTGCTTGCTATGTGTCTAAACATATTGGTAAATTTTCAAAAATGGAGTGATCTGAATCTCTACAAGACAAGGAGCTCTGAAAGACTATATTCCCAGCAGTAGACTAACTCGGGTGTGGGAGGGACATGAAATTTGTTCATTAAAAATTTTCATTCATTGCCTATCGACATCAGTAGTATTCAAAATCCGTTTAAATATAAACTAAAGACCATATTGGCTAAACATTCCTTTTTATTTATTGAATGAATTTTTTAACCAGTTAATTCAATTTAGATTACTGTGTGTATTATGTAACATGACTGTTGTGCTTAACTATTTTTGAACTGTATATTTTTATATGTTTTATATTACATGACTTATTGTACTTTTTATATTTTTACCAGTATTTCTTTGTATATTTTTACTAGTATTAACCGTGTCAAAGGAAATAAACAATTTGATTTGATTTGATAGAGTATATATGAAATCTTCGCCAGACTTGATACTCTGTTTTTATGGAGCAGAATAAAAACACCTGTGGCGAAACTCCTAACTCAAGAGTAATTAAATCAAAAGTAGAAAAAGATTAACGTGGCAAGAACTATAATACACTAGAAAAAAGAATGAGTTTCGCCACAGGTGGCTTTATGCTGGTCGATGGAAATAGAGTGTCAAGTCTGGCGACGATTTTGGATGATCTCTTGGTAAACACAAATGTTGGTTTTGCTCCTATTGGTGACTGACTGGTTTTGGGTGTTAAGTTTCATGCTAATTGTACCCGTCTCTCAATTACTGGACTCTACTGATGAATGATAAGATATGTCTCTACAGTTGACCAAATTTCATTTTGCTTTAGTGGTCATTCTGAAACAAAATCCATTTGCTACAGGTAGAGCTTATTATTTTAAAGTTTCTAAAATTCCAATTCACGTATCATCATTTTAATCCATGCTGTATACTCAGTTTGATATTTCACAATTAAATTTCAGATCTGCCGACGAAAGCAAACCACTTCTAGCAGCACGTGAGAGTATAGAAGATTGGGAAATTCCTGCAGACGAAATACTGGTGGGCGCCAGGGTAGGGTCTGGATCGCTCGGGACTGTATACAAGGCTCATTGGCATGGTCCGGTGGCTGTGAAAACTTTAAATGTTAAAATTCCTACAATGGCTCAGCTGCAAGCGTTCAAGAATGAGGTAGCCGTTTTAAGAAAGACGCGTCATGTAAATATACTTCTTTTTATGGGTTGTGTGAGTAAACCTCAGTTAGCAATAGTAACACAGTGGTGTGATGGGAGCAGTTTGTATAAGCATTTACATGTGGCTGAAACTAAGTTTCTGTTATTTACCCTTATTGAAATTCAAAGGCAAATTGCACAAGGTATGGAGTATCTTCATGCAAAAATATTATACACAGGGACCTAAAGTCCAATAATATTTTCTTACATGATGATTTAACTGTAAAAATAGGTGATTTTGGTCTGGCGACCGCGAAAGCGCGATGGTCAGGTTCCCAGCAATCCCAACAACCAACAGGCTCAATCCTCTGGATGGCGCCTGAAGTAATTCGGATGCAAGAGGAGAGTCCATACAGTTTTCAAGGCGATGTGTATGCATATGGTATTGTAATGTTTGAAATGCTTACAGGACAACTTCCTTATTCAAAAGTGAATAACAAAGACCAAATTCTGTTTATGGTAGGCAGAGGATTTCTCAGGCCAGACTTGAGTTTATTGCGGCAAGATACTCCTAATGCATTACGACGATTGCTAGAGCAGTGTGTAAAATTTAACCGAAAAGAAAGGCCACTTTTCAGTCAGATTTGCTCTTCTCTAGAAAATTTACTCCGAAATCAGCCTAAAATTAGTAGATCTGCTTCTGAACCCAATATGAACAGAACAACATTATCAGAGGATTTTACTTATAGTTGTCAAAGCCCTAACACACCATCTACTTACAATAGTAACTTTCTATTTTATGGTGCGACTGGAAATATTTAGGATGCACTTATGATTTTTGTTCAATTTAGATGTATGTTGTTAATTCATAGTATTTCGCCTTGTTTTTAAGGCAAGTTAGTGTTAATTTTTTAACACTTCATGTATATTACAAATGCCTTCTCTTGGTGTTTTTTGTATGTATATCTTCTCAGTGCAGATCTGTGACAATGACTGTAAAATTGCTTGTGTTGACTACCATAGTATTTATTCTCTATAAACAGTTCTAGTAATAAAGCAAAAATATATTGAAATTGTTTCATACCTGTCTCTTTGCTTGATTTGATTTGATGATTTAATGTAATTTATGGAAAGAATTTGTCTCAAACTTTTGAAAACATTTTAATATTTTAAGCTAAAATATGTGACATTTTGAATTTAAAGTACCTAAATATTTTTAAAATTTGATCACAGGCATTCATTCTTTACCAACAGTTTCTAGGCGGAGCGACGGCGACAGGATGACATGGATCATAAGATATACAGACGAAATAGTTGTGAAAAGTTACTTTTTAGGTAGACAAACAAAATAGCTGTAATCAGAATTGATGTTACCTGTTACGAGTCCTAATATACCTTATTTACATATCAGATACGACGTCACGAACTTCAGACATAAGATACACAAAAAGATATAATTATATTCCAGTAACAATAAAAGTTTGGAGTTCCACTGGTATAATTTTTTTTTTAATCAGTTAAAATGATCAGCATCTGTTAAAATGATAACAAAATGCAAGGTGAGATAAGAATTCTACTTTTTGATGACTAAAGAAAAAAACATTGATTTTAGTTATCAAAACAATAGGACTCGGGTCTTACCTTGGTTTTTATTATTATAAAACCAACCGATAACATCAAGGTAACCAGCTTATTTTAGTTGATAATATATGTCTTAAGGAATGTCCAGTTGATCTTGACGAAATGGACTTATGCAGAGCACATTTAAAATGAGCTAGAACTAGTTTTTTTCTGCTGCGTCAATTTCCTCAAATTGATGACTTCAATTCGCAATATCTTGGCAACACAATAATATTCATCATTCAAATTTTGACACGATTATCTTTAATCTATTCTTCTTGATGTAGGACTAGTCCGCAGTCTTCCGTATCTTTTATAACAATTTGGCAAATTTTATAAATTATCACTAGAGGATTTTTTTCCAGTTTCAAACATTTTCGAATTTTGAATTGAAGATGGCTGCCTACCAGTATTACCCCCCTCCTCCCGTTATATTCAGTATTTGATACCGTTAGATCGATCCGCCCGGTTAGCACCAGGTGTATCAATAAAGCCATATTAGGGGCCTCATGATAGTTTGGCATTAAAAATCTAGAACTACTATTCAAATCAACAATTGGTGCCGCAATATTATACAGGGCGCGTAAAAATATATAATTAATAAAAAAAGTTATTGAAACATCGCAAAATTGATATATGGGCAATATCCATTAGGATTAATTACAGATGGCGCTTTTTGACAATTTCTCAGATTTTACGTGTTTTCATGAAAATTTCAAATGGAATGATATATTTATTATAGAGTAGTGTTATAAAACACGAAAAAACAAAGAATGTGGCGCAAATTGTAAGTTGATATCTTTTTCGACGGATATGAAGAAAATTGTAAAAATGTATCCATTAAGACTAGCATGTATAGTGTAAAAATATTTTACATACAAAAAAATTAATTTTTCGCAATTTTTTGATATATTTTTTAAATTCAGATATCTGTGTCAGTGACTTCTACTTCTACAATTTTTTCATTGTCATAACATTTATTCCAACTATTTCAAATTTTGAATTTGGCTGTTGTTAGTTTGTGTGCGCTTTAAAAATATGATTTTTTACGTTTTTATACCCCTTAAAAAATATCAAATATCTACGCTTATTACATCCAAAATCTAATATCCTCGAGACACCGACCGAGGTTATTTTGATCCACATTTGATGGGTTTGGCCTTTCTCATATTATCGTTCGCACAAATTTTGTTACAATCCGTTACCGACATTTAAGTTTTCGTTGTCTTGTATTCTATTGACTCTAAAACGAAAGAACTTAGCTTTTATTTTTCCAAATTTTTTGTGATTCCAATACTTCCCACATATTGTCTATATATTGTAATAAGCCGATCACTTATTAAGAACTGAACATTTTTGCGAAACTACATTGTTATTAAAAATATTCCTTGTTATATTTTTTTTATTTAAGTGTATTATCAATGGTTCCATGACCTGTACCTAAATCTGTACAAGTAGCCCTAACACTGACTTGTGCATTAATTGCAATATACGACTCATTTATAATGTTTGCTTCCATAAATATTTGCTTTCGATGGACGGAGTGACCAAAACTACCTGTAGCACGAAAATGTCGTGTAAAAACGTTTTATTTGTACCTTTGCCTACCAGGATATCTAGATGCAATCACAGCATTTTAAAAGTATTCAAAGTAAACGGCAAGCAGAATATCTTTTTCTTCGAAATTAATGTGTTTTGGTTTGCAATCAATGCATTTGAAACTAACTAGACAACTTTTTGTATAGCGTCTTGTTATGGCTTTTTTGCTAAAGCTCACTATATTTTTAACACATAGCCTTAAATTTTAATTGGTTTAATTTAAGATTACTTAAAATATTAGTAGTTTTAGAATAGTGTTAAAAGTGAAAATTAGTTGTCGCCTATAAATTTCTTTAGAAATTTATCATTGTCAAATTTTATTTTCTTTTCCTCATATCTCCATTAAACAAACAGATATCAACTTGCGGTTTGTGTTATGTTCTTTGTTTTTCGTGCGCCGTAACACTGGGCTATAATAAATATATCATTCCATTTGAAATTTTCAAGAAAACACGTGAAATATTTGAAATTTGTCAGAATACGCCATCTGGCGATCATCAAGAGACTTAAAATAATATGATTTATATGCGCTTTTCAACGAGATCCAACTCGTCAAGACCCGTTAATCATTAATTAAATTATGATCGTTTGTTTAAACGAATATTTGCCCTTTCCCCACCCTTTATTAGAAAAAAAGAAACAACATTTATAAAAGCTTTTTTACAGTTTACTGAAACTTGTCAGTTAATTTTAATATACATACATAAGTCAATTTCTGAGAAAATCCGCCTGTTGCTCCCTCTAGCGACTGACCTAGAAACTTAAAAATAATTTCCAGCTCTTTTTCATCGCCACTTTTAACTATAACAAAAATATTCCCGACATCATGCGATAAACAGATTCTGGGATATAGCCGGCCTCCTTTCTTAGTTTTACACTTGGAACTAATTTAACCCTTTGTAAGGCTGTTTCTCCCTAGGTATGGGTATCACACAGTATACCGCTTCTTTCAACCGTAATCATTGAAAGGGCAAAATTGTTGGTCTGCTGCCATACTATGATAGAATATGGAGAGTAAGAATTTTTGAAAGTTAACAAAATTCAAGAATGTTATTCCCCACATGATCCTTAATTGAGATGTTCTGTGAGCAAGTAAATTAAAATTTTCTCTATTATAAAATACCCTGTAACTAGAATAGTATTGTACTTAGCCTACACAGTCTTAAGACCATATAGAAATTTTCGATTCTGCTGCTGCACGCGCACAGGCCAATGTGCCTGGATCAGTTATAAAAACCTCTTTAGTGTAAAGACCAAGAGAGATATTCAGCGAAATACAGAATATATTGGTTTACCTTGAAAATGGCGTTAGCAAAATTTGTTTAAAAAAATACAATAACGGAAAGTACAATTTTTCAATAAAAACATTTTTAAAACATAAAAGTATAAAATTGAAAAAATACTTACTTTCGGATAATCTTAAAAACAGTATAGTTTTACTCAGGATATTTGTTTCTTCATTTTAGAGTTACTCTGATATCCTGTTAAGATCATTTCAATTAGATTTTTTCGCATTTAGGAATGGCCTCCATTTTGAAATAGGTAATTTTCTCACTATAAGTTGAAAATGCCTTTTAAATGATGTGCCACTAATTTCACCCAGTATACTCGGAAAGACATATTTAGTCTGCTATTGAAGTGTGCCAAAATTTAAACTTTTATCATGACTGGTTTATAAAATAAGGGGGAGGGCAATTAAAAAGCTGAACTGCAAATATGTTACAGAAGTTTAAGTAATCATAGGAAATCCGGACTTTTTAACGACCCGGATCAACGGATCTTGGATCTCTATAAATTATGAATTAAAATAAGCCTGTCATAATGGACGAACACGTCTCATGGGTTCAATGCAGTTAAACGTTGAATGCACCTGATAATCATAATATGTAGAATATACCCTTATCAGTTGATTTTTTTTTGACAGCAGATATTAATAAATGGAAAAAGTAGGAGAAATTTTCTTTGTTAACTGTCGCATATATTTTTGCACTGGCTGTTGTTTCGTTATACAACTACAATATCAAATGCAATGAATTAAAATACAATCAAGTAGGTGAATATATACCAAGGATGTCAGTCCCGAAGGGTTTTTTTAATCCCTGGATTTTCGAAATTGCTTGCCGGGATTAGATATCGAAAAAAAAAAGAAACAATGACAGAATAACTGCAGAATTTAACTAAAGTACAAACTAAATATATAAGTTTGCAATAAAAAAAAATACCCCAAAAATATTAGTGCATCTAAAGTAAAACCAGGATAATTTGCCGCTTCCAAAATTTTTGCAAAGGGAACTTCATCGTTATCTTTGATCTCTGGTTTTTTTGTGTTTAAAAGTGGTTAAAAGTTTCTATAATTAAATTTAATAAGATAAATATTTGATGTTTTAAAGAAATCATCTTAGTTTTAGAGGGAGATTTGTGAGGTAGCAGAGAATTTCAGAATATGGTTCTGCGTTCTTGATTTTCGTTCTTAGTCTTTTACAGATCACTGCTAAGTAGTGTTTTAATTTTGGATAATTCCTTCAACATTAATTTGAAACTTGTTAAAAAGAAATCGAGGTTAATCCTAGAATTGATTGGTCTAACCTCGAGACAGGTATTTCCTCCGTGACCCCCCGATTGACATCCCCATTATATACCGTTCTAGTTAACAATTAGATTTTTCCATATTTTTGTTATAAACAAAAAGGCCCGTCAAAAGACTAGAGCACCGAACATCTGTTTGCAAGTTTAAAAGATTTATATTGAGATCCTTATTACGTAAATTCCAATAGGTTCCGCCCGTTTTGTTAATGATCTAAAATATTTATTTATCTTGAGGAAATTAAGTGACCTTTCTAAAAGTGATTTGCATAATTTGAATTTGGTTTTTGAGATTGTATGACGTGCAGTCTTCTTCATATCAGCATAGTAGAAATAAACTAGTAGCGCCAGTCTCCCAAATATGTTCCGCCTGCTGACAAAATTCAGCAGATTGTTGGCAGCATATAAAGCGCTTCAGTTGAAATCCATCGTTCGACCTGCGAGGTTCTAGCGTTGCGTGCCAGAACAGAGTCGGATTAGCGAAAATGAATACGTTACTGTGTGCTGCTGGTGAGTGTCTCAACACCTCGAAAAATGGTTTATATTTTATTTTATTAATTAGTTTAGGTCTTTTAATAGGTACATTTCAAATAAAATATAAAATATGTTTCTGTTTAATATTTTGAACAAATTCATTTTTTGACGTCAAGTAAACGTAACGTAAATGTAAAACAGTGAAGCTGAGTATTCTTGACCATATGGGTTATAAGAATGAAGTGAAAATAGTTAGTATTTTAAAATCTGAATATAGAAAGAGTAATAAATAGTTATTGAGTAAATCTTGAATTTTTGTCTGCAGCTTTTAGCATAATTTTCTAACTAAAATATCGATTAAGTGATAACAATGGAATTTGTATATCAAAAAAATCCCCTAACCGATGTATTATTAAATACAGATTAAATAAAACATTAAATAGATGTTTAAATTAAAATCGATGTAGGTAGTAGAAAATCTTTGAAACAATAACATATTAATATTTGTATTTTTTTAGAATATTTTTAAGCTTTATTGTTCCCCTTTTTAAACTCCTACCAATGTCTAAATTGAAATGTTAGATCAATTGTAGAACCTAATTTTTTATTTAAATAGGAAACATAACGTGTCAAATTTTCAATCTATTTTTGGGTGCCCAAAATTCGTAGTTTAATTATTTTTTTATGCTTATTTAGGTCAGAATTATCGAATTTGTATTTCTAAAATATTTGAAAATACAATTATATGTGCGCCGGGAGCATATAAAAACGTAACGCCAAATCTTTCCGTAAAAAAAAACACTAACTTAGAATTAAAGTCTGTATACCAAAAAATCCATAATAAGAAAATACTACATGATTTTACCCTAAACTATAAGTTTTTGTCAATTCATGCCCCTTTTAAATCCTTTATCTAAATTCATTAGATAAAAAACTAACAGACATACCGAGATATATTCTTTGATAAAAATTGGTTTTTACACGTTGAGAAACTTGAGACATTTAAGACTATTTAGGTAAATAAAAATAACATTTTTGCCTAATTTGTTCTCATCTTGCAGATGCAGACGTACTATTAATTACATGAAAGGTTTTTATAATATCCCGTTTTCACGTAATTTTTCACTCGATGATCGATCGATATTTTTTATTTTATTGTGTGCCCATATTTTCCCAAATAGATCTTTGACGGCCGCGGCGTTCGTAAACTTCCGCAACAAGTCGGCTATATCCGTAGACATCAGTGATCACGTGACGTAAAAAAAAGTTGCAGAAATAGATCAAAGGATTTTGTCGAGGAGTGGACCTACTAATTTATTTCTACTATGATATCAGTGTTAAACTTTCTTCCTGTTTCCACCTATAAACGCCAGAATTTAAATGTTTCATTCTTAAAGAGAAAAATTTAAGAAGTCGGGCTATACAGAACTTCATCATATTTGATGGCAAACGGTTTCCAACCAGCTAACGACCCACCCCATGTGTAGGGATAGGCGCTTTATCGATAAGTAGCTGATAATGTCGATAGGTAGCCGAGTACATCTATAATTACGGACATCTTTGTTTTGCTGCCTGATATCTTTGCGAACAAATTGTGCGCCATATGAAAGGATTTTTTTTGCTCTAATACTTCTCGAGTCCTAAACTGCTTTTGTCGCAAATATATCGATTATCGATAGCTAGTAGTAATGTACTGTCGATAGGTAGCAATAACTATCGATGTATTGATAAAAAACATATATAGATAGGTGATGTGCTATCGCCTATCGATAGGTAAAATCTACTATCACCTATTCTATCAATCGGGAAAGATTCAAAAATAGTGCTTCGTGGGTTCGGCTCGTGAGTCGAAACCCATAAGCGATGACGCATTGAACTGAACAGTGTCGTCTTGTCTCCATTTCAAAGATCCGTGACCCGTGATATTTCTAAGACCCGGCTTCTGCGACTCGGTACAAAGATCGATGTAAAGTAGAACACTTGCTAGATTTAAAGTCTAAGAATATTTTTGTACTTTAGGGTTTGGTTTAAATATTCGACAAATATTAAGTTCATTGTAAATTTTTAGCAGTTTTTTTTAATTATCGTCATCTTAATGTAAAAATTAAAATAGAAGTATTTAAAGTTTAACGTTAATTAGAAATGTTGTTAAACAACAAACCTGAGGAGAAATTCCGACATGTTTTGGATTTCATTAGTCAATGGCCATTAAATATCCAGATATTTGTTCCTTGTCTATCATTGTAGACATTAAAGTCAATTTCGCGTTGTAATTTATAACGTTACACTTTTCATATTTTTTTTTATATAGTCAAGTTGAGTAATGAGTGGATTTTAAATATTGGTAATGTCATAAGCAACTTTACAGTCATTTTATAAACCTACTAGTACTAGTGTATAAACTCAGTTGGTTATTTGAGGAAATTATTATAGATCAATGCAAATTCTTCATGTCAGATAATTTACCTGGACTTGGAATTTATCGGTTGCCTAAAAAGAAGCCTAAAAATAGCAAACTCTGTACATAAGCATTAAAGCATAAGTAAAATTTGTATCTGATTACTATCAAAGCTTGTTTCCTCGGTTGATGAACGGTCTAAGAGATGTGGAACCTGGTAAGGGTGGCCAAACCTGTATTTAACTATTTTTAGGTAAAGCAAAAACCTTTTTAATATAAGTAGAATTTTTACAAAGCAGATTGATCCCGCATATGTAATATTTAGAACTTAGGCGAAGAAATATGTACAATACTATTTATTTAAAGGAATATAAATACTTGATATTGTTTTATGTAATAGTTTCTGAGGAAATCCCTAAAGCTTTTATATTAAAACATTTCGTATTTCGCCATGAAACTGATATCTTAATTTAATCAGAAAATAGATAGTTTATATAGAAAATATGTTTAATAGTAATTTTGAAATTAAAATGCCTTTTTGAACAAAATATTTGCTGTTTTAATTGCCTTTTCCTACAGAACGTTCCCAAAGTTGACGATTTTATTTATTTAAAAGATTTTATAAAAATCATTACGTTTGAATTGAAATCATTTCACTTGTTTTTATATTATTTTCATCATTTTTTGGGTTTTCAAGGTGCGTTGATATTTTTTTTTTCAACTAAAAGCGAATACCCTGTATCTCGACTAATAAAATAGCTATAGTAAAAATGAAGAAACCTTTTAGGCAAAAAGGTCCATAGTTCACAAAAGTTGTATAACAATAGGTATATTGTAATCGTTCTTAAGTCTGGCATAATTTCAAAATAGAATGTTAAAAAAATCTATAGACTACATCAAATCAGTGTTAGGTAAATTCTAGCTAAGTTTTGATACACCCTGTATCTAAATCTATTGGTAACGTTAATGGTATAACTACTGATCATAACTCGGGTAATAAAATTTTGTTTTGTATATAGGTTGTTAAGATAAAGCTCCATTTGTAAGATGTTCAAATTTTCGTAAAACACTGTATATTGCAAAGGAACGAAAATATCAAAATGCCAAAAATTGTATTTTTGTATTTTATCAGAGATCATCTTGATCAGAAGCAAAAAATTGAAAATTTTAGGAGGTAACAAACTTTGGGAAAATGCAAGGGTTTTATTTTACGCCCTGTATGTATTATTTTAGGTCATATGCGGTCGTGCAATTAGAAGCGCAAACCCAAAAAATCGACCAAACGAAAACCGAAAACCGCATCTCGATATTGCGTTTTGCAACTGAGATACATATCTTCAAACTTTGATAAGAAATTTTCTTGATGTAATATTTATGGAGAGCAGTTTATTTTGGTGTAAAATCTGTTTTATGATAGTCTTAAAATAATAATTTTGCTACTGTTGTTTTTTAAGTGGCTTGTTATTTACTTTAAGTAGAAAATATTACCGTTACAAATACTGGCATAGGAATACACAAGAACCCTGTTTTCAAATACATTAAATAAAAAGCATATAATACTGGTGTCCTAACTGGGTGGTGAAATATTACTTGCATAAGATTGGAGTCGGCAACGATCCATATACTACAGGTTTTGTGCCGGGTTGTAAAACATTTGAACATTTACTCTGGGGATATGACGCGCTTTAGTCAATACAAGACTGATGGAGAATACCTATCTAGAGCCCGAGCGAACTCTGGGTTCGAGGTGTCTCGTTGGGGGGAAATCACAATGGGCCCCAACGAGCGTTTGCCGGATTTCCCATTACCGTTTAATGGGGATATAGAAACGAGTAAATCTCTTAAATAGACATAATTTTATAAATAATCGCCAATGTCAATTTTATTTATTTCCCAATACGCACAGAGTCGTAACTAGAAGACTAAGTTAGGGCAGGCAAAATATTTGTTATGTTGGGCATTTTTTTCTATAATATTGTATATCAGAAAGGAAGTAGAGATAACACAACTAAATATAACGGTCAATTTGTTTTAATAACATTAAAACGTTTCGAACGTCTATTTTTCTTGAAATGAAACCGTTGCAAACAATTGAAATATATGTTCCCCAGTGGCGGCTGGGGGGTGAAAAAGTAAGTGAAGTTCAAATGAGCAAGAAAATATCGCAATAATTTTTTTTCCAGAATTATTTTTATATGTGGAAGGGGTAGAATATTTTTTACGACTTACCTAAATTTTGAATACTAAATAATTTCTCCTATCCTTCATAGCAGCAAATAACATCCTCATAAAATGAATGAGTTGCCCTAATCTTCTCCAGACATTCCTTTTGAATTGAAATATTGCCTAGAGAAGTAAGTCTTTTTTACACGTTTGAGACAAGAAAAACTTCTTCCCACTGAAGCACTTGTCGATTGTATTATCAAAATATGGGAAAACACTTTATATGCTTTGGTTAAAATATCTTTATTTTCATAAACTTTTTTCACTTGCTCTTGCAGCGATATATTCCAATTACTGTCATTGGCAAAAATAAGACTAAGATCATTTTAAGTCGTTGACTTTTTTAAAATATATAACGGGCCAGTCGGAAAATTTAAACTATATTCGGAAAATTTAGCAGAATTTGCCGAACATAAAAATGTAAGATTTCAGAGCCTTGAAAGTTTAGTGTCATTTCCATTAAAATGTGGTCCAATATTTCATAAAAAAGGGCTCTATACTTAGCCCCAATTTCTTTTGGTGAAAGCTTAGCAAGCTCACGTTTGTAATGATTTATTTCTGTAATAGAATTTGCTTTATCAAACATGGTATTAAAAAAAATGTTCATTTCTTTTTTTACAGAGCGCCTCACGACAGCGTTTTATATTGGATAAGCAAAAATGAATGTCAAACGATTTTTTTTGAAGAACCGAACTTGAACTTTGCAGCATCAGGACAAATACAGCCTGCGGCGCTTTTTCTTTTCTTTTTTTGAAGGCCATTTAGATGGCCAGACATCACACTTGCGCCATCGTAACATTGCCCTATTAATTTATGTTTGTAGTCAAATTGGTCCAAAATTTGATCCAATAGAGAATATGAATTCTCCGACGTTCTATCGGAGCTGACATTATAAAATCTTAAGAATCTCTCGACTACTGAACCTTCTGAATTAACGTATCTTAAAATTATGGGGCACTGGGAGGTTTGCGTAATATCAGTGGTGTCATTCACTTGCACAGAAAAAAAACTGTGTGTTCATTATTTCATTTTTTACATGATCATTTAAATAATCAGAAATGCATTCAATTAATAATTAATTATTTCGTTTTGAATAATTTTCGAGTCACCAGTAAAAACATTTTTAATTTTTTCGTGATAATCTTTTAGCTCTTGGGAACTTCTCGATATTAATAAACCTAAAAGCTTTTTAAAATTCCCCCTATTTATTTTTTATATGGCCGCGGAAGACTAACTCTTGTTTTGCAAGGTACAAAACTGCGTCAATTACCAAGCACATAAATAGTCTATTTAATCAGACGTTTTCGTTAAAATGTGTTTTATATAGTTTAGCATTAATTCGCATTTTAAATGCTCCGCCGAGTCTTCATGTTTATGTAAAGACCTTCATATATTTAACATACCTGCAAATCCTTCCTTATTCCACACTGAATATTTATTGGAAACTAGGAAACAAGGCCAGCAAAACAATTTTTGTAAAATTTGACTACTACATAACCATTTGTAAGCCGAAAACCAGGATGAGGATTAAAACTCTGATCTTGTTCCTTCCACCGATTAAATGGAGTTAATAAACCCGACACCAAATAAAGTTGTAACAGCACCATAAATAAATATAACACAAAACAGTCAAGTAAACTGCAGAGGAACTAACCGGTTGCAGCGAAATCCGCGAAAATAAAAGTAAACAACAACAACCCCAAACTGAACAACATGTGGGTGTAGTGTACTGCGTTAGCAATTCAACGAGAGCGTTGTATGGTTAACACTAATCTTCCATGCGGTCGACGTCATTGCGAACGCGTTGTCATGGCAACGTAGTAGGAAAATCGTAAATTAAACATAGCACCTTCAGCAAAGTCGAAGCGGTTTGCGCCACTCTTATAGTTGTTATAATAAAGTTCGATTGAAAGTTTTAAAAAGACATGTCGCCAACGGTCAAGTAAAATATTTATTCGAGATGTACAGTTTAGTTGCCAATTAGGTGAATAAATGAATGTAGAAACTTAAATTTTAAGAAATATATAATAAATATAGTTATATGTTTACTTTCCTGGTGAAGTAGCACTTCACCTACTTCACCCGAATAGCCGCCACTGATGTTACCACCGTCCTTTTCAGAAGCTCAAAAGAATAAATCTGTAAATTTTTCCACTCCTCATCAATTATCATTGCGACAACTTATTAGAAAAACTAGATTCGCATAAAATTGCAGTACTGCAACCAAATATTCTCTCTATAATCTCTAAATAATCGTTATATTGCTTATAGCGACCGGCAATGGCGCTTGCGACTGGGTTTATGTAATTCATGTTTGTTTTTTTAGCAGGAAAAGATAAACACAACTTTATAACAATTTTCTTTATATCTATTTGAATACAGTTTTTAAAGGGGTAGGTCTAAATAATATTTCACCTGCTATTTAAAGGAGACTTACTTGTTTTCTTACGTGTTAGTGAAAGAAAAGAGTTACTGTTTTGTATGATTAAATATTTTGATTCATATAAAAGGATGTGCATAAGCATTCTTAAATAGAAAATTTTTGTAATCAACAGTCCATGTGCATTAATTATAATTATTATTACTTCCCAAAATTTTGATGACTTTATTAAACGAATACTGACATAATACAACCGTTTTTAAAGGAACTTCTAAGAGTATTTAAAAAAGATGTTGTACTGCACCAATTTACACGATTTTTTGTATTGTTTTACTGCATATGTTTTCTATAAAACCAATATGATATGTTTTTCTTCAATAACATTTCTGGTCACACGGTGAATGCGTTCGATATTCTTATTATTCCACTGGAAGCGACGTGCGACTGTGGATTGATGCCAAATCTAGAGAAGTTAAATTTGTAGCCGTCGAAATTTGACGGGATCTCACTCGTATATTATTATAAACCAACGTATTCTCGAGGTTTTACTTTGAAATCTACAAGAAAATAAAAAAAAAATAGAATATACTGTGACGCAATTTTCAGTATTTGTTGCTGGTCTTAGAGCTCCGCCAAACTCAGACTCCACGAACTGCCACTGATTAATACTAGAAAAATAATAGCAATTGGCTCGTTAAACTTTATAATTATTCATCGCCTCTGTAGCGCAACAGTAAGAACAAATATTTAGTTGATGTGTGTCTAAACATTTTTCATTTAATCTTTGGTAAAATTAGTGAAGTTCTAGCATTTGGTCTCCATTTTGAACTAAAAACGGCCATGTAATTTTATGAAAATATATTCGACAGCAATTATTGACGTGTAGTTATTTTTTTAGAAAAATAAAATATAAACAAAATTGTAAACGTTTTTATATTTTAAAAGTCTACCTCTTCATGAGAGGATTTTCTAGGTCAGGTAATTCTCAACCTCGTCCTTCCTAGCCCTTTAACGACCCTGAACTACATTTTAAAACTTAATAACCCTATGGGTCAAATATATCAGCATAATATTTCTTTGTTTTTTTAGTAAATTACAAACTTAATAAAAGTTTTGTAATATTTTGCTCAGCATTTAAAAACGTAAAACCTATTTTTTATTCAAGAATTAAAAAAACTTTCAGTGCTAGATGGTAAAACAGTATTATTTATTTATTATTGGGTATCAAGTTGAACTCCTGGGAGAAAGAAAACACTAATAAACCGTTTTTTCTACGCTCTTCGCAAAATATTGGCCCGCGACAAAAATGTGGAGCACCCTGTATAAAAATTGTCATATTATTATAGTTTATTAGAGCTTGTATGGCTTAGACAAGTGAAAATTAAGAGAGCAGCGCAAAATTTTAACTTTAAACCCTTATATCTCAAAAACTAGTCAATTAAGACATGCGCATGAGAACATTTAATCAAAATGACTTTGCCAATATTTTCTAAAAGTTTCCACCAATTTGACCAGAACCCAATTTTCATAAGGACTCTGCAGGGGACCTTTGTAGGTATCAGATATTCAGATGAGATCAGTATCGGCCCAAGCCTGTTTATTAACATTTCATTGATAAATATTTCGAAATGGAAACAAGGAAAAACGAGACAAAACTAACTTTCCAAACGGACAAATTAAATGAAAGTAAAAGAGGTCTTGGGGCAAAAATCTATGAATTGATGGATCTAAAACAAAACCTTATTTCCTCTATCAAAGCTTTGGAACACGAGAACGATTATAATGTACGAGAACTAAAAAACCTTCGTCAGACCATGCACGATTTTCAGAATGTCCAGGGTCCTATTCGTAGCGACTCTGAAACTCAAACAGACGTTAGGCAGGTAACAGAAGTGAATGGGCCTGCCCCGAGAAGGCGCCAATTGTTGATTATTGGGAATAAAATGGCTAGAACCACCTCTATTTCGGAAGTTCACCAATGGTGTTTTTGATTCGAATTCTCAGCGGCGTACTGGACTTCTGTTCGACGAATTGATATCGGAGTGTTTTATGTGTAATCAAAAACTAATGAAAGACGATTGCATGGTATTCTTCTGCGGACCAGAAAAAATTCACTTAGGGGATTACCTTTAAGGCCAGAACATGTAGAGCGTCTAATTTCATCGTGCAGTGATACACACCTAGTGGTAGTGGTCACCTCTCGTTGGAGAAATAGACCTGTTTTGAATGACTATTCACAAACAAAATATTTTTTTTTACAACAAAGACAATTCTGGCAGAAGGAAAACGCGAATTTCATACCCTTATGCTTGACCACTCGCGAACATCTTATGCTTAATAACGAAAGGGAGGACCTAGTGAAATTTGTATGTAAGAACTATATTTTCGGGGCTACGAGATCTACTAACAATGAGACCTCTTCTCAATCTCCTTTTCGTACGTCTTTGATGGAGCTCAAATACTTCCGGAGATGGAGAAGATTACGTTCAGTTTTGTAAGATAATACATGTGCTTGTGCTGCAGGAAGACCCGCAATTTGTATGTTTCTCAGAACACTGGATGGAAGAAAATTAAGCCGAAATAACCACCATTCTAGGTTACCAGCTAGCAGCAAATTTCTCAAGAAGAGATCACATTCATGGAGGTGTTGCTATCTATAGTAAAAACAGTACTTACTAGCCTATAAATTTATCACACTTTTGTATTGAATTTGTATTCAAGTGTGTAGGTCTCAGCTTTAAATTAGATAATACAAAGATGGCTCTTTTAACTATTTATTGTTCAAACAGCAGTGCAGCTCCCAATAAAATTTTTAACACGTTTATTTCAGGATTAAATTCAACACTATGTTTCGACTTGCTGGAAAGTTTCAACCTAAAATCCATTCTCCCGGTTGAACCAACTAGAGTAGTTTGGAATTAGACCCCCTCAGCATTAGATTATGTAATTGCAAATCACCCAAACTTTAATGCAATCAATTTTGAAGCGCACATCTCAGATCATATGGCACAAAGAATAGTATTTCATTTGAATGCTCCTCTGAATGAGCCCTCATTTTCCAATTTACATTTTTTTTTAAAGGTTCTTTGATTTCCAAAATATCTTTCAACTTAATTATCACTTATCTAGAACAGAGCTTAGTCATCTATATAATACTACAGATGTTAATGAATCATGGACTTATTTTTGGCACAATTTTCTACATTATTACAGCTATATCTAGCCTATCCCCTAAAAAAAGTAATTATAAAGAACGCTCTTCCAAATAAAGAATGGATAAATCCAGACCTAATTAAACAGAGCGAGAATTTAAAAAAATTGTATTGGTTGTGCAGATCTGGGAACACACCGGAGTCAAAAGACTTATACCAATGACGAAATAAGAGAGTGGACAGGTAAATGCGCTATACGGCTACGAGTGGTTTGTGTGACCGAAAATTGATGCGACGCCATTATTAGGAGCCAAACATTCGTAGTGGAGCCAGTGTTTATTTTTGTGTTTTGTGCTGTTAAAAGTGAAATAAAGACTTTGATTTTGTGATAAACAATATGGTGTATTGTTGTGCTTACGGCTGTAAAAGCCGTAATGATAGAAAAGAGTCAGGAGTTACGTTTCATAGGTAAATATTCTACATCGACTATTTGCATTACGGCTTATTTTATACCATATTTCAGTCAAAAGACAAGAAATTGCAAATATTTTAAAGTATTATTAAGGGACCATGTATACCAACGTCTCTTATTAATTTTACTTAAATTGATTAACATTTTCATTCATAATCTCTAATTCATACAATTAATTTGCAGTTAGGCGATTTCATCACCCAGAGGCGTGCATTCTTTTTAGATAAATAATATTAAATTAATGAAAGTATGCAATAATATTTTATTATGGGGTGAAATAATCCTCTTCATGACGATAATAATATTAAAAAATAATAATATTTCAACTAAATACAGATGGAAAATAAAAATAAATACCTATTATGTATTAGACAAGGAACCTTTTTCATCAGAAATGTCATATGATCTGTCTTTTATGCATAGATTTTATTTGAATGATTTTTTTGTAATGAAAAAGATAATTATTATTATCTTATCGTTACTAATTATTACAAACCTTACTGAACAAATACAGTATTTAGATAATGTGAGATACTCGGTGAGTTATACCTTTCATCAAGCATCAAGCCTTCAACTAAAATATGTTTAATTGTCCTATTGTTGCTTTCTAGTGCAGAACGTCACTTGACCAGACATTTTTTGGCAATAAAACCTATGCATTTTAGTAATATACATAGTCATTATATAATTCTTAAAATAAACTTTTTTTTTTCATAAATCATTTTTATTTTTGTTCTAGATTTCCAAGAGATCCAGAAAGGGCAAAACTTTGGATACAAAATACGAAACTTGCAGACTGGAAACCTTCTTTAACAGACAGGCTTTGTTCAAAACATTTTGAAAAAACTCTTTTTTATCGTGCTGGTGAAAGAGTTCGTCTGCTAGATGATGCTGTACCCACAATATTTCTAGAACTACCAGTGTATTTACAACCGAAACAGGTATATGTTATATAAAATATACATATCTTAGTTTGGGTAATATATTAAAAAAAACAAACCGGTCATACAAACTTTTAAGATTATGAACATTGTACTAGTGTACTTATCATATATATTTTTACAGGAACGAAAAAGGCGTGTTCGCGAAGAGCCAAGTGTCATGGAATCACCTGCTACACCAAGTACTTTAGTCATGTCCCAAGGAGATGAAAGTCCAAGAAGAAAAAAACTTAAAAGGCAGTTGTTCCGAGAAGTAACTAGAAGTCGAGAGAAGTCAAGGAAAATCAGAGTATTGGGCCAAAGGTTAAAAGATATAAAAAAAAAATTTCATCCCTAAAAATGGTTTTAAAACAGTTAAAATCCAAAAATTTAGTATCTGATGAAAATGTATCAGTATTGGAAGGTATGCCTACCATAACGAAAGAATTATGGAAACGTAAAATGGGAAAAGGGAAAAAATATTCTCCAAATTTGAGAAAATTTGCAATTTCTCTGAGTTTTTTCTCTCCTAAAGGCTACGATTATGTTAGGGATACTTTTGATTCTTGTTTACCACACAGAAGCACCATAGGTAAATGGTTTAAGAATGTAAATGCCGAGCCTGGATTCACAAATGAAGCATTTGAAATGCTAAAAAAGCATGTTGCGTCTTCAGGCAAGGCTGTAATTTTATCACTTATAATCGATGAAATGTCCATACGCAAACATGTTGAGTGGGATGGAAAGAAGTTTCATGGCTACATACATTTTGGGGTTGACTTTAAGGATGATACCAATGCAATGGCCAAAGAGGCCTTTGTATTATTGGTAACCTGTATAAATGGGCGGTGGAAGCTTCCTGTAGGGTATTTTTTTGTTGATGGTCTAAGTGGGAACCAGAAAAGTGCACTTGTTTCACAATGCATACAATTAATTTGTCAAACAGGGGCACAGGTTAGTTCCCTCACATTTGATGGAGCTACATCTAATGTGTCAATGGCCCAAACATTAGGCTGCAATGTAACTTTGCCACAATTAAAACCCTATTTTGAATATCAAAATAGGCAAGTTTATATTTTCTATGACCCCTGCCATATGGTCAAATTAGTTAGGAATACTTTTGGGGAAAAAAAATTATAATAGATGGGGAAGGGAATACAATTAAGTGGGAGTATATTGAAAAACTGGAAAAATTACAAGACTCTGAGGGCTTGCACTTGGGAAATAAACTCCGTAAGAGTCACCTAAATTTTTTCAAACAAAAAATGAAGGTGAAACTGGCCGTTCAACTTCTTAGTGAGTCAGTCGCAGATGCTTTAATTTATTGTGAAGACCAGCTGAAATTAAACACTTTTATAGGATGTAAGGCAACTGCTAATTTTATCAAAATATTTAATTATTCCTTCGATATCCTAAATAGTAGATCTCTTATTCCACCAGGATATAAAAAAGCTCTATGTGAAAAAAATGTTGAAACCATGACATCTTTCATAAACAATGCAGTTTTGTATATTTCTACTTTAAAGTTTAGTGATGGGGAATTAGTTATTAATTCAAGGCGAAAGACTGGTTTTATAGGCATAATAATTTCTTTAAAAAGTAGTTTATTGCTCTACAATGATCTTGTTGCTAAACAAAAATCTATAATTTATTTGCCATTATATAAGGTCAGTCAGGATCACCTTGAACTTTTTTTTTGCTCGGTAAGATCAAAGGGAGGGTATAATAATAACCCTACAGCACGTCAATTTACAGCGGCCTATAAAAGGCTGTTAGTTCAAGCAGAAATCCGCCCAGGTGGAATGGGAAATTGCATTCCTCTGGAAGATATTCCAATATTAACAGGCTACAATAGGTCTGAAAATCCAATTATTAATATAAATTGCAGTGTGATACCATCTGACACAGAAATAGTAGCAGATGATATAACAGAAGTAGTTTTAAGAGACCATGAATATATTATGAACCCTGATATTATTAGTAATTGTTCACAACAAATTGTCATTTATATAGCCGGATTTGTATCGCATCACTTACAAAAAAAAATAAAGTGTGAACACTGTATTGGGGCGATACTTGGTAGGGAAAACTTTCTGAATTCCCTTATAGAAAGAAAAAATCATGGTGGATTAACATATCCCTCAGAAGATGTGATTAATATTTGTAAAATTGTTGAACATTTTACGTTTAGAGTTTACAAAAATAAGTTAACAAGGCCCAATTTTATTAAATTTCTAATAAATAAAATAATGTTTTCTTGCATTGAAGAACAATTTTTTAAATGTTTAAATGAACATATTTTAAGTTGTAGTAATAACCATATATATTTTCTAATTGAATCTGTGGTAAAAAAATATTTAAATGTTAGAATTCATTTTATCACCAAACGGAAATCAGAAGTGACAGATCCAGTAAGAAACCAATTAACAAAACTGATTTTATTTAAGGGACAGTAATATAGATTTTAAGTTATATATTATACTTATAGTTATATATATTATACTTCTTACTTTTTTTAAATTGTGTAATAATAAATATTTTTAAGCATAAGATAGTTTGTTTTATTCAATTAATAATTAAACTGAATAAAAATACTTTGAATCCTTGCCAGTGGGAAAGTCTGTACCACGTATAAGAAAACTTTAATATTGATTTCTCAGAAAATCCTATTCTGGAAAAAAACTGGGTGCATAAAGAAAAAATAATTTTGACAGTATTAAAAATTAGGCCCGATATGCAGGGGTTCAAAAATACCTAATATGTTTGATAGTGGCAAAATTATTCTTTCTTTGGGCACCCACTTTTATCAAGAATTTTTTTTGAGAAATCTAATAAGTATTTTTTTCCATACATCATGTATGGAAAAAATACCTATATAGTTTTTCGCGGGCCCTGTATATTATTCTTTCTTCGTGCACCCACCTTTAACAAGAATTTTTTTTGAGAAATCAATAATTAATAGGTATTTTTTTCTATACATCGTGTATGGAAAAAATTACCTATATCTAGTATAGTTTTTCGCGGGCACTGTATATTATTTTCTCTGAAGATTTTTTATACTTTAGGATAGAATAATGACATGTAATAAAAAAGTCAACCAATTAAAAAAACACGTATTTTATTTGAAAACGCTAGTCTTGCTTGGTACAGTAATCACACAACTTTATATTCTCTAATGCTTATGTGTTTCATAAATACTCCTACTTTTTATCTATTTTTCCATAATTTAAAAAATAAAATTTAATATACACGCGAATACATTTAAAAAATAATATATATTTAAAGCAATGTAATATAGATGAGTCCTCATGCAACGCCACTGGCCAAACCCGCGTGGAGCCAGCCGGTAACATGATACGTTGCATATTTATCTGTCCACTCTCTTATTTCGTCATTGACTTATACACTCAGTCAAAAAAAACCTATTTCATAAACAGCTGGCTCTAGATAAATCAAATTTCTACAAACAAAAAATTTTAGACTCTAAAACGATCTGGCAAGTAATAAATACTAACTTAGGAAGAGTAAAAAGTGCTCTAATCACACAAAATTAGTATCTAACAATAAATACATAATAAATATCTCTGAAATATGTGAAGAATTCTGCAAATATTTTACAAGCGCAGAAAACCTAATATCAACCTTGGGAAAACATAATATTGATTTTTCAAACTGTACAACCAGTGAATTTCATATCAGATCAATTTGTTTAACATCACTGAATGTGCACGATCTCCATTCAGCTTTAAAACTCTTAAAAAACAAAACAGCCTGCTCTGGTAAAAACGACATCCCAGCTATGGTATTAGAAAAAATATGGGATTAATTAAACACCCATTATGCTATATCTTTCATTTATCCCTCGAAAAAGGTATATTCCCTCGCGAGTTGAAGGTAAGGGAAGTTATTCCACTTTATAAAAAGGGTGACACGGAAGAAATCGAAAACTATCGATGTATTACGGGCCTGTCTATCTTTTCTAAACTTTTTGAAAAAGTAGTTTTATAGAAGATAGAAAACTTCTTAAATGCAGAAAAATTAATAGGTAACAAACAACACGGTTTTAGAAAAGATTGCTCCACTTCTACAGCTGCTTTTGAGCTATTAAATTTTGTTTATGAGAGCTTGGATACATCAAACTACGTTCTTGCTATCATCTTTAACTTAACTCGAGCTTTTGACTGCTTAAATAGCTCCTTTTTATAGAAGAAATTATATGCATTGGGGCTAATGGGAGATATCAACAAAGGGTTAGTGTCGTGTTTAGAGGAACGGAAGATAAAGGTTAAGATTGGGGATGTTATCTCTACTGGACATAATATAAACTGTGGTGTACCTCAGGGAAGCATTATTACACTACTATTTACGCTTTTTATAAATGGTCTGGAAAAGTTCTTGCCTCTGTCACTATCAAAAAATAGAATAATTCTCTATGCAGATGACTGCACTGTAGAAAAATTGCCTTATTGTCAACGAATCCAAAACCTGCTTTATGATATTTTGCATAGGAAAAGATATGCCTCGGGTTCCAAATTTGTCATTAAACTGCAAACATTTAAATAGGGTTGAAAAAATTGATTTAAATAGTGCCTACTTTGCAATAAGAAATCTAAAAAACACTTTAGAAATAAAACTACTTTTAAATACCTATTATGCACTAGCATATAACCATGTAAGCTATGGTATCATTTACTGGGGCCAATCAACAGATTTAAACAGAATTTTTATATTACAAAAAAGAATAATCAGAAAAATTGTCTCATTAAGTCCATTAGACCCACGTAAACCCTACTTCAAATAGTATAAAATTCTCCCTCTTCCATGTATTCTAATTTTACACTCGGTATTATTCGTTAAAAAACAATTCACTAGATTTTCTCGTCATTTAGAACTACGTAATTATGGTATAAGAAACTCCACAAATATTTATATACCTCCTTATAGGACTAGCACTTTTCAAAAAAAGTCCTTACTGTTTTTGTGGGATTATGTACAACCAACTACCAGCAAGCCTAGGAGAAATAACTTCTTACAAAAAATTTAAGAAAAGTATAAATTATCTTTTTGAAAAAAGTTATTATAATTTTAGAAATTACTTTTCAATTTTGCAATAATTGTTTTCTGTTAGTCCAATCTTAATATTTTTGTAAAAATGTCTTATGTTATACTTTATTTTTACACTTGACTTTGTCATATCTATTTAGATCTTTTGGCATGAAGTGAAATAAATAAATAAAATCATATATATGTCAAAAATTTTTTTATACATCTAAATTAAAGAAAACAATCTGGAAACTTTTTTATTACTTTTATTAGGAGCATTGATATAGAACACTGTACATAACATAATTTTCTACAGAGGTTCATAAAATTAATACATATTTAATAGTGTAGATCATTCATAAAATAAAAACGAAATAACAGAAAATTTAAAATACATAAAAGTCAATTTCTTAATATAGAACTACTTAACAACAAACAAATTCTGTTTATATCTATCACAAGACAAAATAAGTATGTTCAACAAAATAACTATGTTCAATAAATTATATTACCAACAGAATATAAGTTTAATTTCCTTAAACTACATAAAGACCTACATAGTAATTAAACCTACCTATCATAATTTCTTGCCATTAATCTTGTCTATTTTATCCTTGGATGCATTATCAAAGAAAAGAAGTCCTGCCGCTCGTTCTACCATATCAGGAGGAACCTATAATAAATTAATCAATAATTTAACAAAAAATGAAACGATAGATGAAAAAAGAAACTACATTCGATTGACCATATCTGTGGCAGAATTCCTAGGGCTATTGATGCGTCGACGTTCGATAAATGTGACTGGATATATATATATATATATATATATATATATATATATATATATATATATATATATATATATATATATATATATATATATATATATATATATACTAATATATATTGTTTTCTTGGTTATTTTGGTTCGATAGTAGGAATAAAATTAAAACAAATTTAATTTCACTTTTGTTACATTTTTATAGACGTTTCGACCATTTATGGTTGGTCTTCATCAGTATTTTTTTTGTGTGTCTGTAACAATAGAAAACCGAGATAAGATATTTTTCTTAAAAGACTATTATACATTGTATGGACAAATTATTAATAATATTATTTTAACATTTTAGATGACTTACCATAAGAAGGATCTTTCAGAATTCATCCTCATGCAACATTTAAAAACAGCATGTTTTTCATACAACACTCAAAAACAGCACATTTAAAAATATTGAAAAGAACGTCATACAGATTAAAATTACTATAATATTAATTGCTACGAGTATGTCTATCTTCGAGCGACACTGCTTTAACTGGCAGAATGCATTCATGTGACAAAATGTGAAAAAATGTAACAAAAGTGAAATTAAATTTGTTTTAATTTTATTCCTACTATCGAACCAAAATACCCAAGAAAACAAAATTAGAATATATATGTATAAAAGGTTCAGAACTAAACAAAAAAAAAAAAATCTCTAAAAATATATACAGAATGGGAGAATATCTGGAAACTATCAATGAAATCAGAAATGTCCGTAATGAAGAGCCAAACACCCTTAGAAATGGACTTACCAATCACCTATGCAAACTAGCAAAACAAAAGAATAGGCTTCAATTCCTCCTTAGATGTAAATCCGAAAATCTTACACCCACTTTTTTAAATATTAATGTAAAACATATAAAATTTTCGAGTGACAACTTAGGAAGGAAATTTCATAATTCTACCATAAAATATTTTATTCTTAACACCTTAAAATTATTAATCAGCGACACAACAATTAACATAAAATTCTTAAATAAAAAAATTATGGAATATAAAAGCAAATTACAAACTATTCACCCCCCAAATATTTTTCAAAATATCGTGAGTCTTGAAACGAATAAATATGAACACCTATTTAATAAGATAAAAAATAATAACATCAAAAAAATTAAAACTTTGGTTCAAAAAAGTAAAAATACAAAGGACTCTAATGAGATCCACATTGAGGGCGATTGGCTGGAAAATCTGACTAATATCGAAATTCCAAGTTATGCTAATGATATTCTAAGTCTTGGCTCAGATTTTGCATGTCCAATCACCACTTCACAAGATATCCCTATTCCAGAAATTATCTCATCCATTGACACAGCCATTAACAACTTAAATCAGGAAAAAAAAGACGAGATCAGAACAACATGTTGCAATGCCCTCACTTCTTACAAAAATAAACTTAATTCTAAAAAATATAAAACGAAGAACCAAAATATAGATAATGGACTATGTAAAAAGTTAAGAAAAACAAAATCCTTTTTAAAAGAGCACCAAAACTTAAAAATCTTAAGACCAGATAAGTCAAACAAAACAGTCATTATGTATCAAAACGAATATGATAATAAATTGGAATCCCTTTTGAATAACGAGGAAACTTATAAACTCATCTCTAACGACCCCACTAATATACTACAAAAAAAAAATAATGAACTAATCAAAATCTGGGAAAACAAAAACTATATTTCTCCCACCATAGCAAAAAATTTAAAAATACATAACGCTCAAGCGCCAAAAATATACGGGCTACCAAAACTGCATAAGGATGGTATACCCTTACGGCCTATCATCTCATGTATCCAATCACCTCTAAATGGTCTCTCAAAATTCCTGAAAACTATTTTAGCAAATGTCATAAACAAAACTGATACTTTCATCAAAGACTCTTGGGATTTTAAAGAAAAAATAAAAAACATCCAAATACCAAATAACCACACTTTAATCTCGCTAGACGTAGTCTCACTGTATACTAACATTCCAATTGATCTAACATTCGAAATCATCAGGAAAAAATGGAATGATATAAAAAATCATACTGATATCCCACTTGATGAATTTTTAAAAGGAATAGAATTAGTTCTAAAATCCACTTACTTTATGCATAAAAACAAATTCTATAAACAACTTGACGGCTGTGCAATGGGCTCATCTATTTCAAGTGTCGTTGCACAATTAGTGATGGAAGAATTAGAAAACAACGTTATTAAAAACTTAAATTTTAAACTTCCATTCTTCTACAGATACGTTGATGATTGTTTAACAATCATACCACAAGGAAAAAGCGAATATATCCTTAACGCGTTTAACAATTTTCACCAAAAACTTAATTTCACCATCGAAACTGAAAAAGATAAAAAAATAAATTTTCTAGACATGACCTTATATAACAAAGAAACTTGCATAAAAACAAAGTGGTATACAAAAAATACTTGGTCTGGTAGATACATAAACTATCTTTCGCAACACCCACACTCCCAAAAAATCTGTCATTATAGGGCTCGCGGATAGGGCAATCAAATTAAGCGATTAGAATTTCGACAAGAAGCTATCCAAAAAGCAAAAAATACTTTATTAAAAAACAGCTACCCAATGAAATTAATAAACTCAATTTTTAAGTCCCGATTAAATAACATCAATAAAAATAATTCTAACCCCAGCAACAATCAAAACAACAAAAATAAATATATTTCAATACCCTATATTCAAGGACTGTCGGAAAATTTACAAAAATCCCTTAAAAAACAAGATCTAACCGTATCTCACAAAAGTTACAATACCCTACAAAAACAATTTTTTTCCTCTTTAAAATCAAAAACACCTAAGTTTCAAAAAACACACACTATATACAAAATAAAATGCAACGACTGCCCAAAGGTCTATATAGGGCAAACCACACAGTATCTTAAAAATCGTTTGAATGGACACAAGTATGATAAAAAAAATAAAACAGCGCTTACAAATCACGAAACAGAATATAAACATACTTTTAACTTTCAAGATACTACTATTCTAAATACGGAAATTAATCAAAAAAAGAGAGAGTTTCTGGAAATGTTATACATAAAACGGGAGATCAATGCTATAAATGACAAAACAGACATAAAGAATTTGAGCCAAATATATTATAACGTTATCAAATAACTCTAAAACTGATTTCATATATACATTAAATTAATATAAAAAAAAAACAAACTAAATTAGCCCCTTTTCTTCTAAATTCAAAAGTAAATAAACAATATATCACCTTTTAAATAATAAAACACTTCAAAACAAATCTAATTATTTTTGCTTTTTTAAACTAATATATATAAAAAAAAAACCCATAGAATTCCTTAACCGACGTTTCACATGAATGCATTCTGCCAGTTAAAGCAGTGTCGCTCGAAGATAGACATACTCGTAGCAATTAATATTATAGTAATTTTAATCTGTATGACGTTCTTTTCAATGTTTTTAAATGTGCTGTTTTTGAGTGTTGTATGGAAAACATGCTGTTTTTAAATGTTGCATGAGGATGAATTCTGAAAGATCCTTCTTATGGTAAGTCATCTAAAATGTTAAAATAATATTATTAATAATTTGTCCATACAATGTATAATAGTCTTTTAAGAAAAATATCTTATCTCGGTTTTCTATTGTTACAGACACACACAAAAAAAATATCGAAACGTCTATAAAAATGTAACAAAAGTGAAATTAAATTTGTTTTAATTTTATTCCTACTATCGAACCAAAATACCCAAGAAAACAAAATTAGAATATATATGTATAAAAGGTTCAGAACTAAACAAAAAAAAAATCTCTAAATATATATATATATATATATATATATATATATATATATATATATATATATATACTGGGTGGTGCAAGATGGGATGGACGATTGTGGGCAAACGGAGAGGAATTTGAAAAAAAAAAATTGGGATATGTTTGATAGTCAAGAACGCTGTGTTTTAAAATTATACCCATTATACAGGGTGGTCTGAAAAGTTCGTGGTGAACCAAACTTGTGTTTTTTTAAATGGGATACCCGGTATATTATTATTTTAGTTGATTCTCCTATTCGTTGCGATCATTTTGATATAAGGTTAGTTGGGTCTAAAATTTATACCAAGGGAATGGGACGAGGTTAAAGTGGAAAAAAGGGTTACACTCCGGCCATTTTTTGAAAACAATTGAAGCAGGTATGGAAAAACCAAATATTCTATAAAATGTATTGTATCTAGGACTACAATAATCGCTTGTAAGTCGTTCAAAATTATTCACTGTTATACAGGGTGGTCAAGTTTTGCAAATTTACCTTGGATTGAATTTTTTAAAATGGAACACCCTGTATATTTTATTTTCATGTTAAAGATAACATTACTAGCTTTCAGAAAATACCATATTTAATACCTTTCTGACCAACAGTTTTTCAGTAAATTAGCTGTGAAATCAAAATTTCTTCATTTTAACACGAATTACTCTGAATTCACGTTGTTAAAATTGACAATTTAATATTAGGAGGCCATGATATCATCATAAATTGATCAAAAGATTGGCAGTCCTGTCAAAACAGCAAAGTGTAAGAATATTGTCATCAGTAAATAAATAAATATTGTTCTTTGATGATGCGATGCCGAAATAAAAACAAGATAGAAGCTTTTGCAAGTTTGTTATTAAGAGATTTCAAGAAACAGGAAATGTTGCTTTCAAAAAAACGTAAAGTAATTAATAAACCAGTTACCACAGAAGATAATGCTTTGACAGTATTAATAACAGATCTTTTTTTACAAAAAAAATAAATTTAATATAAATCAACAAAAACAATGTAATTAAATCTTATAAAAGATGTTCAACTAAACCACCGTTTTGCTGAAGGCACATTTCGAGTCTATCCATAAATGAAAGTTTCACTTTTCTCAAAGTCAGGTCTGAAATGTTGCGAAAACTGCTTATTATTCTCAACTTCATATCTTCCACTGTAGTTGGAACCTCTTTATAAACTTCTTCTTTAACATGTCCCCATAAAAAGAAATCTAGTGGCGTTAAATCGGGTGACCTCGCAGACCACTTAACTGGTCCACCTCGCCCAATCCAATGCTCTCCTTTCTAATTATTGAGAAAATGTCTTACATGCCTATGGTAATGCGGGGGTGCTCCATCATGTTGGAACCATAAGGAATTTCTTAACATTAAAGGTAAGTCTTCGAGCAATATGGGCAACTCATTTCTCAAAAAATTTAAATAGACTTCTCCCGTTAAATGCTCTTCAAAGAAATATGGTCCTATAACATGAGAGCCAATTATACCTCCCCAAACATTAATTGACCATTTATTTTGATGGTCCACCTGACGAATCCAATGTGGATTTTCGGTTGAATAATAGTGCATATTATGTTTGTTAACCAAGCCGTTGCTTTTAAAAGTTGCTTCATCTGAAAACAGCACCCTATCTACAAAACCTGGATTATCCCAAATTGTATTTAAAAACCAAATTGAAAACTCTTGTCGTTGGACGTAATCGCGATCATACAGTTCTTGGTGTAATTCAATGTGGTAGGCATGATATTTATGTTGTTTCAGAATCCGTTTAATACTAGTGCGTTCAATATCAGTAGCTCTCTCAATTTCCCTGGTACTTGTGTGTGGATTTTCTTGCACTGTTAATAACACTGTCAAAGCATTATCTTCATTGGTAACTGGTTTATTAATTACTTTACGTTTCTTAAAAGCAACATTGCCTGTTTCTTGAAACCTCTCTAATAAACTTGCAAAAGCTTCAGGTCTTGGTTTTTTTCAGCATCGGGATATCGTACCGCATAAACCCTGCTTGCTAGTAAAGGGTTTTTTTTGACACTCGCCCAACATAAAAGTCATGTTTATCAACTCTGGAGTACTCAAACTCATTGTTACTTAACAATTTCTCGGCTTATCATCAAAAAACCATGATAATTGATGCCAATTCTCTGACACTTTGCGGTTTTGACAAGAATGTCAATCTTTCTTTTCATTTATGATTATATCATGGCCTCCTTATATTATAGGTAGTCAATTTAAGCAACGTAAATAATACCGTTTCTGTTAGAATGAGTAAATTTTGGTTTTACGGTTAATTTACTAAAAAACTGTTGGTTAGAAAGATATCAAATAGGGTATTTTCTGAAAGCTGGCGATGTTATCTTTAATATGACAGTAAAATATATGGGGTGTTCCATTTAAAAAAATTCAATCCAAGGTAAATTTGCAAAACTTGACCACCCTGTATAATAGTGAAAAATTTTGAACGACTTACAAGCGATTATTGTAATCCTAGATACAATACATTTTATAGAGTATTTGGTTTTTCCATACCTGCTTCAAATGTTTTCAAAAAATGGCCGGAGTATAACCCTTTTTTCCACTTTAACCTCGTCCCATTCCCTTGGTATAAATTTTAGACCCAACAAACCTCATATCAAAATGATCGTAACGAATAGGAGAATCAACTAAAATAATAATATACCGGGTGTCCCATTTAAAAAAACACAAGTTTGGTTCACCACGAACTTTTCAGACCACCCTGTATAATGGGTATAATTTTAAAACACAGCGTTCTTGACTATCAATCATATCCCAAAAATGTTTTTTCAAATTCCTCTCCGTTTCCCCACAATCGTCCACCCCATCTTGGTTGCACCACCCTGTATATTTTTTTTTTCAGATTTGTGAGTCCATTCAGTACATAGTATTCCATTTTCAATACTGATTTCAACGCTCTTTTTTATTAAAAAAAAATATATATTGACTTAGAGATACATTACTTTTCTAAGCAGTCAAACCACTTTAACAAAAATATCTGAATAACAAACCCAAAGCAACACTTGTCCCTCCCGTGTAAAAAGCCCATATTGTATATTACATTACATATATATTATTATTAAAAAGGTATTAAAAGAAGTTTTATTCGTTTTTGCACCCCCCCCCCCTAGACAAAATGTATGTATCATGGGCAGGTTAAAAAAAATTCAACACTGTCAACACCACAATATTTCACAATTCATGGTGAGTAAAATGAAATTTGAAAAAGCATACTAGTTTTAACTTATTTTATTTAAGATGAAAGCAACACTAGAAAAAATTTAAAAAAAACTTGACGGATTTCGTTATTCTTTAAATATCTATTACACGCCTTGTGCTTCTTCGTTTAAAAACCTCCACTTTCAGGACTTCTTTGTTATATAATACATTAACAAAACATACCTGAAAACTTTCGAGGGGTTGGTTATCGGGAACTGGTGCATTTTGCATTACATAACACTCCATGTCCAGTGAACCATCTTTTGTTTCACCAACCACAACTTTATAAAAGTGTGTTGGAACTGCCACATGGTGCGCGCCAATAACTTCGTATTTTATATACACTTTCCCGTCAGCTTCTTTTCTAAATTTTAATAAGTTTCATAAGTGTATATTTATTTTATTTATTTATAACTAGACATTATATATTACAGAATATTCGTAAGACATCTTGCTGCCAATTTCAACTAACTGCTTTCTCAAAGAGTGGTAAGAATTGATACAATCAAATGCCCATACATGTGACAATTTTCAATTTTGTCTTGTAAAAACATTCACCTGATTTACAATAAGAATTCAATTTTGTGTCTAAAAGTTGGGTGGAGGTATAAAGTATCCCTTTCAGTAATTATGTTGTTATAAACAATGACATAGAATTTGTTATATTTTTTTTTGTGCTTTGTCCCAAGTTCGGCTTAGGGAACAAAACATGAGACTTTTAGTAGATGCCTGTTAAATCTAAGTATTAAATCGCACTTAGCTCATGTTTGGGTGACATACATAAACTTGGGACAATTTGGACAATAAAATATATTAAAAAAAAATAAGCAAGTTTTGAAAAAATAAAGATTTTCTATTTCCTCAAAGAATGTTTTGTTATGCGTATCTTTTTATATCAAAAAATATTTTGATGCATATTCTATTTATTCATTTAAACATTATACATAACAAAATATTGCTTACAATACTAAACTTACTCTACGTTTAGTTGCTTACAAAAAAAGTTAAAAAGGGGGAACATATGTGTAGACACTTTAGTTGAAATTTATCAAAAAATGAAACAAACTTAAAAACTTGAAAGAAACTTAAACTTTTTGCTACTGTTCTTATAGAAACCCCGGTAATTTTTATATCATTAACTCAAACTCAAAAATACTTTATTATCGAGGAAATGTGATTTCCATTGACAAAGCATACTACAAAATAATATAAAGTCTAATAGTATACAAAAAAATCTTTAAACAAGCTAAACAATATAAAATACAAACATAGTAAATACAAGTATGTGCAAAACAGTACAGCTGAAAAAAGAACATAAGATAACCAGACAGATTAGGCAATAGAGTCAGCATAAAATTCGGCAAGTTTATAGTAGGCTTTGCCTAGCAATACTTTTTTAAGACTTCTTTTAAACTGTTTTAATGACCCAATTGTTCTAAGGCTTCTTTGCAAGTGGTTAAAAAGCTTTCTGTCCTCATAAATCAAAGAATTCTTAGTCAAAGCAGAAGTAGGCACTGGCAAAGGCAAATCCAAAGCTTGTCTGGTGTTTCGTTGACCTGCAGGACGCTGTATATTTTCTCGGTATTTAAAGATTAGACATGCTGTTTCGAGGATAAATAAAGAACTAAGAGTTAGGATTTTCTGTGACAGAAAATGAGGTCTGCAGAATTCTCTCGGACCCACACCAGCAATAAAGCTAACAGCTTTCTTCTGAAGCACAAACAAGATGTTTAACAGATATTGACTACTAAAACCCCAGAATGGAATCCCATATCTGAGGTGCGATTCAAATAAGGCAAAGTAAACGGTACGCGCCACTGCCATTGCGAGTTCATTTCTTGCAATTCTGATTGCAAAGCAGCCAGAAGAGAGTTTCTTGCTCGAATTTAAAATGTGATCCTCGAAACGTAAATTTTTAACAAAAACCCCCAAAAACCTTGTTACATGGCTGTCAAGGATTGTAACACTGTCCAACTGCAAGTTCTGAATGTCACACCTAAAACCAAAAATTAGTCTTCGTCAAATTGAAGGAAAGTAAATTTTTACCAGTCTTGAGTTATAATTTTCCTTACAAAAACAAATAAGGTAAATTTTCCTGATATGTTAACTTTCACAAGATCAATAATATAAATCTTATTGGCTTCGAAAAAAGCGCGGAGCCCCTGAAACCATACAACTCGAGCTTAGACAGCAATATTCTGTGATCGACACAATCAAAAGCTTTTGAGATTACAGAAAACCGCTGCCACCGCCTCTCCGTGATTAATGTTAGTGTACATCTGCCGGGTTTTCTCCATTTTAAGTCTGTCCCACACCTATAATTGGTATACAAGAAGTGCGTAAGCAAAAATAATAAATATAACCTAACCAAACATACTTTCTGCATGCTTTTTCTTAAAAAAAATAAATAAATATTTATCAGGTATCAAGTAAAAACATAATGTTGTATAATCAATAAAGTCTAACATATTGAAAATTCACATAGATAGGTCAATTCTACTCAAAATTACATACCACTTTATTCACATAAATATTGATAACGAAATCGAGGTTCACTTTTGACATCAAATGCATACGAAAATTATTAAACTGGCGCAACGACGCGCCTCTATGAATCGATACTAAGGAACTCTGCAAAGCATTTGAACTGGTCCGCGGAAATGAATAGAACTTTTAAAATACGCGTTAAAAAACCCGGTACGTTTGGCCCAAGTAAGGTCGGCGTCCCAATGGGCATTTGACTGTATGAACTTTTTATAAATTAAAAAACTCCCTCACACTTGCTCACAGGGTCTTATAACCCCCTTGAGGAAGAAGAACCGCATGTTTGAGAATTCTGCTAAATTGAGCAGCAATGGGGTTACCCTCCCCCCAGAAATTAAGTCCAAGGTGTTGAAGTGAAAGTTTCATGCCTCAGTTAAATAACTTCTCCCCTCCCCTCGAACGTCAACTTGAACTTACCGTGGCAAATACAGAGGTCCGGTACAACAATAGACATTAGGATAGGTTTTAGTAAGCTTTCTAACATATTTTTCCAGCCGATTCCAGGAATCTCGGTTGAATCCTTTCCCCACCTGTGGAGCCATATTGGAAAGGTAAAAGGTTTCTTCTATGAATTTTTGACATGATTTGTGATTTCCAGCAGCTGCTAAGTGACCTCTGTCATAGCCTGATCCTTTGTAGTCTGAATTATAAGATCTAAAAGAAAACAAGCAATATATTTTAAATTAATGCTACTTTGTATGCACTATTCTCTCCCGTGTTCTATTTCCTCTATCTCTAATTAAACTAGTTGTAAATCTTAATAAAATAATATTTAATAGCGGAAATTCAAGAACCATTTTCATACTGACTTTTTGTTGCAAAATATTTGAAAACAAATACATCATGTTTCCAAATAAATTGGAGTGTCTGGTTTGCAAAAAAGTGCACTTAATCAGCTAGTGTCCAGTTAGGAACCGGGTAATTGCATTCTGTTGGAAAGCCTGTTAGTCCCAGAGAGACTTGAGATATTTTCTAAAGGCTAGTAGCGGGTTCTTAGTTTATTAATAGATTTTTTGTCTTTTTTTAAATCATGGAATCAATGGAAAATACAGTGTTGAATTCAGGAAGTGATCAGAGGAGGTTTTCCGCCTAGGACCACTTTGACAAAATAGTAAGAATCATGTTACAAATCCAATAAAGATCTAAATTTTTGGCTCGTATGTTTAGCTTAATATAAACTGACCGAAAAAATTTAAGCATCTCGAAATAAACATTTGAAATCATCGTATAATTTAAATATATGTAGTTTATTTGATTTGCAATAACTATCTCTAACAGGTTTGACTTGTAAACTTAACGTCCAACGTATGACAATGTAAGGTTTACAAAGATATAGTCTTTCACCCAAAAGATTTACAAAAAAGGATCTGCAGACACCACATAATTTTAAAATCCTGTTTTATTTGTAGATGATTGGGGAGTCTGGACCCCCCTCCCCCTGAAACTCTAAAAATATTTTGACATAGGTATGCTTCTTCCTAATTTTCCTAGAGAAATATGTTAGTTTACGGAGAATTTGACTTCTGATGTCTTTGATATGATTTTGAACTAAATTGCTTATTACATCTTGGCCTCAATTTTAATCCCTAAAGATGTTGCCATAGTGTTTAGAATTCTTCTGTCATGCAAATAGTGTATGTGTTTTTTTTAGAAAGGAAAAATTATAAAATTGCCTACGATAACAAAAATGGAAGTTACTATACTTTTAATATTTAATCTAAAAATAAAAATGGAGAGCTTATGACCCAAACCCATAACAGAGTCAGACAAAAAAACATGCTTGGCAGTTTTTTAAAAAGATTATATATAGAAACACCAAAATAAGTTGTTTTGATTATTATTGATGTTTATTTGGCATTTTTCCTTTAGAAAGTTTTTGGATGCACCACAATATGAACAGACATGATGATGTAGCTGATTGATTTAAGTTCCTGAAAGTCTCGCTCTTCGTTTAGATGACTCCCATGAGAGAAATTCGACTAGAAATGATTAAGGTTGATAAATTCCATAAAACACATTAGCTAAGGTAGCAAAAATAAACATTACAAGAAACTGAACTCTATTTAGTCATGTTTCCTTTGCTAATAATAGTGTTCCTATCAGTACCCGAATTGTGGCTTAAATCACACAGAATGTAGCTTTAGGCCAATAAAGTTTGCAGGGTAATGTTATTAAAATAAGTACTAATATTTCTAAAAAAATGTGAGGTTTCCAAATATTAAATAAAAAAAATGGATCTTTATGTTATAGCTCATTTGTCTTCAATCCAATTGTTTTTATTGGTATTTCCCAATTTTCAACTGAAGGGTACTTTAGTTTTATTAATATTTAACATGACAGTTAAAAAAAGAGCTCTATTTAGTCCTTGTTGCATGACCGTGGAATAGTTCATATTTCCTAGATTTTACCAAAGGTATTAGAAATAACACGAAAGGTAAACCAATTCATTTAATTTAAAATCTTAACTGGTTAAGCATTTTATATTTTCTCTTTATTGGAAAGGCATTGGTTGTTAATCTGTGCTGAGACCATGAGGAAATTCGATTAGCTGATCCTTCCCAAAGATAGAGAAAAACCTAGCAAACAATCAAGACCCTACTTAATATATATCTATGCCTACTTGTTTATTTATTTATTGAATGCAGCATTTAAGCCGTTACAAACCTTGATTACTATTATGACTACTAGGCCAATCAATAGAGCAATTTGTTGTCAAAAACAGTCTGGTCTGCGGAGGGTAGTGGTTTGTAGGAGGGGGTCGAACACCCGTTTAGGCAAATTTTAAACAAATGTTAAGAAATTAAAAAATTATTATTTAGCCGTACTTTATTTTTAAAATTCAGAAACTCAAGTAATGATAGAATATTTTCACAATTACGATTATATAGGTAATTTATATTACATACTTTGTAAAAATTAAATGGAGACCTTGCAATTATAAGTTTAAGTCTTTTTACTGCAATAGACAAAACAAAAGCATTTATCGTTCCCGTCTCCCTTCCCGCGTCATGATTTTTCGTGTATGAATTCTGACAGTGGTGAGGGAGGTAAGATCAATAAACGCCTTACGTGTGGGAGACGTTGTTGCCATACAGTCGAATATTATTCATACATCGAAAAATTATCACAATAATATTTATCAAATTTTACATTTAATAATTTATTGTTAAAAATACTAGAGGCAAAATAGTTTTCAATATTTTCAATATTTGGTATTGGATATCTAGGGGGGGGATAATTACCCTTCTACCCCCCTTGCTCAAAAATAGTAACCCCAAACGCGCCATCGCACTCAACATAGTCCATAGTATTATATTATTATGTTATAAACAATTTAATGCAAAAAAAATCGTTTTTGGCTTATAAAATCGAAACTAATGAAGCAATCTTAATGGTGTATAGAGATAAATTGTAGAGAATAAAATTACAAACAGTATGATATGCCTTCAAATTTATATCTCCGTTATTTCTCAAGTTGTAGCAAAGGCCCTTTGCGAAATAATAACTTTAAGTTGATGTGTTTAATGTGGATCGTGTGATAGGTTGTGGTTACGATTGCGTATTTTTATAGATTTTATTTTGAAGATTTTACATTTTGTTTGTTGATTTTGTAGTTTAAATTAATGTTTTAAAGAAACGTAGCCACCGTGTTTTAGAATATTAAGACTTTATAATCCGTTTTCAATTGTATTGGCGAGCTGAACTTTGAGAAAGAACTCGAATTTAAGACCAGTCAATAGTCGACCTTGGCGGAAATTTAAAATTCAACAAACAGGTAAAGACAAAAACAAAGAAGTAAATCGTTATTATCGTAGAAATATGTACGATTTATATGCCTGGACATGCGGTTGCGAAGTAACATAGGCATTTGATTGTTTCGTGTGTCTGATTTTTTTAGATGACTCTTTGTGGTTTATATGTATTGACCCCCCTGAAAGTTGATGATGCCACTGTATTGTAGACCATTGTTTTTGAAAGAAAGACTGCTCACACTACCCTGTTTATTCATCTTCGAGACAGTGTATCTTATACATAAAAAACACAAAAACTTAATTCAAACTAATGTTTATAACCTATGTAATACACATCGAATACCATTGCAAATACCAAAGTCTACACTAACAACAGAATCAATAATTTGTGAAAGTATAAAAATATATAATCACTTACCTGCAGAACTAAAAAGTATTCAGAACTTACCACATTATAAAAAGCTGGTAAAATGGAGATTGTTTACTCTTACTTATCATCATTATTTTAATTTGTTTCGCAGTCTTGATATAAGAGAATTACTCTTTGAAACCCTTAGAAATATTGTATAACTTTAACAGTTCCTAAAAACAAAATTTACTGTTTCTATAGAATTTTTTTTTTTTTAAACTTTAGTAATATCAATTAAGTATGTATATCAGTTTTCCATTTCTTTTTGGAACTGCTATGTTTTTCTTTATTTTAATTTCAGTTTTGTCAGTAAGATTTAATCTTTGGACAATAAAGCACATTTTGACTTTTGACTTAGTAGCTTTCCCGTTAATTCTTTGCGCAATGCAAGTAAAGACTCAGATTTCTCAGGTGCAATTACCCTAATAATAATAAAAAAGTTCTAATAGCTTCTGCAGCTGCCGAGATAATAAAAGTTGTAGAGTAATATGTTACGGCCGTTTCTGGACATGTTTGGAATATACGTTTTGTAGTATGATACTTCCATTTTGGATATGATTTTCAAATTGGATCATCCATGACGCATCCAGGCACGGTGAAAAATAGTGCATTAAAAAATTCAAATTACAACTGTGCAAAAACTAATAACCATAGCACTTACTTTTGGTATGTATAGAGTGCATATAAATAATTATTTCGCAGAAGGGCCTTCGCTATAACTTGAGAAATAACAGAGACATGAATTTTCAAAAAAAAGCCTAATTTCTCCAGTTTTTCAATTTTTTTTTCTCATGTTCTAATGATCTGATCAAGTCATGTAACTATGTTGTTTGTATTTTTGTTCTCTATAATTCTTCTCTTTACACTATCAAGATTGCTTCATTAGTTTCGATTTTGTAGGCTAAAAATGAAAGAAAACGCGATTTTTTGCATTAAATTGTTTATAACAAATATAAACAAACGATAGTTTATAGAATTGATATTAAAAATAGAAGATGAACGAACATTTAGTGAACTATATGATATAAGAGTAGTATTAAATAAAATAGTAACAGCAAATTCTCTAAATATATCGAAACTGTAATTTAAATAATTTTCAGTATCTATTAGAAATACTGAAGTTCAAATACATTTATACTTAAGGCTGAGTTAACCTAACCTAACCTAGGTGAACAATCCGCGGAAAAAAGCCGACCGATGCTTTGTTGGGTATTTAACCCACGACCTATGAAGTGTAAGTGCAATGCTATATCCTCTAAGCTACCAGCTCACCAATATAGGTATTATTACTATTATTTTTAGCTTAAATAAAAAACCTCTTAGTTTCTTACAGTTAGGCTTGATAAACTTGGAAGTAATTATACTTTCAGAAGCACAAAAATTCACCAGCTTTCAATAACCGTAAAAAGTCTTTTAAAAATCGTGGAAAAGTTATTTTCAAAAAACTATTTCTTACCTAAAGTAAGGGTGAATATGAGTATCTTCCAGGAAGTTACACTTAGACCTATTAACTTGATCATTTTTTCTAATAGAGGCCTCTGTCAAATGTTCAAAAACCCAGTGTGCTACTCTGTTTCTTTTATCATAACTTAATACATAGTCATTAAATGAAACTACATTGTCCAATCCTGGGAATCCGTACTTCATAATTTCAGAAATTCTATTTGCATTAGGATTAATTAAGCCACTTCCATCATCAGGTAAGGTTTCAAGCATCGGAGAAGCTGCATCAATAGAGCCAAATTTTTTTGGCAACAGTTTCCTTGCAAAAGACTGCACTTTGTCTAGTGGAGAAAATGAACATCTAATAATGTTAGATTCAGTTTCTGGACAGGCTGAAACTGTTCCAAATATAGGTAATGCAGGATGTGCAGGTAGGTTTATTCTAAAAAATAAAAGTAAGAAACATAAATTATTAAAAAACAAAAAAACCCGACTGCTTAAAACTGAATGAAGAAACAGTGAAAAATATTTCCCTACTTTGCTTCCTACTCAGGTATTATTAAAAATAAGAGGCATTTTACTTTACATAGACACCCAGTATCCTGTATAAAATAAAAAATTAAAGTAAAACCACTTCTGATTCCCCTGTATCAAGAAAGCATCTTCTACAAGCACATTATATGTGGGGACATTAAAATTAACCTTCAGGAATTTATTTTTTTTATGATTTGGTACTCTACAGAGATCTCTTTTCAAATGGTACATATGATATCCTAATTTCCTTGCATGGCTAAGAGTTATTGACGGAGAGTTATGATTAAAATTGTGGAGTATATAAGTATTAAAATACTGCATAATACAATTAACCATCCAGATAATCTTCTATATTCAAAATGGTTTTTGACATAAAAAATCTACAATGCGTGCCATTTACCAAGCTCTAAGCAAAATATTGCAATCTCTGATCTCTGAGCAGTTGTGTTTAACTGCTATCTACTTAGATTATCAAAAGCATTTGTCAGGGATTTTCTGCAGAAGTAAGAAAAATATTAAATTCAAATTCAAATTTCAAATTCAAGAGCATTTACTGTCTCACAGGATGTTCCCAATAACAAGACAATTAATATACAATAAAGTAAAATAAATTATAAAACAAAGTAAAACACAATAAAATACAATCAAAATTGGCCAACTTCACAACAGATAAGACAATGTTAATAATAACCAGATGACAGCAAACAAATTTAAAATTAATTAAATTAGAATTAAAATTAGTAAGCAGACACACTAAGTAATTACCTACTTTAAGTAGCTTTTGAGAGGAAAGAAAAAAATACACTGAGTATAATATAAATATTGTAGATGGATTTAAAATTGATAACTAATTTAGAAGTTATAATACTACTTATACAATAAGATTATTGAAAAATAATGTTCTCACCCGACAAAAATTGGGACACAGTTTTTTTTTAACTATATAAAATATGGAATTTTGGGTATTGCCAACAAATTAATTGAATCATACATTAAAGATCATAAACAAATTGCTGCTGTACATACTGAAAGTAGTATCCCTTTATTGTCTCAAGAATGGCAATGAGAATGAGTCCGACAGAATTTTAAACACCCTAAGTGTTCTTGAGACCTAGTTCTTGGATAATGATCTTTTCCTAAATGTTGATAAAACCCAATTAATAAAATATTCGCACCAATCTTCTTTTGTCCCAACCACATTTGATAATAATGAAAGGTCCATGAGAACATTGGCTTCCACCAAATTTGTGGGTATCAAGATAGATTACTATTTGAACTAGAGAACTCACACGGAGAGTCTGGCAAAAAAATATTTGGATATTGCTTTGCCCTAAAGGTTCTGTGATATGAAATATCCTGAAACCACCATTATCACCTATGATGCATATGTCCATTCTCACTTAAGGTATCGAATCATCTTTTAGGCTTGGGACCTGGAAATAGCCAAATTCTTTCTATTGGAAAAAAGATGCATAAGAAATATTTTAGCCTAAAATCTGCTTAAAGCTGTAAACCTAAATTTGTTGATGCAAAAATTCCCACATTATAAAGAAAACTTTAAACTTATGTTTATTTGCCAGCTGTGATGGGGATCATAACTATGAAACCAGGTTAAAAGAAAATTTCAAAAGCATAAAATGCAACTGATACCCTTATGCCCAAAAAATGTTCAAGCATCAATTATTAAAATTTACAACAAAATCCCTATGGAAATTAGAAATCAGTTAAAGAAGTACCTTAAGAAACTGCTGGTGTCAAGGGCGTATTGTACCTTAAAGGAAATTTTACAAGATCGACTATAAATTGATTTATATTTTATTAAATTTTCTTTATTTATATTTTAAGATTGATGTTCTGTATTGTTATGTTTTTATAATTATTTTAAATATTAACTTTGTGTAACTGTACTGAATTGTTAAAGATTAGCTTTTAATTATGTTCCTTTAAGATACCTATCATTTGCACGTCCTAAACCCACTGGTCAACCTATTGTGTAATCTACTGTGAAATAACTCATGAAATTTATGTAGAATCTGTTTATTTTATTTCACTAAGTTGTTGCCAAAATGTGTGGTAGACAGAAAAAAAATTGGAACATGTCTATATAACTGCCTAATAACATTAATCTTATTATACTTAAAATTATATTTCATTTTTTAACTTATCCTGTTCCTTTTTTATTTGCATATTTTAGCAATCTTTCCAATAAAACATTAATTAATATTGAAGGGCTATATTAGCCTGTAACTAAATATTTACTTTGGCTTAAATACAATAGCAAGTCTGGAGAGAGTAGGGGTTATTGCTAAAAAGCAGAAGAAATGAGGCTAACTTTTGCAAATAGGCGATCATGAAATAACATCAAAAAAACACCAGGAAAAACCAGTTTTACACAAATACAACAATAACTTGCCCCAACATAAATACCATTTTATGAATAAAACTGTAACTTTACCCAACATAGATACCCTGTTTTATGAATAAAACTGTAACTGTAATAATCTCTATGTATACAACTGAAATTTTAACATTGGTCCATGAGCTTAACTGAAGTTCTGAATGTTCAGAATTTGTAATAATTGGTCATTGATAGATGTTTGGAATTGTTGAGAGCTGCATAAAAATATAAAATAATCCTTACTTTTGGAAGATTAAATTTCTTTCATGATATTTACCAGCAATGAATGCTGCTGCTGTCACTGATATGCTTCCTAAAACTATTTTAAACCTTTTGGATCCCATTTTTTTACTAATTTTTGGAGGTATATTTATTTTTTAATGGTTATGTCCATTTTTATTTCTTCTTCTTCAATTTAATTATTATTGTGCCTCTCTTTTAATTACTACGACTTCTTGCCTTTTAAGATTAAGCCAACTATAGGAACTGTTACCTAACTCTTCCAAGCAGAGGCAAGTTGCCAGTTTAAAAGGAAAATACTTGGATATTTTCGGACTTAACTACAGTTCAGCGTATTCTGGCCGATTTTAGAAATTCGAGACAAACTACAGTGTTTGGGCACTTTCAGGAAATTGAAGTCAATGAAGCCTATTTGGTATTTCTTTAAGCAACTCTTTGACTTGACAACTTCATTTTAGTAATTATTATAGTAAAGCGCTTGAATACTCAATTAAAGTATCGAAATACATATATTTCAATTTATAAGTTTTTACAGATGAATCATATTGACATCGATGCTGCCCAGTTATTTCAAAAAATTTAAATATATATTTAAAGATTGTATGAAACAGAAAACAAATGCACAAGAAATTTTGGAGCATTGATCGTGTTAAATTAGATAGGATAGGCTTGCTCAGCTTGCTGTTAAGAAAGCGCGGTGTTCAGGGCGTCATTAAAATTTTGAGTCTGTATTAAGATAGGGATTCTAAAGTGGTATGATTGGTGAAAGATGGGAATTTAATAACTTGTTTTTTATTTTTATGTTGGTAATATAACCAGAAATCGTCACTTAATTAAAGTAGCCTTAACTATTCTAAATAAAAAAGTACAAAATTTTGTAATAAATAAATTGTTGAGTTAAAATTAAAATCAGTGAATTTTTATATATATTTATATATATATGTATATATATATATATATATATATATATATATATATATATATATATATATATATATATATATATATACTAATCCGCCGAATTTAGGAGTCGCAAAATAATTATTTTAAAGACATACGCTTCTTCATTTGTTTTACGAAAAAAATGATAAAATTACAATTAAATAATAACTAACTAGCTGGCTCGGCAGATCTTGTTCCGCCGTTTCCGTTAGATGGCGCCATGAGTGTCCAATGGAATTATACGAAAATTTACCATATATTCCAGAATCCAGAAATGTTATTGAAGAAAAATATTTTGGTTTTATAGAAAAATTACGCAATAAAACAATATAAAAAATTATGTTGAAAGGTCTCGGCAACCAGACGATCATTTCAAAATAAATCATGTAAAGTGGTGCAGTACAACTCTCTCACGAACCTGCTGAAAAATCTAGCTCATTAGTGAATGTACATTTTGCTAAGTAACTTCTTAACGATACAAAATATCGAAATATTCTAAAAAATAAAAAAAAGTTACAAAACAGAATAAGGAATATGATTTTTTTTTTGTAAAATCCGATAGTGATGTTTTAGTAAAAAGTTCAGAAGGGTTAAAGGTGTCGCAACCTAAAAAAAATATATTTTTTATAGTTCAAAGTTTACGATATCTGCTACGTGACTGCTTTTGATTTACCGAGAAAGAGCCGCTTGACGTGATTGTACTTTCTTCCAGAGAATTTGCTATAAAATAATTTAAAAATTGAAGCGTCCTGCTCCCTTAAATTACTGTGGAATCCAAATTTTTGACAAATTACCCGAAGGAATTCAACAAATTTTATTATTTAAATTTTAAAAATATCAAAGAGAAGTGAAATAAACCGAAACATTCCGATTGATCTTAAATATTTTTCAACTGATATGACTGCCAAACACGTTATTTAAAAAGTTAATTTTTATGTACACTGTGCAAAAAAAATTAAAAAATTTTGACCATTTTAAATTTTTTTTTGACAACTTGAAGACAAAATTTAGATAGGTTGTTTCTTTGCTCTTTTAAAAAGTCTCATTTGAAATTAATTACATAATTAGTACTAGGGAGATAAAAAAAAGTGAGAAAAACTAAATTAATAAATGCCTGTATGTTTGAGAAAAGTAAGGTAATAAAGTCAATCAAAAGTCATCAATCTCTGCTCTGAAAAGAGATGTTATAATCATTTATTTTATTTAATACAAAAAGAGGTGAGAAAAACTAAATTAATAAATATCTATATGTTTGAGAAAAATAAGGCAATAAAGTATTTTTTATATATTTTACTGCAAACAAAAAAAGCTATACATCAATCTCTGTTCTGAAAAAAGATATATAATCATTTATTTTAATTAATACAATTTTCGTTTTATTTATTTATTGCTTCCATTTCAGTTTATTTATCTCAGTTCTTTGAGATTAAGAATTAATAAAAATAAAAATTATTTTTCGCGCATGTCATCACTAGCTTGTGCAAAACAGCGATGATAAAAATTATGTTGTTAGAAGTTGGATTATCAATTAACATACTTTTAATTTAGTATTCACTTTAAGGAATACAAAAAATATAAAATCTATGATAGATGGTATACAAGATGCAAGTATTAATTGAAATTAGATTCCTATCTTATCTCTTATTGCATCTTGTATATGTTTCTATTTGGATATGTTAATGTGTATCCCGAAATGAGTAAAAATTCTGTATTTTAATTTTTGTATACATCAAAAGTAATTATTAAATTAAAAGAATTCAAAGAAATGATAACCAATAACGGAACTTTTAGAAATATTTGTTTTACGAACACGGTATATTAGAGTGTGATTATAGTAACTATGATAACAAAGTAATAGAAATGCATAATTTTAAAAATTAAAAAACACTACATCTACATTTTGGACTTTTTATGCATGCTACTAACAAAAAATATTTTAATTATTAATCTTTTATTGATTTTCAAGAATTCCACTGCAAAAAGTATATCAATATATAAAAATGTTTATACCTTTTACTAGAAGGGAGATAAAATTATAATTTTTCTGTTGCATATAGACAAAGTATATCGCATATAGTCTAGTAAAAATATTACCAACACTTTTATTACAATATTTTTCTTGTACATGCATACACTTATTATTTACACAAATTATTTTTATTTTTGTAGACCTTTTTTGCCTCGCGTTGTAGCTAATTACGTAATTAATTTAACTAACTTTCATAGACGTTGGAACCAGCTACAAGTTAATAAAATTTAATTTTTAAAAAAGTTCCCTGTCAGGACACGAAAGCTTCCTCAGGTCCCATTAAAAATAATTAGAAAAGTTTTTATTGGGTTTAAGGAGATTATATATATAAAAGTGGAAAGACATATCAGCATACAAAAACAAAAATATTTATAATGTTGTATAGGTCAAGAACTTTTTAGTACAATAAAATATTTTTTCATCTAGCTAAAATTATGTTCATGCTACCTAAATTATGTGCAAATTGTATTATTATTATGAGTCGTTCGGCATGACTTGTAAACAGTGGCGCAGCCAAAAATTATGCTTGGGGGTGGGCGCAAGAACTATACTACATTTTAGTATATTATGAATTGCAAATATAACTAAAATGCCAAAAAATAAACATCAATATCCTACTCACTGATATATTACCTTTATTAAAACAAAAAATACACAATATAAAAAGTTATCTAAACAAACAGGCAAAAAAAGTAACTCTATGAGACCCGACACGAAACCTTAATGATACGCGTGGCGCAGTTTTGCCAGGTCAAAATTTTAAATTTTCCTAGCAAAATCTCAAAATATTCCCTAGGCCCTAAATCTTTCATTTCAAAAATTCCCTATAATTTCCGCAGAAGAACGTTAATTTGCCTAAAATGTTTCAAAAAAAAAACAAAACTTTTGTTGTTTTATGTATTTTTTGTTCAGGTTATTCGTGTTTGATAAATAATTAAATAATCATGTTTTGTTACTCTACTTCTAACATATTCTTCTTAAATTTTCGGGAAATAGCTAAAATATTCCCAGATGAAAACAAAAATGGAATACCTTTCTTAAATTGCAGCCTACAAACTAACTACCAAACAAACTAAAACCATTTATGTGAACATTCAATTACTAGTCCGGGGAATTACTCTCTCGACATGCCATATTATTGATTGAAAGGAATCTATCTATACTGCTAGTTATTCCCGTTATAATCTATTGTATGTTTTTATCTTTTAAAAAAGCTATTGATTTTGATTTAAATTAAAAAAATTATCCCAACGTGACGTTTGCTAAAAAATTCACTAGATTACAAAAAAAAATTAATTTTTCCCTAAATAGTTCATTTTTTCCCCCAGATTTGGGAAATTTCCCTGCCAATGGTAACACTGGCGTGGCGGACTGGTGTAATGCGCGAGAATTACTCAACGAGGATGTTTGACGTAGAGACAGTGGCGTATTTAAAATGGCTGCCTTTCTGGGGGGGGGGGGAGGGCAAACACTACATAATTGGGCAACTAAAATGAAAAAACCTCATTGGTTTTGTTAACAACATACCATCCACTGAAATCAGGGCGACGACTAAAAAAAGGTATTCTTTGCCTTTTGTCACCAACACATAACATGCATCTCGTGTAATGAGCGAGAATTACTCAACGAGGATGGTTGACGTAGGAACAATAGTGGGGTATTTAAGATGCCTTTCTGAGAAGGAAGGGGGGGGGGGCAAATACTACATAATTGGGCTACGAAAATAAAAGAAGGGGCCTTTGATATTGTTAAGAACATAACACTCACACTCTTTGGCTTTTGTTATCAATACATAACATGCATCAAAATCAGCGAAGACAAAAAAAAGACTTTTACTTATAAAATCGTGGTAAGGTACAAAAAAATAATTTTTAATTTCAAACATTTTACTTCAGTTAGTTGCTCTGAGGTGCGTAGGGGTGGGTGTAAGATATCGACGTTACAAAAACATGATTTTTTTCGAATTACATTTTATGGTGTAACAGTACATTGCCCTCTTTTCATTACCAAGTGCCAATATTTGTCTCAAAAAATATCAGCATGTTTTAAAAATACACTCCTAAAATCATTACTTCGGGGTATCTATGTCATCTTCATCCAGGTAAGCTTATTTGTATCTAGGGAGTATTCATATAATACTCTCGATATGACACAATCGAAAACGAATCTTATGTCAGTCTCAAACTGAGGTCTCAGATTAACAACCAATCTGGGGTAGTACGAGCTACTGGTAAAACCTACCTACTTGGATTCTCGGGGACTTCCGGCTATCCCCATCAAATCATATATATTCTTAAAAAACGCATGAACTTTCCATTAAAATTATATGATAAAACAATTTTCATAGAAAAAATGTTGTTAGTCCAATTAAACATTACAAAATTTTATTTAAATAAGTCTCATGAAAAATTCGAAAATATTTAGTAATTTAGCCTAATCATAGTTTCTGAGACTCTTGCAATGAATTATATGTATCATGTGTCTTATTGAAACTATTGTAACTATAAAACCTTATAAGGACTCCTTCTTTCTCAGCGAAAGTGATGGTCAAAATGCACAGATTCTTTTAAAGATGACTATCAATGACGTATAAAATATATGTAGTTGGTACCTATCTATAAAAACTTCTCAACAGTTAAAACATATTGCTTACAAATTCTTCATAATAATATGGCTTATGAAAATGTATATATTCTTATACAATTTATATATTTTTATAAACATTTATCAGAATTTTCTAACAGGGTTATTATAAGTTTAAGAATCGGTAAATTTCCTTTCTCCAGAATTTTCCTCGACATGCATTTTTCTTTCTATTAGAAAGACCTGATTTAATTCCGCTCAGTCATTTTGTAATATATGGTCCAGCAGACCAGGTTCTGCATTTTCCTTAGATTGAGTTTCCAATGGAATTATAAGAATATGTGGCGCATTCACCACATTGTCTAGAAATGCTATTGAAAAAGAACATATTGGGTTTATAGAAAAAATTCGCATTAAAACAATATAAAAAATACTGTTGTAAGGTCTCGGTAACCCAGAATTGGTGCAGTACTCCCTCACGAACTTGGCGAAATATCTGATTTTGTGTTTTAAATATATACTGTCTTCTCAGATTTTTTTATTGGGCGCCATTTTGTTACACCATTATTATACAATTCGTACCAATATTTTACCAGTTTCTGCCTATAATATAATTTAAACTAAATTGAATACATAGTTTTTACACTAATTATTTTTAAGACTGCCATTTTGTTTCTTCATATTGAATTCCGAGTTGAATTCGTATCAGTTTAACCCTACATCAAATTAAATTTTTCTGCACAATTTTTGCAGAACACGTGAAATTTAAAATTAATCTAATATGTAGTTTTTCGGGCTGATTTTTTTGAAACATTTCATTGAGCCGCCATTTTTTGGCTATTCTGAATTCGCTACAAAATGTTACCAGTTCATTTTTATGTAACACTGAATTATTTTGTAGTTATAATGTTTTTAACATCATACTAAGCCGCCATTTTGTTCCACTATATTGGAATTTGGCGAAAATATCACCAAGCCATCCCCGATTGACCCTTAATTTATGACCAAAATTTGAAGTAAATCGTGTTAGTAGTTTTTTAGCTACGCCGCGAACTGATAGACAGAAAGACAAAGCATTGAGAAAAGATATTTTTGGTATCTAGGAATGCTAAAACGTGAAGCTATGTAAAACTTGCGAGGGTGATTTTTTCATAAAACAAAAAATTTATTTGGCCGCTATTTTATTCCGCCATCTTGAATTTGTTAAATAATTTTACTAGTTCAGGCTGAATTTTTAAATATATATTAAGCGGCCATTTTATTTTGTCGTCTTGGATTTGTATTAAAGTTTTACCAGCTGATACTTCGGTAATACCTGATTTTTCTGCAAAATTTGAGGTACATTGGATACATAGTAATAATTTTTTTAACATATCACTAGCGCCATATCTATTTTATCTTTACTAAAATACGAGTCAAATATTACCAAGTTTTTGGAAAAAGTCGTCCATATTTGTCAAAGAGACCTGTTTATAATTCTATTACTAAGAGGACAGAAAAAGTTTAAGAATATACGAAGTTTGAAATTAATCTAATAGAGTCCTAATGCCTCAAGAGGACAGAAAATGTTTAATGTTATTGTTCTTATACTCACAAGTAGCATGCAGAATTTCGTTTCTCCAAAAATTTTCCTAAGAAGAATGAAGTGGCTGCAACTGAACCGCATATCAATATTATTTGCACTTTTTTGTTGTTTAAAATTTCTCTCACTTTGCGAATAAACTTCCGAACATCCTGTACAAGTCGGTCTACGAATATATAAATCATTTTGAACATAATCATTTTAAATAAATATTCATAATAGTTTGATTATTACTAATTAAAAAAAGTAACCGTAAATCACATAATTGGCAAACAGCTTGCCTAGACACAAACACTAGGCAACACCAACACATATAATCAAACAGATTCGTACAAAAGTTCAGTATTGAGCAGAATACATTACTGAAGGTCTAAATACGCCATAAGTGATCGGAATGTTTTTTAAGTTGTGGCATATTTTAGGTACTCTTGACCTGACTGGTTTAAACTCTACAAAAAAATGTATATTCTATTTATATACAAACACAGTCCGAACTTGATAAATTGTTTGCTTTTATGACTGGATATGTCTTAGCTTTTCTTTGTTTATTTTTATAATGAGGAAATTGAAATATTCTTTACTTGCTACTCATCTCAAAGGTTTCTTTATTTTACAGGTTCGGACTGGTAAATTACTAAAAATAATTCACCAACTTTCTCATTTCATCCATGTAACGGATAAAATTGAAAATATGGAAATGAGATTATAATAGAAAAATTTGCATGTAAAATTATCTAGGCTCAGTGACCTAACAAACACAAGAGAGGACAAGGTGCAAAGAGGATAGTGTAGGTCCCCTTGAACAACTAATTAAAAAACAACACGCTATGCCACCCCAAAATGTATATTTTTTTTAACCTTCTTATGACGTTAATTGTCCATAGCATTGGAACGTTTTTTAGTTCTTAGGGGAAACAATATGAATTTATAAGATTGTAAATATATTTTTTTGTACTTAAAAAACAGTTATGTACAGTGGGCGTCAGATAAATCCGTACGGTGTCAAATGAGTGTAACCTCATTTTTTGATATATTGGTAATACGGACTTTTATTTTCAAACAGTCAAATTTCAGGAAAATTAAGAAGAATCATACCTATATCAAAATATTTCTAGCGGTTCGGGGGGGGGGGGGGGGTGCCGGATCAGAGGGCGCGTTCATTTTGAAGTTATGGATTCTAAAAGTTTGAGAAATATCATCGAAAAGTGTAAGCGGTATTTTTTAAGTTTTTTAAAAAATTATATTTTGAGGACACAAAACCGATAATAATCAAACTGAGAACAGAAATAGGTGGGGTAAATATCCTAACATTTAAAAATAATGTAAGTCATTGACGTAGATACCTAAATTTTCTCGACTATATATATTTAAAATAAAATTGAGGTGGTATTCCAAAAAACGGCGAAACTTATCGGTATCAAAATAATGTTTGTCCAGTATACAGGGTAGACCCAGAAGGAGGGGACACTTTGGCATGTTTCCAGTTAACAGGTCAAGTAAAGCATATATTATGTTATACAGGAGAAGTGGCATCCTTAAAATTTTTATATATGGGTTTCATCGTTCTATGTAACTTTAAGTGTCGTAATTGATTCAAAAAAAAAAAAAAAATATATATATATATATATATATATATATATATATATATATATATATATATATATATATATGTATTTATTTATATACATATATATATATATATATATATTATATATATATATATATATATATATATATATATATATATATATATATATATATATATATATATATATATATATATATATATTGTAACAAACTTTTCCGTTCGTTACAATGTTTGGTTCAAAATTCAATCTAAACTAAATAATATTAACAATTTTCTAATTAATAGCATCAAATCACAATTTTACTGGATTAACAATTGCTTGGACTATTAAGTACCGCATGCATGGCACCGAAGTTATTATATCGATCCCGAATCAACAGATCGCAAATTCTCGCTTTGTAAAACACGTTCGAAGGAAATTTCTAGATTCAGATTTCGTCCGCTACATTTAATTGGCGCCATGTTTTGGTGAGACATACGGATGTACTGCTTTTATGTAGTCAGATTCCATAAAACCGAGTGGATCGTTTCGAGCCTCTTCTGCAAAATTTCTATTGTTGAAAGCAAACATGAGATAAGTTAGTTGGAATTTAGTTAATATTTTAACTTAGTCAGCCTAGATGCTGGATTAAATCCAATAAAATCTCAATTCAGTAATGGATTACTGCTTTCTTAAGCCATAACATCTGGTAAGTTAATTTTGAGTGTTTTCTGGCAAGAAAAATTACATTTTTGTGCATTGTGAACATGTTGATTCATTTCGCCATTTTGTTTCAGGTTTTTTTTTTCTTTTAACATTTTTCCTCTTCTCTACAATTTTTTCCCTACCACTTTCAATTGTTTTAATTATTAATTGGAAAATGTAACTGTTTTGTGGTAAATCTTCTCAATTCCTGGAGGAAGAAGTCCTTTTTTAGTACCGTGTGGTCATTTTTCTGGACTAGTGCTGTGTGGCCAGTTCCAGGGTGTCATTGTTCCTGTTTTGGACTTGGGTAGTCTACAAGGAATGACGCCATAGCAAGGATATACTCCCGGACATATGTTGAAAAGATAAGTGATTTATAATTTTCTTATTTTCGCTTCTTTGGATTGATGTAGTGGCCATGCATTAATTCATTAGGAATTACTTAATGCTTATTTGAAAACTACATACCGAAACCTCTCTTCTGTCTTCAATTCCTTCTTTTTATTAATTAATAATTATCTTTAAAAAATATATAAATGGTATAAATTATAAATTATTGTTAATATATATATATATATATATATATATATATATATATATATATATATATATCAAAATTTTCCTCTCGATTTACGTAAAATTTAAACATATCTTCTTGATTTAAATATATCAAATTTAATGTAGGTATAAATTAATACTTACATTGTGTATAAATATTGTCTATGTGACATTGGTATATTTACTTGTAAAAATTATTATCTGTACTAAAATATTAATTTCTTAAAGATTTTAGGACATTTACATTTATCCTAATTAGGTATAAAATTTTTCTTTCTTATAAATTATGTGATTGTATATTAAATCAAGGTATCATACTAGTGAGTAATACCATTGATATTTCACTAATTTAAATTTAAAATTGTGGCATTTTATTTCATAGTAAATTTATTGGGATTATGGAACAGAAATTTTGATTTTCTTTTCTATTGTAATTTTCCTCTAATATCAAATTGGACTTTTTAAATTAAAATTTCTCTATTCTATCTTAATTTGAATTTATAATAACTTGACTATTTATGATTAAATTTTTTCTACTTATGAAATTTACTTAAAAGTGTCTAGATTTATCTAGAGTCATGTTGTCATTTTAGAAATTTTGCATAAGGTCAAATATCAGCCGATCATAAAATTGAGTTTCATTGTTTGTTTGTTCAAAAAGAACTTCATAATAGGTATCAACTAATTAAATTAAATCAAACTGATTTAAGATCAGCTGCTTTACTAATTAATATTCAACAACCGAACGCATAATTGAGTTTCATTGTTTGTTTGTTCGAAAAGAACTTCATATTATCTACTAATTAAATTAAATCAAACTGATAAAAGATCAGCTGCTTAACTAACTGATAATCAAAAACCGTTTTTTGTTTGTTCACAAAGAACTTCACATAAATAAAATTCAATCATACTGATAAACGATCAGCTGCTTAAAAAAATATAAAAAAAATCTAATTACCAACTAAATTTATTGAACCCATTTAATTTCTTTAGATCTATATGATTTTCTTATCCTTGCTGACTTAAATCGTAATTTATTATCTTTGTTAAATTGATTCGTTTGAATATTTTAACTTAATTTTATGAGAAAATGTACTTCCTAACCTTAATTTAATAATTAATTGATTTTTATGCATATATTGAGAAAAAATAAATAACCAAATCTTTTCCAAAATATAAAATATAATCATTTCAATTGTAAGAGAAATTTAATTTCACTTCCGCTTCTAAATTGTTATTAATCTATATATGTGGAAATTTATAAACTGGCGTATGTCAGGTACTTATATTGTAAAAATTGAAAACAATATTCGAAAAAAAAACACAGTCCAAGTAAAAATAAATTGGTAGTTACGTGATTTTGTTTTTCATTTATTTAATTTAGGTCACATTAACATATATTTTATCTTTATTTTTTATTAAATATCTAAATCTAATTATTTTAATTTGCTCTCTTCCTTTATTTTATATCTGTATATCTTTCTTCTTCGAGCTCCTATAGCTCTGGGCCAAATTATAAAAAAACTTTTCGTTTGCTAAGTTCCATTAGCCGGAGTATTTTACATTAAAATTATAATCTTATTAAGTTGCTCTAAAGTATCAGCTAGCCGAGTCGAACTTACGATTTTATAATAGTTTTTCTTAGTGATCTTAAGAGTCATTTAACAAACATAAAAATATAAAAAAAGCACTAAAGAAAACTTTATAATATGTATATATATATATATATATATATATATATATATATATATATATATATATATATATATATATATATACAACTGTCATAGATATTAATCAAATCATATATAGCCGTACGTACAAAATAATAAGAAACATAAAACTTAAATATCGTGAGTTTATAGTTAAATCATAGCTTTACGAAAAAATTCGGCCTAATAAAATGTAAAAAAAATATTACTAAAACAACCGACGATATTCTAACAGCTACCGATGATAACAAATTGACGATTCTGATTTTAATTGACTACCCCAAGGCCTTTGACTGCATCAGTCACACCCTTCTTATCACATTCTTAGGTTATCTGGGCATCTCAAAAAATTCAACAGACCGTCTTTCGTCTTACCTGGTAGGAAGATTGCAGGCAGTGAAACTGCGTCAGGTGATGTCGGATTTTGCTGTTGTGAACAGAGGAGTGCCACAGGGCTCCGTTCTGGGACCTCTTCTATTTACTATTTATACGTCTCAGTTCTCCAATATCCTCCAGCACTGTTCATCGCATTTCTACGCCGACGACTCCCAAATATATTTATATAAATATATTCCAGCAGAAGTTGACACTGCGTGTATAAAAATTAATAACGACTTAAAACGTCTTCTGGACATCTCCAATAAATACGGTTTAAATATCAACGCAAGTAAGTCCAAAGTAATGCTGTTTGGTAGAAAATCGGCACGCAACGCATCAATTGATCACATCAATATTAATATGGATTCGGACAGATTAATCCTAACAGATGAGGCAAATAACTTAGGGCTTCTTGTAGATTATAAGCTTAGGTTTGACAAGCATGTCAGTGCCCTTATAAAGAAAGCTTTTAGTACCCTTAAAGTTATTTACACAAACAGACATTATTTTAACAAAAGTACACGTCGTTTATTATGCGAGGCGCTTGTTCTGTCACATCTCAACTATGGTGATATAATATATGGTCCCAACTTACTACGTGTTGATGTGAGTCGGCTACAGCTGATTCAGAATGCTTGCAGACTTACATGTGGCATGTATCTCAGGCACTTAAAGAATTGAATTGGCTTAATATGGAGAACCGACGCAAACTACACTCACTAATATTTTATCATAAAATAATCTCGTTAAAAAAACCATCTTATCTCTTTAAAAAACTAACATTTCGATCATCAGTGCACTCGGTTAATGTATGATACAAACATCTCCTCACTATACCTCAGCAAAAAAACCACTACATTTCGTGGATCATTTTCATTCGACGCTCAAAAAAAATATAATAATTTACCAGACCATTTAAAGATTCTATCTATTCCAGCCTTTAAAAGGCAAGTTAAAAAACTGCTTTTAAATACTTAACTTTTAAATTCTAAATGTTCTACTCCTTCTGTATGTTTATATATGAAATATAGGAAAATTAATTCTGAATATGTAATAATGAATATTTTTATTATTGATGATTGCTACTAGAAACTCTAAGCTGTCTCACTTATATTGTATTGTTTTTTTCTTTACTGAATTTTACTTAGTTTAAAGGTTTTTTTCCATCTTGGGTTAGAATTAAGTTGTAAGTTTTTGTATACTTCTGGCAATAAAAGCATACGTTATTATTATTATTATTAAAAACAGGATGAACCGGTAAAATTTTATATTTTGAGAACGCCAAGTCGATTATAGTCGAATTGAAAATCGATATAGTTGGGTAAATGTAGCATTAAGAAATTGCTGAAGTCATTGGCGTAGATTTTTTTTTTCAATTATAAATATTTAAAATAAAAAAGTGGTAATATTTCGGAAAACGGTGAAATACGGCAAATTTATTTAATTTTTTCTATACATTGTAGTGTTAAGCCCGTGTGACTAGCCTGCGTACGATATACAGCTTTCATTAAGAAAAAGCATGCACAGAAATAAGTAAAGTTTCAGTTTTTCAGAGGACAGAAAACATATACTTTGAAAAATAGACAGATATATTTAAAGTAAAACGGACAGTAACATAACAATTAACAAGATCAATACTGATGGGGGTCTCGACCAAAATAAGTATAATTATCAATATATAATAATCAAACTGATTTAAGATCAGCTGCTTTACTAATTAATATTCATAATTGAGTTTCATTGTTTGTTTGTTCGAAAAGAACTTCATATTATCTACTAATTAAATTAAATCAAACTGATAAAAGATCAGCTGCTTAACTAACTGATAATCAAAAAACGTTTTTTGTTTGTTCACAAAGAACTTCACATAAATAAAATTCAATCATACTGATAAACGATCAGCTGCTTAAAAAATATAAAAAAAATCTAATTACCAACTAAATTTATTGAACCCATTTAATTTCTTTAGATCTATATGATTTTCTTATCCTTGCTGACTTAAATCGTAATTTATTATCTTTGTTAAATTGAATCGTTTGAATATTTTAACTTAATTTTATGAGAAAATGTACTTGCAAAAGTTTTACCTTACTATTCTTATGAACAAATGACCCGCTCGATGCAGGAACCATACATATCCATTTTCGGTTAAAATCGGTTTATTTTTTTTATAGGCGTATGTTTTGTTAAAATTATTGGGGGTTCTGAGTTTTAAGTTGCCTTACTTAATCGCTATGTATAAAAAGACATGATTTATAATTTAAGTATTAAAATTTTGGCCATTCGATTCCGAATTCTTTCTGTCAGAAGTGACACTTCTAACATAATTAATTATTTCAGATAGTAATAAATATTATTTTAGCGACGGGAAAAAAGTTTGACATTTAACCCTGTTGACAGGTAACAAAATATCACTTTTTATGAAATCACTTTTTTCCTGGATATATTAATACACATAAGTAAAGGTAGATTTTAATTTTAGAATATTTTATTATACAAAAGTTACATATCTTTTGTATCAAAAGTACAATTATTAAATGTGCACTGCATGAATGACATGTTCCTTGAACTATTCGGTACAACAGTCGAATTTTCTTGTGTTGAAATGAAATTTTTTTTCTGCCATGGACACAACATGCTTGCTTGCGGGTGTTATTTCAGCACTGCCACACCTTCTAAACAGTTTATTATCTATTTCTGTCCTGTGTGCTACCGATTCATCAACATACCCTTCAGCGACCGTTAATGACTTCCAACCGCCATGTTTCTTCAGCGGCGGCTATTCAGGTGAAGTGCTACTTCACCAGGAAAAATAAACAAGCAAACATCTATTTATATTTATTATATATCTTGTAAAATTAAAGTTTTTACATTCATTTATTCACCTAATTGGCAAAAAATAAACTGTACATCTCGAATACATATTTTGCTCGACCGTTGGCGGCATGTCTTTTTAAAACTTTCAATCTAACTTTATTGTAACAACTATAACAGTGGCGCAAACCGCTTCGACTTTGCTGGAGATGCTATGTTTAGTTTACGATTTGCCTACTACGTTGCCCTGACAACGCGTAAGTGATGACGTCGAGCGCATGGAAGATTAATGTTAACCAGCGCCATACAACGCTCTCTGTAAATTGCTAACGCAGTACACTACAACCACGTGTCGTTCAGTTTGGGGTGGTTGTTTACTTTTATTTTCGCGGATTTTGCTGCCACCGGTTAGTTCCTTTGCAGTTTACTTGACTGTTTTGTTGTTATATTTATTTATGGTGTTGTTACAACTTTATTTGGTGTCGGGTTTATTAATTTACGTTATTCATGAATCCGATCACGGATGTGGTTTGCATTTTGTTGGAAACTCCATTTAATCGACAGAAGGAACAAGATCAGAGTTTTAATCGTCATGCTGGTTTTCGGCGTACAAATGGTTCCGTAGTAGTCAAATATTACAAAAATTGTTTTGCTGGCCTTGTTTACTAGTTTCCTATAAATATTCAGTGTGGAATAAGGAAGGATTTGCAGGTATCTTAAATATATGAAGGTCTTTACATAAACATGAAGAGTCGGCGGAGCATTTAAAATGCGAATTAATGCTAAAAACATTTGTAAAAAATCAAAGCACTATAGCTGACACTTTAAAAGAAAATGCTAAACTATATAAAATACATTTTAACGAAAAAGTCCGAGTAATAGACTATTTATGTGCTTGGTAATTGACTCAGTTTTGTACCTTGCAAAACAAGAGTTAGTCTTTCGCGGCCATGGTGAGAGCAGCGAGTCAATAAATAGGGGGAATTTTAAAAAGATTTAGGGTTTATTAATATCGAGAAGTCCTCAAGAACTAAAAGATCATCACAAAAAAATTAAAAATATTTTTACTGGTGATTCGAAAACTATTCAAAACGAAATAATTAATTGTTAATTGAATTTAATTGAAGGCATTTCTGATTATTTAAATGATGTAAATGTAAAAAAATTAAATAATGAACACACAGTTTTTTTCTGTGCAAGTGGATGACACCACTCATATTACGCAAACCTCCCAGTGCTCCATACTTTTAAGATACGTTAATTCAGAAGATTCAGTAGTCGAGAGATTCTTAGGATTTTATAACGTCGGAGAATTTATATTCTCTATTGAATCAAATTTTGGACCAATTTGACTATAAACATAAATTAATGGCGCAATGTTACGATGGCGCAAGTGTGGTTTTGGTTTATTAATTTCGTTTATACATATATTATCATAGGAGGAGCAATTTTGATTTATTAAACTATTCATTTAAATTTTAACGACGAATTTTTCGATAACTAAAAGTTCTAGGGACTAAAATTATGAGTAATTCCGTATAATTATTCTAATTTTTAATATACAACAATTAATTATAAACTATATATACAGTTTTCTCAAACTTTTATACTTTGCTTTGAAAAAAAAACATTAATTTTTAAAGTCGAATGAGGCAAAACATGATTAGCAATATAGCATTTTACTATACTACGTAGCAGCCTTGCGAGCCTGAAGTTACATTGGGAATTCTATTTAAAGTTTCGTTCTTAATTAAATAAATTATAAAACTCTACACTTTTCTACTCCTGGGTAATACGAAATTCTACATTAAGTCATTAAAATGCACAACAGAAGAGTCCTTTATAAGATATGTATTAAGTAAAAGTTGTAAATAATGTAATAGTCTTTTGAAATTAGCGTAAAATACTTTAGGAACAGACTTGTTTTAATAAGAAAAAGTTAAAATAATAACGATAGATAGTTTTTTAAGGAGCTTTGAGCTACGACGTTCTTTTGACTTTTTTCCCTTTGAGCCAAAGGCTTTGGTGACAACATTTGTTTCTAACATCATTTAATATAAGGCGGCCATTTTAGTAATAAGCTTTCTATTGCAGGTTTTTAATGAGAACAGGAATTAATTTAAAATAATAGGAACCTGCAACGCTATACAATAATGGCTTAAATATTAATAATAATAATAATAATAATAATACTTTTATTGTCATAAAACATTCAAAAATGAACATAGACAACGTCACAGATTACAAAAAAGAAACTTAAGATAATATGGTAGGTCATTATACATAATACAAAGCAAAACAAAAAACAAACAAATCAATAAGTGTACATAAACATAATATTAAAAAATATTAGCAGGTAATACATTAAAATAGTCATCCAAACTATAAAATTCACTCGCAATTAAAAATTCCCTTAAATGGGACTTTGAATATTTTCCCTGAATTAATTTTATATTGGTAGGTAAAGCATTATACACCTTTATACAATTTAAGAGGGGGCCCTTATGAAAAATGGATGTGCGATGATTTGGAATAACCAAATTATTTTGACCCCTAGTGTTAACGCCATTGGAGTCATCGCCATTTCTAAGAAATAGATTAAAATTCGATTTTACAAATAAAGAACATGTATAAACAAACAGAGAGGGAACAGTCATTATCCCTAATAATTTAAATTTACCCCTACATGATTCTCTATACTTTAAATTTAAAATAGTTCTTACGACTCTTTTTTGGGCTACAAATACTCTTTTTGCATTTTCAGCATGAAACCGGTACCAAAACATAATACTATAAGATATTATGGACTGAATAGCTGCCATATAAAATATACGTAGGACAGAATGCTAATTTTAGACAAAACATTATTAACATGTTCAGTCCACTGAAAATTACTGTCTAATGTAATACCAAGAAATTTAACAGAATGCATCTGTTTTATGCTCTTACCTTCAATGGTGACATATAAAGACTCTAGACCAGTGTCCCGAAATACTACCAGGGCAGTCTTACCAGTATTTAGTAGAAGATTGTTATTAGTGCACCAATCCAACACACCCTGCGCTATACTAGATGATCTTTGTGACAATAAAGTTTTATCAGATGAAGAGATAATACATGATGTATCATCTGCAAAGTGATATAAAGATGTTAAGTCAATTTTCTGGTTTAAGTCGTTTGCAAAAATTAAGAACAAAATAGGTCCCAATATCGAGCCCTGAGGTACTCCAGCAGATATATTGACTCATATATATGCCCAAATGATAAAATTTCAATCAATATTGTGTCCTAGGGGCCTTACAGAAAAAGACCTCTTTTGACAGCATAAAGTAATATTAAAAACAGCCCTAAATGTTTTAATAAATTTCAATAAAAATTAGCGGTGGCAGCATATTTTTCTCTTAAACATACAAGACTAAAAGATGTCCTAGTAGCCTCACAGAAAAAAATTGTATATAACAGCATAAAGCAATCCTAAAACCAGCTCCAAATTTAAAGTTTTAATACTTTTGAATAAAAATTAGCAGTGACAGAAAGTTTTCTCCTTAAAAAATGTAAAGGGTGATTTAGGAGCCTCACAGAGGAAATTCGTTTATGGCAGCATAAAGTAATCCCAAAACCAACTTCAAATATGAAGTTTCTTCTAACATCATTTAAAATAAGGCGGTCATTTTCCCGTTTTATAATGAGAAGGAATTAATTAAAAATAATACGCACCAGCATCTCTGTAAAATAATGGCTTAAATATTGGCTCATATGCTCAAATGTTAAAATTTCAGTCAATATTATCTCCTAGGAGCCTCAAAGAAAAAATTTTAAAGCATGAAGTAATATTAAAACCAGCCCCCAATATGAAGTTTTAATAAATTTGACTAAAAATTAGCGGTGGCAGCATATTTTTCTCTTAAACTTAAACGTAGAAGATTAAAAGATGTCCGCACAGAAAAAAATTGTTTATAACAGCATAAAGCAATCCTAAAAACAGCTCCAAATTTGACGTTTTAATACTTTTGAATAAAAATTATCGGTGACAGCATGTTTTGTCCTTAAATGTACAAGAGTAAAAGGTGATTTAGGGGCCTCGCAGAGGAAATTCGTTTATGACAGCATAAATTAATCCTAAAACTAGCTCCAAATATGAAGTTGTAATAAATTCGAATAAAAATTAGCGGTAGTAGCATGTTTTTCTCTTAAACGTTCAAAAGTAAAGAGTGTCCTAGGGGCGTCACACAGGAAATTCGCTTATGAAAGCACAAAATAATCCCAACACCAGTGCCAAATATGAAGTTTTAAGAAAGTTGAATAAAAATTAGAGGTGGCAGCGTGTTTTTCCCTTTAAACGTACAGGAAGTAAAGGGAGTCCTAGTGGCCTCACTGAGAAAATTCCTTATTACCATCATAAAGTAATCTTAAACCAGCTCCAAATATGAAGTGTTAATAAATTTTTTCCCTTAAACGTACAAGAGTAAAGTGTGTCCTAGGGGACTTACAGAGAAAATTCGTTTATGACAGCATAAAGTAATCATAAAACCAGTACCAAATAAATTTGAAAAAAATTTGCGGTGGCAGCATGTTTTATATTCTGACCATCAAATTATTTCATCCCTAGAAATAAGTTGTGTTTTCAAAATATATAATAATACAAGCTAATTTATTCAAAGAATATTCAAAATTTTCTAAAACTTTCATATTTTACTAAATTAGTAAATAACGTAACAGTCTTTTGAAACTAGCGAAAAATACTTTAGGAACAGACTTGTTTTAATAAGAAAAAGTTGAAATAATAACAATAGATAGTTTTTTAAGGAATTTCGAGCTCGACGTTGTTTGCACTTTTTTTCCTTTGAGCCAAAGGTTTTGGTGACGATTTTTTCTAACGTCATTTAAAATAAAGAGTCCATTTTAGGTGTAAGCTGTGCATATTGTGCATATTCTTTCTAAATACGTTGCATTTTTTTATAAAATAAAAACGTTTTCTCGTTTTATAATGAGAATTAATTAAAAATAATACGAACCTGCATGGCTGTAGAATAATGGCTTAAATATTGACTCATATATATGCCCAAATGATGAAATTTCAATCAATATTACAAAATACGTAAAAATGTAAACAATACCGGTTTCACATTTCGTATGTGAGAATATTAGGGTAAATTATTTGCCCTAGAAGTAGAAGTTTAGAAGTAGAAGTTTTCGAATCCTATAAAAATGATCTTCAAAACTTTTTGTAACTAAACCAAGTTACACCTTAAAGTTAAATTCGTATATTTATACAGAAGTTAACAATACCTTTACCATACTTCTTATGATGTTAACTTGGAAAAAAATGATATCAAGTGGGCATTGTGGGTGCTATGAAAATCACAATATATTTTGTTATAAAGTGGACAAAAAAAGCTTGTTCAATTGATTGATATAATGGATAAGAAACTCTCTGCTCCTGAAATATTCTCATTCCCCTTGAATTTACAAGGTGACTTTTTAGTTTGCGACATAAAAGATATTTGCTTGTTTCCAAAAATTGGCATACCTATTAGTTAATCTACACGTCGGTGTCGATTAATATTTGCTACCAAACACTAATTGAAAAAACTTATGGTAACCTAGGTAATCTCCGCTTAAGCCTTGTCAAAATACAAAGGTAAAATTTCACTTTAAAAAAGAAAATCATGGAGATATAGATATCTGCCGCTCGTAATTCTCACGTCTCGCGGTTGTCCCTCCTATCAGCTATAATTTAAAGGTATGGCCATTACTCAGGGATATAAATATCAATCGAATTAATGCTCAGGTATATGGCTACTAGAAAAGCTTCCGAGTTCATGCTATTGCATTGATATTAGGGTATTCATCTATTATAAAATAAAGAGGCCTATTTTGGGTGTACTTAATTTTTAAAGATGCATTTCTTAATATTATGAGCTCTATTTGGTGCTTTAGTATCTATAGCTCATTTTTTTTGGACAATATTTTTTTTAATTTATCGAGTTAGCCTTTACTTGATGGAAATTCATTATCACTAGTGTAATAAATAAACAAACTATATTTGTTTAGTAATTTCCACAGTAATTTGACAGCTGTTTCGACACACCGTGTCTTTTTCAAAAACCAACTAAGACTGATACTAAAACAAGATTTTTTAACAGTAATAAAAGAGTCTGCCTACCTTACCCTAGCAGATTTTAGCTATAAAGATTTAACAGTGGGGAACCGTTTACGTCCATTTGATCCTTCAATAAAATAATATGTTTTTTTTTCTTACTAATTTCTAAACTTTCCAAGTAACTTAACTTCTAACTTTTATTGGCTGAATGCAACGTTTTAAATTCGTTATTAAAATTATGATCTGTTTCTAATAAATGTTTTGCATAATTAGAATCAGTATTTTGTTTTGTGTTCTTTGATACGTTTATACAAAGATCTATCCGTTTGACCAATATATACTTTTTCGTAAGAACCACATTTTAATTCATATACCCGTGATTGTTGGTCCTTATTTGTATTAGACTGGTTATTCTTGATATATCTATCTAAAGTGTTATTGGTATAAAAAGCTACTTTATGATTGGTTTTTTAAGATATTTCTCTATTTTAGTGCTAATTTTACGGGTATATGTTAATGTGTTAAACTTAATATTGTCTTTTTTATTGAAATTAGGATAAACGAAATTGAGTGCGTTTTTATATTGTTTTTTTATTTACGATTTTGTCGATTATGGTTGCGTCATTACTGTTATTAACTGCAATCTGTTTTATAATATTAAGTTCCTTGTTAAATACCTTTGACAGAGGTACATTAATTAAACTATGTACAAAACTACGAAAAGCTGCCATCTTATGTGAGAATGGGTGGTTTGATGTATTACGTATTGTTATCTGTAAAGGATAATTTATGATAAACTTCAAAATCGTGTTTATTATTAACGTTCCTAATTTTTAAATCTAAAAAGTTTATGGACTTGTTTTATTCTAAATCTAAAGTAAATCTTATATTTTTGTGTAATTTATTAATAGAATTTAGAAAGAGGTTAAGTTGTCTCTCTGTGCCTATGAAACAAACAAATATCGTCAACGTATCTGTACCAATAAATAAACTTATCTCGAACAGGGTGATTATCTATGATTTGTTCTAAGTTATCAAGACATATTTCAACTAAAATAGGACTTAACTGGTTACCCATTATTAAATCTTCTTTAATTAAACAGATCAAGGAGCTAAATTCAAAATAATTTTGATCAAGGCACATTGTCAACAAATCTAATAAGTCATTCTTAACAATTGGGTTGACTTTGTTTTTTAATAGCAAATTATCCACTTAGTTCATAGCTTCCATAAAAGGGATACTGGGAAATAGGTTTTGCACATCCAAAGAAATTAAAATAGCGTTATTTATATTTAGGCTTGAAGTTACAAAATTTACTAATAATTTCTATTAATTTGTTAGATACCCGATGTGCTGGAGCTGTTACATACGACACTACTGACCGAATGGGCATATTGTCTTTGTGTAACTTAATAAAAGAATATACCTTCGGTGCTTGTGGGTTCATTAACGTTAAACTGTATTTTATTTTTGTCACTAAATAAATTATTGTCGTTGAATGAATTTTTAATAATTTTTTTTAAATATAACCGTCGGATCTTTATCCATTTTATTAAAGTTCTCAAAATTTAGAAAATCTATAGTTTTTTGAATGTAATCTTCTTTTTTCACTTTAACCGTTTTTCCTTTATCCGCCCTAGTAATAATATTATTTTTACAATTTTTCCTAATATTTTTAACTATAATAAAATTATTTGAAAATTGGCCAGCAGACAAATCTAAAGGTTCTAAAATAGTAGATTTTGCTATTATGTGCTTTTCCATGGCATTGTCTACATTGTTAAGCGCTAGTTCACATTCAACGATTAAATATTTCCTACTTTTAATAATATCTCTAATCTCAAGATTATAATTAAAACCTTTCTCTAATAATTTAATTTCCGAATTTGAAAATTCAGTGTCCGTAATATTAAAAAATGGCTTAAAAATAATTCCCGACAGTTAAATATTTATAGCTAAAATCTGCTAAGGTTAGGTAGGTAGACTCTTTTAGTAAGTAGATTGTTAAAAAAACTTGTTTTTTTGTTTTAGTATGAGTCTTAAGTTGGTTTTTGAAAAAGCCACAGTGTGTTGAGACAGCAGTCGAACGGAAATAAATCAGTGGAAATTACTAAACAAATATAGTTTATTTATTATACTAGTAATATTTTTTTGGTTTGCTTTTTGATTAAATATGACCTTGCTATGTTGTCCCGTATACCCTGACTTATTATCTACTAAAGTTTGCCTGGAATAACAAGTTAATTCATTGTTTATTAATTGTTTACATAACATAAAGTAATTAACGTTTACACTGAAATAGAAACTGCTAAACAGTAAGCATTTTTGACATATAAATTGGACCGCAGGCCCCTGGTAGAGTCAGACTTTGACTTGGTCTCAAATCTACCTTTCCCCTGATAAACCTGCGAGGACCAAATAAAGGGACCCACCTCAGGCGAATCAGACCTTCTCCTACTGGCTGTCAGTGGTTCTTAAAACCCCCTCTGGCAGTTAGGATATATCCTTCCTTAACCAAAGTAACCTAAAATAATTAAGCAAGTCTTCAGTATGTCCCCAGTAACATTAATAGTAATTGTTCTATAAAGTATTCGTCAGTTTAAGCTCTTTAAGTAAAGTATTATGTTCTCTATCAAATAAGTAATGTCAGGTATAACTTTCAGTAAATAATTATTAGGTAAAGAAGCCAAGGGAGAAATTGGCTCTACCGATGTAAGATTTATAGAAGAGACCAATAGAGATCAACAAATGTTTGTGGACTCTGAGTTTTACTAAACCCCCCTAACAAAATATATTTGACATGAAGGCAGGGGCGTGCAGTCCATGGAAGCAAGGGAAGCAGTGCTTCCCCAAAAAAAATTACAAAACATCTTCTAAAATGTAACTTTTGAATAGGAAACCATTAAATTAGTTTATATTAAAAATGCTAAAATATTATCTTAATTATCAAGCACATAATAAATGCGGCCTTGACTCCGACCCAGCCACAAAGAATATCGAATAGAACCTATGCGAGCCGCTAGCTTCTCTGCAGCCAAGCCCTCTATGCTTGATTTTCTGTGAATCAAGTCAGAGGTTATTGAACTTTCCACCGGCTGTTTGCAATTTTTGCATTTCAGTCGCGTGCTTTAAGTGATGGCGGAAGCTATCGTTGGAGTAGGTTCTGATAAGCTTCAAATAATTTCCAAAGGATGGGCAAAACCGCCTATGAAAAACTTAACCACAAAAATGAAAAACTGTATTAGACATTTTTATGCGGAAAAACAATACGAACAATTTAAATGGCTAACAGAGTGTGAAAATATAAGTAAATTATTTTGCTAAAATATTATCTTAATTATCAAGCACATACACAACGGCTTGTTTGGCCATGTTTACTTTTGAAATGAAAAAGGTCTCTGGAATAAAACTGGTTTTTCCGATTTAAACAATTTCCATAAAACTGTAAAAAGACACATTACACGTCCAAAGCGCATTTACAGGCCGTCATAAAAGAAAAAGTTTTCGGCAAAACCAGAATTGAACACGCCCACGAACACCGCGAACCCAATGAACTAGTCGATAAAAATAGGCAAATATTAAGAAGACTTATCGATGTTGTTTGTTTTCTCGCACAGCACAAATTGGGATTTAGAGGTCATGACGATATAAGGGTTTCTTCAAATAGAGGAAAGTTTCAAGATTTACTTAGTTTAATGGCTAAATATGATGATTGCTTAAAAAATCATTTAGAGCAGTCTAGCGTTTTTCGCGGAACGTCGAATCGAATCCAGAATGATTTAATTTCCGCTGTTGCAACCATTATTCTAAAAATAATTAAGCAGGATATTGGCGAAGCGCGGTTCATTGCTATTGTTCTGGACGAAACAACTGATATCACTAATTTTAGCCAATTATCTATAGTAATACGCTACGTTAAAACAGACGGAAGTATTCATGAGCGATTTTTAGGTTTTAAGAATGTTTATAACGTTACTAAAGAAATTAATGGAGAGAAAAAATTAGTTGCTTAAAACTATGATGGAGCTGCAGTGAGGCAGGACAATTAGGGGGTCTGCAAGCTAAAGTTCGAGAAACTTTCCGAAGTGCTGTGTTTGTTCATTGTTTTGCTTATAAATTAAATTTAGTTTTAGCCCAGGCCATCAATCACATTAAAGAGTGTAAAGTATTTTTCGTTACTTTAAGTGGCATGGCTGCTTTTTTTTCTAAGTCAACAAAACGTACACAAGCTTTGGACTCCATTGTCCATAAACGATTGCCCAAACTAGCTCCTACTAGGTGGAACTATAACGGAATCTGAAAATCGTGAATCACTGATTGAACTATGTGAGAATATAATAGAAAATAATGAAACGTGGGACTCAGAAGCAATAAATAGTTCGAGGGGGTTTTTGGACTGTTTGAAACGAGATTTTAATTTTAATTATTTGTTGAACATATTTTCAGAAATATTTCCATTCTCGGACAATGTTTTTAATATATTACAAACTAAAACAAATGATAATGCTTTTTGCCTAAAAAAAGTGGATGATTTTAAGTCCATGTTAAGCCAAAAAAGAGATGACTTTGACCTATTTTGGGAGAAACCGATGACGTTAAATGTAGAGCCACAAGCTAAGCGTCTTCGAACAGACAAGGTGGGAGATGTTCAAACATCATACAGACACCTCTTTTATAAAATAATCGATCAAATTCGGCAACAAATAAACTATAGATTTAACGGTTTAAATGATTTTAAATTCCTCGTGCTCTTCATTACGGCCAGTTCTTCGACCGAGTGTTACTGCGATCTGAACTAAAAGTGGTTTACGAAACTGATGACATTAGCGCAAAAAATAACGCTAAGGAATTAATGCAATTTTTAAAAGACAAGGAGCTGGAAGATGCCTACACCGAAGTGTCGAAATTGTGTGAATTAGTATTGACAATACCTGCCACAAGTTCATCAGTAGAACGCAATTTTTCAACACTTAAACGTATAAAAAATTTCGTGAGAAATTCAATGAGGCAGGAGAGACTTTCGCATACATCGCTGTTGTCCATTGAAAATAAACTTCTCCAAAATATGTCGGAGCATCGACGTGTTTATGATGACGTCATTGACGAATTTGCAAATAAAATGATCGAAGAATCGAATTACATTAGAAATAGGTAAGTTTCTAAAAATTGCTTCCCTTTCTTAAAATTTCACCGCACGCCCCTGCATGAATGCCAAACATATTTGACAATATTAACAGGAGATATATCGGCAAAAATAAACATTTTTCTTTTTATTTATCTTATCTTGTAAATAGTGAAGAATGTAGTCACGATCTAAACTAAAAAAGGCAATTATATAGGCGTTTAAAAAAAAACTCATTAGATACATTCACCGTAAACATCTCCCCAAAAAGCTATTGTATATTGATGGTCGAATTTGGCGGAATCTCGACAAAAAAAAACCAAATTTACAGTTTAACTTTAATAAGCCCCCCATTAACAGAAAACAAAACAGGTAGTCAGGGATAATTTCATAACACTGATGTTAAAATTAGTAGTAGTAGGTAAAAACATATTTAGATAACGGTTTTACTTTAACGTCATGAATATTTGAAAATGACTAAAATATCAAACGCCATGTTAAAATACACAAACAAAATTATTCTCCCGCCTCCGCCACCTCGTCGCGTAATTCCAATTCAAATATTAGTTTTGATAGAGGTGGCAAAATAATTTAGTTTTCGCAATGCAGTACTTATCATCAGTCATTTCTATCTATAAAAATGATATGAGAGAAATGCTGCAGAGAATTATTTACAGATTGTATATGTCAAGAATAATATGCATTATTGCTTACAAAATGTTCTAGGTAGTTCTTTAACCCTTTCCACTCCAGCCGCATTTTCCTGCTTGCTGATACCACTCTAGACACTTGTTAAGAAATGTATTTACATGATATTAGCTCTAAAAACATTAAAACAAAATGGCGCCATGCAGTTAAAAATTCGTGCTATACCAGGATATCCAGCGTTTGGATATTGGTAATATACCAGGATATCCGCCGTATGGATATCAAGAATAATGTGTGGGGTTTGACTTAGGTATGGAATGTTGTGATGTAAATAAACAAACAACGAAAAACAGTTTTTTTTAAATATTTATTCAGAACATACAATAATAATAAGAATAAAACAAAAGTTCTTATAAATATAAAATGACAAAAATAATCTAATTGTGAAACTGTTGAAAATGTTCCAAACTACATAATCCCGGTTTTTCTGGACACTGAAGGCACATATTCCTTGTTAATTTTCGAATGCCTTGTCTGTGACCTACAGTACATACTTTTCTCAGTGCTCTCTTTTTCTCACCCTTAGGCAAATGGGCCATAACATGCTCAAGTTTAGGCCAGCAAGCTTTGGAAGTGGATGGTTTTGATTTACTTGTAGAAACCATATTTTGAAAACCTTCACTATATTTCAACAAAATTCCATTGCAGACTAATTTTATATATTTGTACATAGTAATAGGTGTACCCTCATTGGCGTGAATGTATAGTACTCTTGAATTCAGGAGCATGTGAAGTACGAGCTGCAAGGAGAGTTTTGTAAACCAAGTATAATTTTTGCGAATAGAGTTGTAAGGTTCTAAGTCCTGATCAATGGCATCCACGGAGCCCATATTTTGATTGTAGAAGTCAATGTGCTTGGGCTTTTTGTAATTGAGTTGCTTGGCACCCGATACGTGACGAGTTTTTTCACGAAAACCCGCTGTGTGTTTGCTTGTTAAAAGGTATACATCCTTTTTATCTCTAAATCTCACTATTAGCTGCATATCTTTACGAATAAAACAAGCCTGATATTGTTCCAGTGGTAAATCTGTCAACTGCCTGGGAACTCCACGATTAGATCTTATTGTTCCTGTTACAAATGTGTTTTGAGAAAGCAGAAATTCCGATAGTCTTACGGATGTATACCAGTTGTCTAGTATAATCTCCCTTCCACTGTTTAGTAAATTTTGTGCTAAATGTACCACTATTCGTTCGGATACTGAAAGATTTTCGGTACCCGGAATATGGGATACGTCAAATGTATCTTTTCCAACGTACACACAAAAATTCCATGTGTAGCCTCGTAAATTAGGGGCACTTGGGCATAATGCAAACATTTTTATGCCAAATCTGCTCCTTTTCGACTTTATGTATTGGCGGAAGTGCAACCTTCCTTTATACAGAACAAGGTGCTCGTCGATGGCAAAAACAGGGCCTGGGTCAACCAGGTTCATGCAATTGTCTTTTAGCATTGCCATAAAAACGCCAATTCTTGTCAGAGGTTGATTGCGTTTCACCGCTTCCGGAGGGCCAAATCGTATAAACTTCAGAATGAAAAGGTATCTATTCCGGCTCATTACATCCTTATGAAAAACTTTTGGCCCTGAACACAAAATATTAGTACTCCAATAATCTGATATACGGGGTAATTTTACCAATCCTGTTAGGATGTGAAGAGTAAGGAACACATATAATTCACATTTTTCAAGTTTACGCCACTGGACGCCAAAAACGGTCAAAGCGTTATTGTCTTGAAAATATTTTTCGGCTCTTTTATTGGTCCACTCACATAGTTTATCTACAATTTTCGGAGTTATGAAACACTCAAAACATTTAACAGGATCTCTGCAATCTTGAAAATCTATCGCGGGATGGAAGTCAAAATCACTTGAAAAGTTAGGAACGGGTCTAGGCAATTGATCAGCGAAAGGGTCCGCCAAAATTTGCCAGTCATCTATAACAACATTTTCAATTTCCTCGTCCTCGTCAGTTTCTGAGAAGGTCTCATCACTATCGCCTCCCATGGAAGCGTCACTTTAGTGATATTCTGGATCATCGCTATCATCAGAAGAATACAAAGAAGCCATAGCGCTAAAAATTATTTACATGCAAAACAAAACCAAACAAATATATCTAAAACTTACCGAGAGTTAACACAACAGTCAAAACTAACCTCTAGTGTATACAAATGACGCCTAGAACATGTATATTCACGTAATTTTGCCGAAACAGTCCGTACGACTCCCTACCAGAACAACTAAGCGAGCACTGATCGAAGATCGAAGGTTGCACGTAGATATCCCCACCTTACCACCAACACAGTAGTGGAAGGAAGGTTTATTTCTAATACCAGTCTTGACAGTCTTATAGTGAATGCCTTACCATGAAGTTTTGATATCATATTAGAACGTATGGTGCAATATCCACCATATGGATATCGCGGTACTGGGAAGCTAAACTCAGAATATCCATATGCTGGATATCTGGAGTGGAAGGGGTTAAAGCAATCTACGGTACCTAATTTTTACTTGAAACACTGCCTAAATCAAACTAACGAAGTTAAGAGGTCTTATTCGAAAATGCTGCTCGAAAAATAAATACAGGTCAGCAAATGAAAGAAAATAGTTTATAATGAACTTAACGATATGACACGATCCATCTTATTATATAAGACGATACCCCAATGTACTCCGGCAATATTGGACAGATTTTTTTATTTTTTATAAGAATTTTGTGTTTTAAAAACTTTCTGCTTTAAAATTATTTAGCGTTTTCTTCTCACTTTGTAGTTTAGTGACTATATCATTGAAAAAAATGAAGGTTTCTTTAAAAACATGAGGGGGACTAAAGCCCCCGAAAATTGCCTTTGTGTTAGTCATGAAATTTTGATCAGCAAGCTAAATTTTTATGGAATCCATGGTATTTCTTTAAATTGGTTTAAACATATCTTGGGAATAGGCAACAAATTGTAATGGCAAAAGGTTCTAATTCTTATTGTAAATTGGTTACAAGTGGAGTCCCTTAAGGTTCAGTCTTGGGACCTATTTTTTTTTGTTATACATTAATGATATCACCAACCTAAAAATTAATGGAAAAATGTGTCTCCTTGCTGACGATACAAGCATAACTGCTTCAATGTGGATAAATCGATGGCTTTATCTTATAAAGGGACTTTACAACCACTTCAGCTGCTTAATAGCAATATTGGGTACGTTGAGTCGGTTAAATTCCTGGGTTTGATTATAAATAACAACCTAAAATGACCTAAGCTTATTGATACCTTAACTAAAAAAACTTTCTACCGCCTGCTTTGCCATTCGATCAGTTTCAAAAGAACTGGATGTGTCTTTTCCCAGACATACTGATTTCTCTCTATTCGAATCCCATCTCCGATATGATCTTCCCTTTTAGGACTGCTGTACCACTGAGCACTTTCTTAGTATTTTTAGGCTTCAAAAGAGAGCAACTCGCTATTTGTTTGTTCTAAATAATAGAGCGCACTGCCAATACTATTTCAAAAAACAAGAAATATTAACACTTCTTGCATTATTTATTTTAGACACCGTCTGTTTGATGAGAAAACATATAAACACTTTCCCGGAAAGCCCACAACACGTATATCTTACCAGAAAGTCTAGGTATGACATATACCTTCCCATTCCTTCCACAGAAATAATAAAAAAAATCAATTATTTACAACGCCCTAAAACTTTACAATAATCTTCCAGAACATTTAAAAACTATCCCTATGTTTGCACTATTTCGAAAAAAAATCGAAGCGTACCTCCTTGAAAGGCCTTTTTACTGCATTATTTTTGGTATAATGAATAAGTCTCTTTAAAATGTTTTTTATTTGTTTGTTTACTTAAATTTTTTTGGGTGTCATGTTCCAGCTGCTAGCATAGAATTTGAAAATCATTTTATAGGGGAATAAACTGTCCGTTTAAATTAATTATTTTTGTTACGTATTAGATTAAAGTTATATATTTTCTTTTTTTTAATACACTTTAAATACTATATTAGTTCAGTACACACAGGAAAATATAACAAGGGGAATACCAATAACATCAAACACTTCTGTCCTATCGGTGTGTCATCACCGTTTTATAAACTATTAACCTGTTACGAAAACTAGACTCTTATTATTTGACAAAGTAAGCAGGCTTCAGGAGTGGTTACAACACCATTGACTACTTATAGTCGTTACCTCTATTGAGAAAACACAGAATAGAATATGCCAATTTATTTAGCGTTCGTTGATTTTCATAAGTCGTACGACTGAATAGATATATGGTCGTTTTTAAATTCCACGAGTAACCACCGAATCGATTCGAAATTCAACGACAATACCAAAAATATTTATCACAACGCCAATATGCATGCAAAGATTGACGAAGTCACAAGCACAGCTAAAATAAATGTAAAAGGAGGACCACGTCAGTTAAAGCATATTTCAGCGAAGTTATTCACAAGGGCTATGAAGGAATTGTTCAAAAAACTGAATTGCAAAAAGATATAAAAATTCATGGATCATATTTAAGTCACCTGTAATTATTTCGAGCCACCCAGATGGATTATAATTAATGATATGCAAATTCAGAAGATGGCTACAAATAAGAAGAATAGGGAAATATGTTTATATATATATATATATATATATATATATATATATATATATACATATATATATATAGATATATATATCCCTGGAACTGCATAGTGGGGTCTAAAATACCCCGGCGCACATTTCGGTTAATGTAAAACGCGCACGCGTTGATATTTTGGCTCGCCGCCGCATGTAAATTTAGTTTATAGTCGCCCTTGCTCGAAGACACTCGCTACGCCATATTGGTTGCTTCGTTGCTTTATAGTTACGACTTATTTTGTGATTTGGGTATTTCAGACCCCACTGTGCAGTTAACGAATATTAAAATTTCTTGTTGATTTTTTGGTGTTTGCTAGAATGGCGAGTTCCAACAAAGAAAATCGTCGTCCATTGACCGAACAGGAGTTGCTATTTGAAGCTGAAAACCTGTGGGCCAATGAAAATGAGCCTGACACAGACGAAGATATTTTTGGAGGCTCATCAGATGAAGATGAGGATTTTGTGTTCGATCAGTCGGATAGTGATGATGAACAAAGTGAAAATGGAGAAGTGAAAGAAGGAGAATCCAGTTCTTCTCAAAGAAATATCACAAGTATATCAGGGAAAAATGACCATCGTTGGACTTTACAGCCACCTGTATGCCAAGGACGTCCAAGAAAAGAAAATATTGTTTTACATTTGCCCGGCCCAAAGCGAGAAGCCAGAAACGTTAGCAGCCCAGTTGAATCATGGAATTTACTGTTTACAGAAGAGATTTTAGACATTATAGTATTGTACACAAATCAAAAATTATCAAGAAGTGTGAAAGGGGCTTGCCTCAAAGTTACAAAAGGCAAACCAATAGAATAGAAATCAAAGCTTTATCTCGCTGGTGCATTACGAGTCTCAAATTCTAACTTAGATGAGCTTTGGTCAACAAAATACGGCAACGGACTATTTCGTGCAACCATGTCTCAGTAACGATTTCAGTTCATTGCTTAAGGTTTGATAATAAAGTAGACCGAAATACCAGAATATTAGTGGACAAGTTTACGCATATTCGCGAAATATGGGATTTATTTATAAACAATTGTAAGTTATACTATACGCCGTACGAAAACTGCACTATTGATGAGCAACTTGTAAGTTTTCGTGGACATTGTCCATTTCGCATATACATGGCTAGCAAACTCGATAAATATGGTATTAAAATAATGATGATAAATGACTCAAAGACATTTTACATGTTAAATGCTATTCCATTTGTTGGAAAAGTTGATATGGAAAATAACGAGCCAGTACCTACATATTACGTCAGAAAACTTTCAGAGCCCATCCATGGAACATATCGCAACCTCACAATGGACAACTGGTTTACTTCAATACCTTTAAGTGAACAAATGCTGGAACAGTATCAGTTAACAATCCTTGGGACTTTAAGAAAAAATAAAAGTGAGATTCCACCGAATTTTTTGCAGAAGCAGGTAGGAACATCATTGTTTGCTTATGACAGGAACAAGACGCTGGTTTCATATACCCCAAAGCAAAATAAGGTAGTGATGCTTCTGTCCAGTTTGCATCCTGATTCATCAATAAATTTATTAAATCTTATACACTCTTACAATGAGACAAAAGGAGGGACAGACACATTTGATCAGTTGTGTCACTCATACACAATTTCCCGCAAAACTAGACGGTGGCCCCTTAAAATGTTTTTCAATATGTTGGACGCCGGAGGAATAAATGCTATGGTTTTGTTTTCGCTTGCGAATCCTCAATGGAGAGAAGGACCAAAAAATAACCGAAAAACATTTTTAAAAGAACTTTCCATGCACCTGATTGAACCGCATCTAAAGGAACGGTTACAAATTGCCACTTTGCAGACATCACTGCGTCTAAAAATCAGTGAAATATTAGGAACAAAAATACCTCCAGGTAATCTGGCTGATGTTAATTTGCCCAAAAAACTTAGATGTAACTTTTGTTCACGTGGGAAAGATCGCAAAACAAGTTTCGCGTGTTCAGTGTGCCGCAAACCTTACTGTTTGGAACATAGAGCGCCACTTTGTTACAACTGCGAAACCCAAAAATGAAGTACCTGGCTAAGAATAAAAAAGCACTATTTTGTAAATGTTTTCATTTATTATTTTAGGTTAAAGGTTTTTCTAGTTAATTGTTTTAGATTTTAAGAATTTTTTAAAATATTTTTTGTTTTTTGTATAGTGAATAAGAAAAATCGTATATTTGAATATGTTTCATTCGCATTTAAAATTTTTGTATGTAAATAAACATAAGTTTATAAATAAATGATGTAGTTTTGCATATTATTATTTAATAAATAAAAAAATATTAATTCGGTGCTTCGATTATTATTTTAAAACAAAAAACACCTAGGGGTTTAACAGACCCCAGGATGCAGTATATGTAAAAAAAAGTGTGCCATTCTAGGGATATATATATATATATATATATATATATATATATATATATATATATATATAATGTGTTTTCATTCCGGGTGTACATCCGTTCACTACTGTCGTTCTGAAAAGAACAGATTTGCTGCAGAAAGACAGTAGTGAACGGATGTACACCTGGAATGAAAACATATATATATATATATATATATATATATATATATAATATATATATATATAATATATATATATATATATATATATATATATATATATATATATATATATATATATAGCTAAAAGCAAAAATATAATTTTTGCATGTAAGCGGCCTATGAGAAGACATTGCTTTCGATTGTATCACAGGATACCACTCCTGGATTTCTGGGCATTTACCCTCTTCTGGCAGACTCAACGGAAGAGAGGTATACCGCAAAGAGTTGGTTGGGTAAACGATGTGCAGGAAGAACTGAAGAGGAGATGATACTGAGAGGGCTATGTTCAGAAGAAGACGGACAAAGTTGAAAAAGAAGGAGAAGAAGTACACTGTGTTAATTATTTGATATTGCTCAAGTTAGAAAATTCCTGTCATTAAAATAGCAAAAAAGTTATTTTTACAGGTGTCCACGCATCGTTTGTTTTAAAGGTTCCGGGTGTGGAAAATATATTTAATAGGATAATTTTGGTCACAGTTTGAATAGCGATTAGAGAATTTTCGAACCGGTGCTAATATAACTTTGTTATATTTATGAATGGAAACTTCTCGCAAAGTTTACGACATTATTTAATTAGAATCCAGCATTAAACTTCGCTTCTGTTTTAGCTAAATAACTGTTTATATTTTGAATTCAATCTAATTACTCCTAAATACCAATTACGGTTTAGAAATTAGTAATTATATTACTGTCTGTTCAACATATAACTTACCGTAGACAATCACAGCCATTATTTTGTTTAAGTAATTAAATAATAGGAAAGCAAATTACTAATTCGAACACAATTTATTCCACAATGTCAAACATAACTTCTCAAAATTAATACTTTATAAAATAATCTAAAAAACGCTTATTATTTTTACCTTGCTTACCGTTGATATTTAAAAATTAGTATTATATAGAGTGTGTCAAGGTCAGATTTAGCTTTGGAAGGAATAATTTTAATTAACGACGGGGTTAAAGGAGCATGACAAAATTTTAGTCTAGCGATTTCAGCATTTCATAAATATCGTTCAATATTCAAAATATGCACTGGAATGACACAGGTATAATGAAAGGCATGTATTCTAATATAAAATATAACTTAATTAAACTCATAAAATGCCTTTAAAACAAAACTTTAATACCAACAGTATGGTTTTAAAATCAAAAACCCTCTTCCTTTAACCGCTACACAAATGGGCATTATAAATAACATTTTCTTAATTACCTTGACAGTAATATCCCCAGATAAAACCAGAGCAGATACGAAAACTCGCGTATCGACTGTGCTGCATGCAACGGCGAATAAAGTAGTGGGGAGCCGAGCGGCAGGCCGCTTGGCAACAAGTGTGGGGACCGATGGTTATAAAGTTTCACGGCCATTTTGATAATCTGTCTTCCAACTGCCGTGTAGTACGGGTCTTTTGCCAGAGTTTGGATGTTTTTAATTTATTTTTATTTCTAATTATGTTAGAATCTAAAAAAATATTTAATCGTGTGTACAGTATCATTATACCTACGTATAGAGACGTTTTACTTTGTTAGAGCGAAAATGCCCGGTTATGTGTCTTTACTTGTTATGTTCTAACAAACTAATGGAGGACTTTATTCAGGTGCCCAAAAAAATCGTTAAAAGTAAGTATATTTAAATGCATATCATAGGTTTAACCAAGTCATCTTGATTTTGTTTTTCTTTGAACCAAAACGATCTATTCTGTCTGTCGGTCTGTTAGTTTACGAGATAAATTTCCAAAGAATTGGGCGATCGAGTCAAAATTTGGTACACAGGGAGTGGTCCATAAAAGAACGGTTCGGATTCTTTTAGAGGCAAAATCGGCTGAGGAGAAGGATAAGGGTTTTTGTAAATGATGGTGTACTATGTCCTTTCATGGGTCTTTGGTTATATAGATTTTGATAATAATCCCTCTTTGATACTTCTTTCGAAAGTATGAGGTTAGGGAAAAAAGAAAATTACATAGTTGAAAAATCGGGTAATATATCGTTTTTATGGCTTCTCGGATATACAGATCCCAAATTAAGAACATATTTGATATTTAATAGTAACTTCATTAATGCTGAGGGGTAGAAAGGGAGGGTTGAAATTTACCCTTTTTTTAAAGAATGCAATGTAAGGCACAAACTAGGACGTTTTTCCGCTTCTATTATGGACGTTATTACACGTGATTTCTGAGATTTGTATTACTAATGCAACAGACATTTGCTCGTAATTTAGACAGCTTTTTAATAAGTATATTCGTATGTATTTTTGCGTTAACAGTTGTAATTTTCAGTTTATTTGCTTAGAATAAAATTGCATCAACGATAAATTATTATGTGTTTTTGCTGCAATTTTACATACTTAACACGATTTAAATAGAATTGCATTGGTGCGGGCCATTGGGGCACAACATTGCAATAGTTATAGGGATATAATGGTGCATATCATTTAAATCTGACACGTCAAGGTCATTGAAACTAAATGATAAATTTGACGGTTTTTCGCATCTGGTCTGGTTTTATCTGGGGTAATATGAAAGGAATTCCTTATAACAGTTACACAGTTCCATCTCAGATTTAAAATTTATTTCTAGTAACCCTTATTCATTACTCGTAGCTTTTAAAAATTCAGCCATTATTTTAAAACTGTGTTTCCCTTTCCATTTTAAACATTTCAAAATACTATTAACAAAACCATGTTAAAAATTAATATTTGAACAAAGCGGTTGTCAAATAAGACTTATTGGTTTTTAAATTGGCCTATTTTCTTATTATTAAAATCTAAATTCGGATGCTATGATACAGTAGAGTAACAAAACTGCCTGGGACCCCAGGGCAAGAAAACCAGCGTGACCACCAAATAAAATTCAGTCATTAATAAAAGACAAAATAAACTTTTTTAAATGTTTTATACCCTGTGAAAGAATCAAGGCACCCATTCATTTCTAACCTTCTAGTCTAGCATTACTGAAAAAGATCAAAACTGATTTTACTAATAAATATATAAAATATAAACATCAATATTTAAACAGCAAAATATTCATTTATATAAAAAAAACAAAACATTTATTTATTATATCATTGATATCTATTACTTACGTTTTTTAAGAACTTATTATATTAAAATTTTCTTTTTCTTGCCTTTATATTTGCAAACAAATTAGTTAAACCCATTTCTGAAGCAGTTTTTAACTCAACTGAAAGTAAAGTTAGGCTAATCAATCTACTTTGTCCCATTTGCGATCTGTAATTTATTATTATTTTTAGATTTGCCACTGTTTCGGGTAATGTAAAAAACAATAAAAAAGCCATATTGGCCTAAATAAAATCGCTTTCAAGTATTCCTTATTGCTCAATTATTAATTCAAAAATAAATGATATTGAAAAGAGTTAAAAGATGTTGATATTCAGCTAATACAGAAGGCGCTATTATTTCGGAATATTTATTATAAAAATATGTTCATTTTGGGAAAAGAACTGCTTGACTACAGAAAATCCAAATATTTGATCAGTAACTTGATCAATAACATAGAAAAAACATTTACATTATGATCAATAGGTATTTCGCCATAATGTTTTTTAATTATCGGTTAATGTTTTGCTTTAAAATACAGTTACTTAATTGTTTGACGTTATTTTTTCTCGATCCAAAATTTTTACAAACTTGTTAAGATCGATATCTTTTCTTTGTAAAACCTTTAACGGGAAGTTAATTTCACATAAATTCAGGACTGTTACAAAAACAAATTCAAAATTTGACATTTTCTTTTTAAGAGCTAAAGTTTCATTATTTTCATTGTTACTGATCGACTGCAAATGAATATTTGATAATAATTTTAGAAAATCAAAGAAACGTGTAAATGATGAAATTCTTTAAGACCATCAAGTGTGATTTAGTTTTTTATGATTCAGAAGTAAATTATCCCAGAAAATTCCATCTTTTCATATCTAATCCATGCAAATAATGAATACTTGTTTTTAATTACGTCAAATATTTTTGATATTTCACTACATCCGCTGACACTATCATTTATGACCAAGTTAAAATTATGACTAGCGTAGTGAACGTATTCCGCATTGGGCTGAATATTTTAATTTTTTTTCTACCCCATTATAGGCACTGTTCATGACACTATCGGAATGAGCTTGTCATTCCGTCTAATATTGACAGTTCTAATTAAAACACTGATCTATTTTAATTAGATCTTGTGTAGTATCTAATAAAAAAAATGTAAAAGAATGTATATTTGCTGTTAGATCCAATAATAATTTTAAGGGAAGAATATCTGTTAATTAGTTTTAAATTTTCGGACTTATATATTTAATTGATCCTGAAAGCACTGCCAAAACTTGGTTCATGATATTACAGTTGGATAGAAACTTAATGGATTAAATATGACGTGATACGGAATAAAACATAAATAATTAACTGAATAGAAGTATAGTTTACCAAAGGTTTTAAAATAATTATTATCTCTTTATTTATTCAAACAAAAATGTGTCAACTGGGTCGGGGCCCCCAAAATAGTGAGGCGCCTGGGCTTTGCCCCGACCTGACATATTTTAGTTACACCACTGCTATGATAGAATTTATGTAAAAATACGTAAAACAAAAACATTCTTCGTCAAATTTCCAAGATTTAAACTTTTATTGGTGATGATTTAGTATTAACTTAACATTTTATTTAAACACTAAATTTTTTCTTGCCAAAATATCTCATGGGACTAATTACCCGCCTTACACCCCTGTAAATCCGCATAAAATTGCAGTGTGTTAACAGTAAAGCAATCCAGTCAAAATTAAATATTTTTGGGAAACCCAAAATTGCACTTTTTACGCCCAGTTTGTAAACTGCCTTGTGGCAAAAGGAAGTATGAATGAACCTCTTTTCCAATGAAATTTGTGCCTGGTCATTAACAATAGATGATTTCATTTTAAAATATTAAATTGACGCCTTGCAAACATTTTGTTTGTGTTTTAAGGCATCCATTCTTCCATTAGCAAAAATGAATTTCATTGACGAAATTTTTATGAATAAATTAATCTAGAGATAAGCCAAAGTTTTATTTTGAAAAATATAAATTAAATAACAAAATATTTTCTCGATTAAAATAAATATTATCGATTTTTCTAATATACGTAACGTATTAGTTGCTCGTATAATAATTTTATACTGTTATGTTCGATTATAAATCACATTATTGTAAATAAATACCCATGCAGAAAATGGGTTCAATATTTTAAATACAATGCAATTTTTGTTGAGCGGATAAAAACTCTACATATGTGCATGTATTTACCTATACAGCATCTAACATTAACACACATATAGTAATGCAGGACTCAGAGGCGTAGTTAATGTGCAATTACAAATAAAAAAAGATCAAATAAAAAAAACATTTCCAATAGTGTTTGTATTTTAATAACAAGTGTATATTATGGCAAAGTTTTTGGGGCTTTTTATTGACAGGAAGCTGAAGCTTACAGATCATTTTCGACATATTTCTGGAAAGGTGTCCTCTGGAGGATATGATCTACGAATCGTTTTTATGTAGCTAAATCAGGATATTACAAGAAATGCATATTTTGATTTGATCTTATTAAAAATCATTTGAGATATGGGATATCTTTTTGAAGTCCTGTTGTTAATTTTTTTTAGTTTACTATTTGCTTATCAGGTATTTATGTCGAGTCGGTCTAAAAATGTCCTGTACAAATAGTACAATGGAATTCTCCCGCTTGTCATGGAAAATGGCTTGCGGTAAATTTTTCCAATCTTTGATATAATTCAGTTCTCGATATTCTGATCAAAACGTGTTAGTACCAGAACTTGATCCTGTTACCAGATTTTGAGATATGGGTTGTCAAAATTTTTAAATAATTTTTTTTTAAATTTAAGCGACCTGGCCAAGATTTTTCTACTATTTTTCTCAATTAAAAAGTTCTGGCAAAATGAAATGGGCTAGGTTTTAAAATATTATTTAGTATCTTGTTAGATATAAGAAAATTTTACAATAGTTCTCTTTCAATGCAATGGAGGATCAATATTTTCGGTAAGTGCAAAAATGCTGAAAAATAAAAAATCAAATAATCTTTAAATTCTCCATATTTAAAATTTGTATAAATTTTGGATATGCTGGAGATTAAGACCGGTTTGTAGAAAAAAATATAGTCTGTTAAAAAATATGGTAGTGGACAACGCTGGTTGAAATAGCCCTGATTATTGTAGAAGGCTGTTGACGTTTTTGTCATAGCAACTAAATAAATGACTTGTGCATCATTACTGACGTTTAGTAAATCATCTGGTCCGAACAGTGTAAAATGAATCCGAATAGTTCGTATGAAGTTGTTTATTCTACATGGGTAATGCGATCAAATAATAGCGAGGACTTGAAGAAAATTTGCCTCAATGTATCCCGATTTACCACAACTGAACGAAAGGAAGTTTGTGAGAATATAGAACAATTTCAGAAATTATGGCTCCATATTAAAGATTTCTTATAGTTTAACGAAATCTGAGACGGCCGATGAATATAATGTTATAAATGTCTTGGGATACTCCATGTAAATCCACAGACTTCAATTCGGGGTGTAGTGTCAGATTTAGGCGTATCGTACTCATCTATCCAGCGAATTTTGTCCATGTACAATATGCTTCCATTCAAATTGTCGAAAGTTCAAGCTCTTAAACCGGAAGATTATGTACGAAAAACTTAGTTTTGTGAAATATTTTTGATCCGCATTCAAAAGAACCACAATTTTTTTAAAAAATATTATATATGTATATATATATATATATATATATATATATATATATATATATATATATATATATATATATATATATATATATATATATATATATATATATATATATATATATATATATATATATATATATATATATATATATATATATATATATATATATATATATATATATATATATATATATATATATACTACCTATCTATCTATTATCAGTGTTCAGGAATATGCCGTTTTATTGTATCACCCCTTTTGTCCATTACCACATTTTTTTAGACAAACTCGCCTTGGTCTTTAAAATATAAAAATTTTAGAAAATTCTCTCCTTTTACTAAATATGCAAAATTTATAGACTTCTTGATTTTTTAATTTTCAGCATTTTTGTACTTGTGCAAAATATTTTTCCGCCACTGTATTAACAAAGAACTATGGTAAATGTTTCTTATACCTTAACAAAAGATTAAATATTATCGTAGAACCTAGTAGGTATATATCATTTTGCCAAAACTGGTAAAATGGTAAAAACAGAATATTGGCCGGGCCACTATAACAAAAAAAATACATCCAAAATTTTGACCTGTATTACAAAATTTGGTCATAGGGTCAAATTGTGTCACCGATATATTTTGATCAGGAAGTCAAGAACTTCATTATATCAAAAAATTAGAAAAATTCACCGAAAGCCATTTTCACTTTGTTCAACAGAGAATTCAAATTTATCCCGATATTTTTGTATTGTGTATTTAATATTTAAAAAAATTATAGATGAAACAAATAGGGAAGAAATATATAGTACACGTAATAGAAATTGGTCTACAAACTTCTTCTAGTAACCTAACACTACCATAATACATCTTTTACGTTGAAAAATTATAATCCATTACCTTTTACGAATCGTCAATTAACTTGCATCAAGTAAGCGATCATGAATGAATTCATGACTGACAATTTCATATAGATCAATTTTAAAAGTGTGTTCCTATTTTAAAACATTCTTCTTTTACATTGCAAATATTGACATGTTAATTATACTGTTTCCCTTTTTATAAATATTTTATTTTTAGGTTTTATTTCGCATTGTTTTATATTTTTATCTATTTCGTTCTGTTTGTGTGCATTCTATATTTTTAAGCATTTTATATTCTAATTTGTCATATTTTTGTGATTAATCGTTTTACATCGGCTGGATAGGTACTTAATAAGTATTTTGTTGCTTTATCACTGAAGTTGTATGATCTTCAGATGACAAAACGTATATATTGTCATGAAAATTACTTATAATATTTACCAAAACAAATACAAATTTAGTGCAAGTCTATTGCTCATACAAATAATAAAGCTCTCTATAGTGCGTATTATGTAGTCATACTTACTCATTCTAAATACAAAGCTAACACAAGAATTTTGAACTTGAAACTACTACTAGCTCGATCGGCAGACCTTGTTTTACCTTTTCCTTTAGATGGCGCGATCGGTTTCCAGTGGAATTATAAGGAAATGGGGCGCATTCACCATATAAGCCAGAAATGTTATTGAAGAAAAACATATTGGTTTTATAGAAAAAATACGCCATAAATCAATGAAAAAAAAGGCCTCAGTAAGTATTTTGAAAAATTATGTCTATTTTAATACTGTATTAAAGGTTTAGGAACAATTATTTTATTATGATTGTTAACGGGTTCATTAAATTTAAGTTGCTAATCTAGCAAACTTCACTTTAAACAGCAAGGTATGTCGAACCAGCAACAATTAAAGTCAATATCATAAGTTACATTAACCGCCTCTTCGGCCACCCTTGCGTACGCCACTGCTGGGGGTAAAAAAATAACTTAAAATGAATAGACCTCATACCTTTTAAAAATCTGCGGTATAAAAAATGATAAACAAAAAAGGTCTCAGAATTAAGCCCTGCAGAAATCCAGAAAAGCTTGATCTCGAGGAAAACACCAAATTAAATTAAATTCAGATACTTTTAGAGTATAACACAGTTACGGTATTCCAGATCGTTACCATATGGTTAAGGTCAACAACGAATCTGTTGATTTTTGCTGCTCCATAATTTTTTAGAGCTTTTAGGCTAAATGTAATAACTTTCAACGTTAAAGGGTAAAAAAAGCCTTAATTAATTAGCAACAGAGTAAGAATTTCGATTTTGTTGTAACAACGACTAAGGTCGTCGAATTTTTTTCGTATTTTTATGGAATTCATCATAGACGCCCGCAGAAACATTCGTAATGGGGTAACAATGTTCAAAAAATAACTGATGACTAAAAAAGTCGTCCATAAATCCACTTGATGTAGATAAATGTAACTCTAAGGTAAAGGAAGACTATTCGATTTTTTTGCCCTCCTCCCCCCTCCGGACCCCCATCGAAATCACCTTCTGAAGTTTTGGACTTGAATTTGTTTACACCCATCATATTTCAGACTACGATCAGGGAAAGAAACTGCCTAGTCCAAGACCAAACAATAGTAAACAATGCAAAAAAATCTGCAAATCTCCTTTACCGAGAACTTCCTTTGTTATGATTTTTTTCATTTGTTAGGAATAGTGAAGTGTGACCCAACTGAGTTCAGTACATAGTCACAGTATTTATGTGTTCCATGTTTCAAACATTTTTATTGGGCGTCATTGTGTTCCATCTTATTGGATTCCTAACAATATTTTACCAGTTCCTTTCTTTCTATGCCACATTTGACTATTGGGCATTAAAATAATTTCAGTTTATCCCATTTTCACATTTAATTTTTCTGCAAAATTTAAAGTGTATTGAACAAAATTTTTTTACGTTGATTTTTTAAAAATTTTATTTGGCCGCCATTTTGATTTGCCGTCTTAAATTTGTACCAGTTTATAGAGATAAACTTAACACTTAATTCTTGCATAAGAATTGAAATTAATTTAATAAGTAGTGCATTTTCAGGCTTAAATATTTTAAGCCGCCATTTTGTTCCACCATCTTGGATTCGTAAATATTTCCAGTTGATTCCAATATAATACTAGATGTTTGTACAAAATTTGAGATTACCTAATTGGATAAGTAGTTTTTTAATAATAATTTTTTTAACATTTCACTAGGTCCCCATTTTGTTTCGCCTTATTGAATTTTTAACAAAACTTTACAAGGTCGATCCCATATGTCCTTTAATTTTTGACCAAAATGTAAAGTCAATCGGGTAAGTAGTCTTTTAGCTATGCCCCGACCAGACAGACAGACAGACAGACGGAATTGAGCAAATATGTTTTTCGGTCTGAAAAAATCTTGTAGGGTGATTTTTTCACGATTACAATACTTCCCTTTTAAAAATTGTAACACTTATTTTTAAGAATTGACATTTATTTCATTCTTTATAAGTTCTACGAAATAAACAAGAAATTATCAATCCAAAATAATTCAATAGACGCCTCTGTCCAAAATGACATGGAACCTGCAGAATAGTCGATATCCTAGAAGTTCCAAAAGACTGACTTCTAAGTACTTTTCATGCACCATATGACTTCACGTTTGACACCCCTTTATGTGCATTCTGCTAGAAAAACCTATAATAATGATTTATAGTTAATAGCTGGAATATATTCAGTATGTTTTTTTATTTTTTCCGTTGTCATTACAGTTTAAACTCGAGTGAGTTTAGGTTAAGTGTAAATTGATGATGTAAATACTTTTGAAAAACTTGTTGCTTGTTTAGTGTTTAATTTGAAATTCCAAACTTTGGAGAGGATCATTAAATATAGGTAAGTTTTGAAAATTCATCCTGTGTAATAAAGTGAATAATTAGTTTTATAGAGAACTAAAAAACAATAAACACAAAAAACATTTATTTTATTTATTGACGTTATATTGATATCAGTATGGAATTATATGTCAATCGTAATTTATGTACAAAGTGCATTAAGTAGTATTTTTTACGAGGAGGACGAGCTGCATGCCAGTTTCTAAATATTGTTTTTTACATTTTGAGGTGGAGCCAGTTTTGTTCCGTCATATTACATTTTACCAGAATGTAACCATTTCATCCCTTATGACTTTTGACTTTGTATCCTTGACAGACTGACGAAAATGAAAAGGATACAGAATTTGTAAAATAAAGCAGAGAATCCGATAGTAGCACCAAAATAGGTCAGTGTCACTACAACAACTTTTTTGGGGCGATCAAAGGGGTTGTGACCCCAAAAAAAATTACACAAAGTAACTGCATAATTTTTTAAACCATATTCTGGTAGTTTTATAGAGATTAATTATGGTTTAACATGTCTAAAATTTGAGGTAAATATCTTTAGAAATATAAGAGGTAGGTATATCAAAAATATTTGGAATTTTTACACCCTGTATTTTGAAAAGGAAGCGTTTTTAAACAATGTTCATAGACCTTTGTTTTTTATTTTCATACGCAGAATAGCGCTTCCAAATATTGCTGCAAATTTTCCGGGCACCTTGTACACACCAAACGCGCATGCAGATTGTAAAAGTTGTAAGAGCTCACCGATCACAAGTTTAATATAAAAAGCCCTCTTAGATTCTCGACTAAAGATTAAACACTAATGTTTTGAAATATTTGCCCCCCTCTAAATTCGCCACTGTTCTGGGATAGCGAACCGGCCTACTATTCTTATTTTTCGTCTTGTATTACATTTTAGTAATCACTTAGTTAGAGTCAAAAGGCGGAGGTCAGGGGTGAACATTTAATTTTGTAAGTATATTGAGTGGAGGCTTTTAATTTATAGATAAAGAGGGCGCAATCAAGCAAGGGAGCTACGTCACTGATTCATTACTTATTTAAATTTCAAAACTTCCTGCACCCTGCTCAAAGCATGTGTATATACCACCCCCTTTCAACAGCCTTAATTATTTCCTATTTTGATTATGGCCTTTGTGCACTAAGCAAGTAACGTTAGATCATTTTGATTTACCGCAACATGTAAGAAATCTTTACATTTCACATTAATAAGGCGAAGCGTTCGGTTTCGTAAAAGTGCTTTCCCAGCTAGTAAATTCGTATGCTTTCCTTCTGCCCCCATGATTTCATTATTAACCTAATAATGAAAAACTGGCCCTTTTGTTTAAGATTGGGGCACGAGATCCATTTATTCTGCGGTGAAATGGGTTTAATACACCTACACGTAAAAGGGGATCTCAAAGTTTGCAGATAAAATGTATAAAACTTCATTTCGCTTACTTTATTCTGCATTCCTGGCGACAGATATATAAAACAAATTATTGTCCTTTTCATTCTGTTTGTGTCTCTAATGAAATTAAAACAAGCTTTTCTTGTATGTTTCTTATTGTACTCAGCCTAATTTTGGCTTCCAGTGGCGTAACTTTAATTTTATATTTAAATCAAGTTGGCCAGGAATTTTGGATACGCTTGAAAACAGTTGAATTTTCATGTTATACCTGTCAAACCATACCTTTCATTTTATATCATTTGTGCTATGAAATCAAAGCGCTTATTCGCATCATCTGGACGTAAACCTTGTAGGTACTAGAACTAAATAAAAAGAGTCAACTTTAAAGTACTCAAGAATACCCTCAATGGTACTTTTCCTACCTTCAATTTCTTTGGCATTTTTTCTAAGCGAAATTTGAGGATTTACACTTTCATACACGCCGGGAACATTTTTCTCATTTCGAATAATGCCGAGTTATTAAGGGTTCTAATTGAAAAATTACTTTGTTATAAAGTACGCTCCAGACAAACAAATGCGGGAGATATTGCCCTTATTTAAGTTAAGTAATTGCATAAGTTTGTACACAAATAATTTTTTTATATGATAATTTTGTCAAAAAATAATTTTTTTACTCTTTATTATAATTTAATTATACTATTTTCATAAATTGTCATAGATCACTCAGTGTCCCTTCTTTCGTGGTAGCAAAGATCACAAAATACTTTCATAATTTAGCTATGTTAAAAAAATGTGCAGTGAAATTAATTACGGAAAAAGGCTAGCAATTAAGAACAAGGCAAGTTATGGAAGTCTAGAAGAAAATAAATTAACAAGAAAATATTTTAAAATGTAATAATCTTCGATCAGAAAATTGACAATTTTCTGAAATCCTTACTAAAAATAATTGAAACATAACGGAGTGTTCTAATAACTGACGCTTTAATTAGAAAGCTACAAAATGGAAAACTAATTACTTTCTATATTAAGGCTAAAGCACTTAATAATTTCTCGTAACTGTAAGTATTTTTCTACAAGGGTTTAAAGTAGGTATTTCTTGACTTAGGATTAAACTTTAAGTATAGTTTTACGATATTTTGTTGACTCCTCGGATAATAATTAAGCTACCTCATCATAAACTACTGAATTGACCCGCGCCAATCAATGCGGTCGATACAGTTCCTATTACTTATTCCAACACTATTTTCGACTCAAGTATAATAAAACTGGCAATATTTTTCACTTAGAGAATTTTAATTAAACCTTTTGTATTACATTATTATAAGTCATTACACATCCGATTCTGTATTAATGTCGCTCTTTCCATTTGAATTAATTTTAATGGTTTGCAGGATAATCTTTGATTTGATGTTTCAGCGGATTGTTTATTTTTTAGCTATATTTTATCGATATAGTTCCCTAACAATTGTACCCAAAATTTTCAGACCTGACTTTCGACTTTATTTCCTAACTTTCAACTTTACTTGAGTACAGGTAATATACCCTATGTGATTCAAAATATAATAATACGAAAGAAAGTGTAGATCCGTATGTCCCAAATTAAAGGCTATTATGGAACAAAAATAATGTTTTTCAATTTTTTTCCATGATTTTCAAAATATATGTCATTTTCTAATATACAGTTCTGAAATTTCAAATTAGTATCTTGAATTGGAAGCTTTTTTATTTTATGTAGCAACACTAATCTTAGGAACATGTGGAAGCGACTCATTTTTAAACCAATCCTCAAAAAGTTTTGCAATGGTGTATCTCCATAATAGTCTGTAAAAGAATATTTATATTTTTAGCTGACAGCCACAAAGCATTTGAAACCCATCCGTCTTCTAAACCATATTGAGTGATGGGCGACAATGGAAGTCCGTTTTTGAAAGAACTCTCCATAAGTTTATTATGCTGAAAGAGATGTTCATAAGCTTTCTTATTTGATTACTATAGTAACTGGCGTTGTCTATTGCAGTGACACTAATCTTAGGAATATGTGGAAGTAACGGATTACTAAACCAATCATCAAATGGTTCTGCAGTGGTGTACTTTCATGATTGTCTATAAAAGAATATTTATATTTTTGGCCGACACCCACAAAGCATTTGGAACCCATTCGGCTTCTAAACCAGATTCATTCATGAGCGATATTGTAAGTGAATTTTTAAAAGAATTCTCCATAAGTTTATTATACCAAAAGAAATCTTCAAAAGTTTGTTATGCTACAGGAAATGTTAGTATTGCCTTTCAGTAGTCGCTTTTCCAAACAATCCGCTGTAGACACATGTTGTTCTTTATGAGTACATTTTTTTGCGAATTTCCTCTTGGTACCTTCGCCGTAACTTTTGGTTACACTTCCCTTTTTTCTAATTTTGATTGGCATAGAAAAAATATCTTTCCCAGTAGATAAAGATGTTTTGAATAATGCACATGATCCTTATAAAGTGAATTTCCCATTGAATTCACTGTTTATCTTTAGAGAAATATACACACATTTCACTTCATAATATAATACTTATAAAAAGTGAGATCCCCCCTGTTAAATTAATTTTAAGAAAAAGTAAAGCCAATGTGTTTGTCTGAGATAATTCTTGTTTTGTCCCATAATGTTCTATGGTCTAAAATGAATTTAACATAGAGGATCACACTTGTTTTGTAAGTAATACAATATAATATAAAAATAATAAAAAAAGAATTAAAACATATTTTAACTAGTGTGTTGTTATTGTTATATTTTTTGTATAGCTTTGTTAATTGTTAAACTTATTAATTCTGTGTACGTACAATAGTTAGATATATATTAAAGAAAATGTATTTACTTAGTCTCTTGAAAATGGTCTAATATAGACCGAAACGTAGGGAATAAAAGAGAGATTTTCAAAGTTTATGACTTTGTTGTTGATATAACTCAGCCAATTCTACCACTCATTAGGGTATTTATTATTGCACTATTGAAAAGGCAAAAAGCTAGGGTATTATATATTGGGCACTTTATCTGGAAGTATTTAAAAATGCACATTTTGCATTTCTATGGCGAATGGCGAATGAATTGTGTTATTTGTGCAGATTCTATTGCAAATCATTATTAGAAGATATTATGAATTTTACTCATCATTCAAAAATTAAAATTGGCGGCGCCAATATCGCGGACGAATTTTCTCATTTGTGTAGATTCGAGTGAAAATTGGCATCTGAGGATATTTAAAAGTGTGCATTATACATTTTTAGTTAAAATCTTGAAATTCAAAATGATGACATTAAATAGGCGTACGAATTTTGTCATTTGTGCAAGTTCGAGTGAAAATCTGGATATGGGTATATTTAAAAGTGCATATTATAAATTTGTAGTCAAAATGTTCAAAATAGTGTCACATACATGGCGAACGAATTTTGTCATTTGTACATTTGTATATTTGGCTGAAAATCGGCATAAGGGAGTTTTTAAGAATGCATATTATAAAAAAGAAAATGGCCGTGTATACAAAAAAGTATAAATTAAATAATAAATTAAGGAATAATATTGTTTAGCGAACTAAAAAATAAAAAGTAAATATCAGTACAGATGTGGGCTACATATCTATAGTCAAATTATTTTTATCGTCCATGCCATATTTTTTTCTTTTATAGGATGTCAGTCAACACGAAATTCCTAATTCTTGTAATAATTTTAACAGTCACATTTCAAGACAAGCATTCTACTCTGGCTCATGAGACAACAATTAGTAATGGAAGTATATGGGCGGAAGTTAGGCAGATAGTTGTTTTTCTGTGGGAGAAATGTTTATTGACTGAAATTAGGGTAAGTAAAATAAAACGTATTTTTTTGACTATTTAAACGATAGCAAACATACTACTTCCTGAAATTTTATACGGGTTGCCCGGATATTCCTTTCGAATACGGGGAGAATATTCTTCATATAGGAATATTAAAAAAATTCGAAATATGAGTGTGTGTTAACGTGAAAACGTTTCGTTTTCTAGATACAGGGTGTTAAAAAACTTAATATTTTTAGTTTGTTTTTGATGTGCTGCTTACAATAGTATCATTAATTCAAATTTTCCACATGAGATAAATAAATGCTTTAATTCTTTTAGATCTTACCGAGGTCTTTGACTTTTTAAACATACAAATTTTAATTTCAGTACTATATTCCATCGGGTTTTCATTGAGTGCTATAAATCTCATTAAATCGTTTCTAACCAATAGATTTTAGCCTGTTAAAATTGATAATACAATTTCTGATCCGGTTGAATATTCTATTGGGGTACCACAAGGAAGAATTTTGGATCCTATTTTATTTAGTGTATATACAAGTAGATTTATAGTTTGATCAGTACCACCTTTATGCCTATGATACTCAGTTGTATTTTCATTCAAACCTTCTCAGTATAGGGAAGCAAATAATAAAACTAAATGCGTTTTTAAAAATGCCATCTGAATATATATTAAAGCTTAACCCTGTAAAATCGGTTATTGTTTTGTTTGGAAATAAGAACGTTATAGATGACATAACCCAAAATTTTAATATTACTATCGATAATCAACGCCTTGAAATAACAGACAATGCAAAAATTTAGGACTAACTTTAGATTCACAACCCCGTTTTAAGTCCCATGTTTCAAGACATACGCCGCCTTAAAATCATTATATCCTCTTAGACATTATCTGGATAGAAATATAAAAGAGATTTCCGACTCCCTAGTTGTGTTACATTTTACCCATTGTGACCATGTATGGATAGTCAAGATTTGCACAGAATCAGAAAGTACGAGATAACTGCGTTTATGTCTCACAAACTTAAGGAACTTTCTTGACTAAATATGACCAATACACGTGAATTACATGCCTTATGTTTATATTATAAAATCGTCAAATTCAAATTTCCGCCGAACCTGTATAAAAAAATTAATTTTCGTATAGATATCCACCACTTAAACTTACTTAGAAACACCTGGACTATCCCACGTCATAGTACCGAAACGTAGAAGGGATTTTCAGTGGACAAATTTTATTATTACTTAGAAAATGGATTTTTTTTGACATGACCGCTAAAGCAATGGAATTTGGCAACCTATAGCGCCAAAATGAATACACAAAACAACACAAGAGTCACCAACAGGAGTAAAACCGTCATATGTGATTACCAAGAGAATATTGGAAATCTTCGCCGGACTTGATACTCTATTTACCACAGAGCAGCATAAAGCCACCTGTGGCGAAACTCATAACCCAAGAGCACTAAATCAAAACTAGGAAAATATTAGCGCGGCAAGAACTGGTATATAGTAGAAAATGGATTTTTTTGGGATGACCGCTAAAGCAATGGACTTTGGCAAACTATAGACATGTGTTTCTGACTTAAGGTCTTCATCGGCACAGTCAACTAGTTGAAAGACGAGTACAACTAGCGCCAAAATGAATACATAAAACAACACCAGAGTCATTATCAGGAGCAAAACCGACATTTGTGATTACCAAGAGAACATCCGAAATTTTCGCCGGACCTGATACTCTATTTACCACGGAGCAGCATATAGCCACCTGTAGCGAAGCTCATAACCCAAGAGTAGTAAATCAAAAGTAGGAAAATATTAGTGTGGCAAGAATTAGTATATAGTAGAAAATGGATTTTTTTTGGGTTGACCGCTGAAGTCAAGTTCCTTTTTCATCCTCGTGTTCTTTGGTTCATTTGTATCCTTCTTCAACCAGTATATTTTTTTTATTATAAATTATATATCTAGCAATAGTTATTCTTACATTTGTATGTATATTGATGTTAATGAGTAATATATTTATATTGTTTTTGTTGTACGGCCGCATTGGACAAACAGAGTCTGCTATGCGCAGAATTCTGAATTGAGCGCTTTTATTTACTGTAAACATATAATGTTCTTGTATGTTTGTAATTTAATTCAGTTTATAGCAAATAACAATCGTCTTTATTATTAATAATATACACCATAAACTTTATAGGTATATATACAGGGTGTACCTATTTGGAGTCACGAGCCCTTTGACCGTCCCCCAAAAAACAATCTGTAGCGATTTTGACCTAGTTTGGGATTTTTATCGAACTCCTTGCTTTATTTTAAAAATTTTTGATATTTTGCTCAGTTAAAAAAAAACAATAAAAAAATGTTCATATGTTTAAACACATTATTATAAATTACTTCGAAACGCACATTTTTTGGAGCGGTCAAAAGAATTACGACCCAAAAAAGTGACACCCGGTATAATTATCTATATTTTGGGCATTTTACAACATTAAGTATGTTTCGTCGTAAGCCAAACTTGAATCAACTGTCTCTAGAAAAGTACGAGACAAAAAAAAACCTAAAACATATTTAAAATTTTAACACCCTGTTCACAGTATTGGGACAGAATTTCCGATTCCATACCCCATATGAAAACTTGGTTAGAATAAAATTTCCGGTTTCAGTTCTATAAATAAATTCCCATCAGAGTATCTGTTAGAATACATCCCCTACAATTCTTGTATTATAGGATCATAATCAACTGCACCAAAGTGATAACGCAGCTGCAATCCTTGAAGATTGTTTCAAGCGCCGAGGACTGCGAGCTCTTGATAGAGCATTGAGCCGTGATGTCATCAAGATTACGGACAATGTAATTTTAGTCAAGCGGCAAAATGATACAGAGGAGGATGAAAAGTATGACAGGTGAGGTGAAGGAGAACTTTTATAAACCCCAGTAGTAATCAACATAATATGTTTGTGTAACATATCTCTAGCGGTGTTACGTGAATTATCCGCCCCCTGGTTACTTGAACCATGAAGCTTAAAAAGGTCAGTTTACCCTAAAAGTGGCTTTCATTTTTTTGAAATATCGACGCTAGGCTTACTGAAAATGCCTTGATTTATCTCTATTAAAGCTGCTTCTTTAAAGAGTCTTTTTCGACAGTGCTGCTTCCTGTTAAAAATTTTAGCCACCACCACCGCGTCCGGTGTTAGGTTAATGTTACAGTAACATATTTTCTGGCCTAGCGTTGATATTCCAAACAAGCCGCTTCTAGCTCAAACTGACATCCTTAAACTTCTTTTTCAGGTAACCATTAACATTTCGTGCACTGCAGAAGGCGTATGATAAACTACACCAAAAGAGTTTTTATTAAATTTTAGGTCTATTATTTACTTATTTAAAAAGTTTAGAACAGTAGTTCTCAAACTTTTTCCTATGGCGCCTCTTTTAAGCGTTATGAAATGCTTAAGCCCCTCTGATAATTGATACAAAAACTTTACTACTATAATAACTTTTATTTGATTAACGAAAAAATCAATAATATGAAGTGTGGGCAGCAGCTGGGCATTCATTCATTCCTCCAGATGGAGTTTTTGCAAGGAATGCAGAGATTATAAGGAAGAAAGATACCATCGTCTCACCAGAAGAGTTTGTACAAATATTTAGTAATCCTGGGACCGTTTTTGTATTGGGCAGTGATGTAACGGTGTATGACTGGAAACGCCTCCAGTACAGTGGCGTTTTCGGATCAATATGCGTAAAAGGTTTTTACTAGGACGTGGAAAAAATAGAGTGGTATAAATTCGAGGAGAAACATCCTATAAGTCGGACTTACGGGGAATACAAGTCTGTTTTTAAAACGGGAAAATCAGTTGGGGATATCACACAACCTGTAGTTTTGACTGGTGTTCCTGTTAAAAAACAAAAAATTCAAGATGTCGAGAGTTTACCGAAAAAACATTGGGGCGAAAATTGGTCACAAATAGAAAATCTTAAATACTACAAGGATAGAAAAAATACAACAATATTCCAGATGACAAATTTCCAGTGGAACCCGAATATATCGAGGATTTGTGTGAACCGGTTGAAGAAATCCCAGACTTGGTGGTTTAGATTTAATATTTTTAAAGTATTTTAGTTTAGCTCGTTTGTAGTTTAAATGCTTGCAATGTTTTTTTTTATTATTAAAGGTCAAAGTTCTACAAATCCATGCCTGTAAGTTTCAAAATCCGACAAATCCATAATTCAATATCAAAATGCGACAAATCCATTTTAATTGATAATTTTTTGACCATGATGGTGTGTTTTTTGTTAAAATGAATTAATTTTTGAATAAACCAACCCAGCCTTAATTTACCTGTGAAAATTAGACAGTTTATTCACTGTTTACCAACTTTAAATAGTTGTTTGCAATTTCTCAACATTCGACCTATGTGGATTTGTCGCCCTTTGAAACTAGGCTACTTATATAATACCACGAATATAATATATGTCTTTTTACTGTCTTTATTAGTTTGAATCCGATTTCATAGTCAAATTTTTAAGATGGAATAAAATATTATTTTTTACGTTTTTATGTCGGTTTTATTCGTTTATAGAATTTTTTATTTTAACTTTTTTAGATCTGTTTATACAAAGTTTTATAGTAAAGGACAGCTTTTAAGTTTTCGAGGCCCAAACCTAGGTTAAAATTTTACACTTCCCTAACAAAATTATCAAGTATACACTTCACTCATTGACACAAAGAATATTTTCTGTCAATAATGAAGCTACTTGATAATATCAACGTTCATCAAGATTTATAACAACCTGACCGAAAAATAGATTCTCTCCTAGACAACTACTCTGAAATCTTCCTGTAAATTCATCCAAATTTGTGAAACCTTCATGGAGTAATCGGAGCGCATACATAAAAAAATAGGGCTAAATTGATAACCTCCTTCTTTTTTCAAGTCGGTTAAACATGTCAACAAGCAAGTTTTTGCCCATAAATAACTGCCTCTCTGACAAAAAGTATAGCTTTTATAAGCAAGCCAATACATTAAAATGTTTTGTTTCATTCTGCGCAAGCCACTATCTTCCTTTCATTGGGTAAAGAATAATCAAAAAAATTAGGTTAGGTTAGGTTAAAGGTGACGCTTAAATCAAGCGAAAAAGGATCAAAATAGAGTAATGCGGTAACACCACGGTTTTATTAAACTCAGAATTACAGCTCAAATCAAAACGGTTGTCAGATCCCAGAAAGTCTCTGCTCACTGCCAGTGATGATAACTCAAGGATTTTATCCTCAGACCTAAGGATATTTTAACGCAAAAAGATTTTAGATTTATAGATTTCTATAAATTGGGCTAAATCTACCGATTTCTGTTGACGGGCCCGGGCGGCGAAGACAGATTATCAAAATGCAGTCTTAATATTTAACTAAATTAAAACTTTTTCAATCATGTTAAGCTGGACTATCCTGTATTATTTTCTAATACTAAAGACAGATAATACTCCATATATATTTTATTCTCTATAGTAGGGATCCATCTTGAGTGGAAACTGTCCCACTACAGACGCTGTAAATGCCCAATTTTACCTATGAATGACCATAGTGTAATCATAATAACAGTTGTCTGAGTTTTGATTAGATTAGAAGTATGTAATAAACGACTTTGTACTTTGAATTTAACGTTTCTGTTGCATATATTTTTAAAAATTAAAGTTCTTATATAATGCGTATCCTTTGCCTTTATTCTTAACCACAAGTTGTTATATTTTCTTAAAAACGATATATAAAATGTATAGATTATATAATAATGTAAGTTATTATAACTTGTATCCCCAAATAAATATGTAAATGTCAAAAATCCGCACACTTTTAGACTATACTAAATTGGAATCATTTTCCGACATTTTGCTTTCGACTGAACAAGGCATTTTTAGGAGATGTCTTGTGAAATCAAAGGTGAAACTTCGGAAAGTGATTCCATCCATTTTCACCCAAAAACTGAGCGGAAGAATTGTGGTGGTGCAAGAGGCTGTTAAGCACTAGGTTCCTTAGCACTAAGCGTATGTAATACATCTGTTTTATTTGTACATGATCCACAGTAATACAAAAAAAAATTAAATTATTATAAATATATACTGGGTTTTTTTTTTCAGTTAAACAAGTATAGAATATCTAGCCTGCGAGGGTCTTTAACTCTTTTTGACCTTTCCCAGTTACGCCACTATCTTATAGACCATGAGAAATGTGGTTCATATGTTCATTAAACCTATAGATTTTGCTTATTTATTATCTGATATTGTTTTTTTAGAACATTGAGGCAGCAAAAATGGAAAACACCAAAATTCTTGAAAGTAACGTCGGACTGGAGCCAGAAATTCACTGAAAAGATTTTATATTTTTTAAAATCTCGTGTTATTAAAATAACATTCAAACGATATAATGGTTCAGCTATTAGTTCTGAAGGTAAGTCAAATAATCACCCATAATACTAATAAAATAGAAAAAGCAATAAACATTTTTGGTACCCCAGTATATCATTTTAAAGGAACTTTGCTTATAATATATAGAGTGGCCCAAAACCGTTAGGATATATTTTCAAAAAAGAAAACCTTTTTTCATGTTTCTAGCTCCGTGACATAAAGGCCAGATCTGTGTCAGAAACAACCCCTAAAAGTTTAATGGATAAAGGAATCGAGTACCATATTATTTCAAAGTCCCTTTAATAAGTTTTTCAAGCTTTATTTTAAAGTAAAAGTTATCCGTTTAGCAAAATGATCTAAACTTTTTTATGTTATGTTATGGTGGTTCAGAATTTTTGTAGCCATTAAATAATGTAAATAATTTAGTTTAGTACCTGGAGGGCCAAACCTCAAGAAAATTAAAAGCAAGTCCATTCTTTTTTAATTATAGTAACTTTTTGAGAAGTCAATTGAATCAAATTGTTAGACTCTCTGCAAGATAAAAAAAAGTTAAAAAGTCCTAAAAATAATGTTTTGCCAGTATGTTGTAGGCAGAGCCATTACGTAAATATAAGAAATGAAAGCGAGGATATTCTAAACAAAAATAGTCCTTTTTCCTAAAGATGGTAGTTTCTTAAACAAATCGATCAGAAACTATAATTACTTTTCTTCCACTGACATCTCTTGTCAAGAATCTGAAAATTGTAAACGCGTTGGGAAATACATTTTTAATAACTCCGCCAAAAAGTATTATTTTTTGATGCATAAAAATGAATTTGAACATTTTTAACTTCAGATTATTACAGATTCAATCGGCTTTTTAAGTAATTGCTTATTGATTTTGACTGTATGGTTTTAACTTGACCTGAAACTATAGTATTGCATTGAAAAGCTCGCTTTGTTTATATGGTAGATAGATAATCATTACCTTTGATCATCTTGCTTTTTAGTATTTTCCTGAATTTTTCGAATATATCATGATCAACTACAAATAAAAACCTCCCGAACTATGATATCGTCTCACGTTAAGTATAATTGGAAAGCTTGAATTGTTTGCTTTTAATGAATGTTTGGTTTTTTTTTTAGAAATGTTTCAGCTTCTGAGAATTTTAAATATCCCTCACGACTGTTAAAATCGGATTTTGTAAGCCGCTTTTTTCTTGTTGATGTTCGTTTCTCCGCGTGTTTTACAAGAAAGAAGAATTCACGATTTTTTCATTCAATATATTGTTAGAAACAACACCTTAAGGATAAAGAAGTCGAGTGCCACATCATTTTAAAAACTCCTTTTTTGTCAACCTTTATGAGTAGACCACGAAGGCCGAAAGCTTAAGTACTAAGTACCGTGTTTGCTTTAACTGACGACAGGGGATGGGAAATTGAAAGACTTGCAGATTAGGAAAAGATAATTTACTGGTAACACATCCATAATCGGGACACTTTAAGAATAAAGGAGCAAACAAAGTGAGAGGACCTTGGTTTATGCAGTTCGACGGTGAAGGGATGGATACATGTGGGTCGATCCTCGTGTCTCCCTGGCACGAATGACTAAGTTGGGCATAATCCGTAGTAGTAACTGTAAAACAGAGACAGATGGCTCAAAATTCGACGATGCTTTAGTAATATTTAAATCATCAATCAGGCTAATAGCTAAGAAATCATAGATCTTGGGATTAGACCGTGTCAAATTGGAATTACTATACCGACGTTTCACCTTCGATTGAACGAGGTATCTTCAGTGGTTTGACCTCATGAACAGCATAATCTCCTCATATTTCTGGAACACCTAAATCAACAACACTATAATATCAAGTTCACAATGGAAATGGAACCTAATTGAACGATTTTCTTTCTGGATGTACGTGTTCAAAGGAAGGAAAATGGTGCAAAATAGGACATTCTGTGTGTAGAAGAACTCATACAAATAGATTCTTAAATGTAAATTCCCATTACCATCCAGCACAAAAGAAATCGGTTATTAACTCACTAGTATTCAGAGCTATTTCGATTTCTGATCAAGATTCTCTAACATCGGAAATATCGAAACTGACCGAAGCTTTCAGAGGGAAATGGCTATTGCACATAAGATATTACGCGTTCAATTGAATGATAAGGAGCCACCGTTAGGTAGTGTTGTTCTTCCCTACATATATAGCACTACAGACAAAACAGGACGATTACTTCGGCGGTCCAACATACGTAAACTCTTCAATACACATAAGAAGATTGGACAATGATTGCGATTCCCCGAAAGATATTGTACATTTCCAAACAGAAGGAGTATACAAAATTCTTTGCTCCTGTAGAGAAGTGTATGTGGGAGAAACAGGACTCTCAATATCAACTAGACTTAAGGAACATGAACGATATATTATTATATATATATATATATATATATATATATATATATATATATATATATATATATATATATATATATATATATATATATATATATATATATATATATATATATACCTTGTATATATATATATATATATATATATATATATATATATATATATATATATATATATATATATATATATATATATATATATATATATATATATATATAAATATATGAAAACTTATACCCTTTCCATGTATAAAGATTATATATTAGCATTTGCTAGGTGGGTAATAAATCATCGAAGAACTATTTTTAGAGCACTATTCACTGATGAAGCCCATATATATATATATATATATATATATATATATATATATATATATATATATATATATACTGGGTGATTCACGACCCACTGTACATACTTATGTGGTGTATAGGGTATCCCTAGGGTATATCGAAATGGATATTTAAATTGATTAATTCGGCTTTATTACTAAGATACAGGGTGATTTTTATATTTTGGTAAAAATTTGTTCACCCTGTATCTCCTAAACGGTTTAATCCATTTTTTTAAAATTTTGTACACAAACACTCTTGGTATATCATAACTTTTTGACGTTTGAAAAGTATCAAAGTTCCAGGGCCGTATCCAGCCAATTCACACAGGGGAGGGGGGCTAGTTTTGAGACACCCTGTACATCGGAATTCGGTATTTTTGAATTTTTTTCTTAAACTACATTCATTTGTGAACAATAATATGCCACCATCTTAAATGGCACACTAAAGGTTATGTACGAAATTTAAATCTTTAGATAGTACATAGCCCTTTTTTTTAGCGGTATCTGTATTAAAGCTTTTAATTAAGTATAAAATTATTTCAATGATTGACTTTAAAAAAAAAATTAAACTATCTCTACTAATAAAACACAGCCTTGTCGAATTATTTTTTATTTTTAGTGGCCCAAAAATACCAAAATCCACCCTAACACAATAACGCCTGTCTAACGGTATCTCTACATTTTTGTGCACGCTTTTGTGAATTGCAATTGAGCGTTGAATCATTTACATTTGAGGTTTTTGACTAAATGCTTGACTTTAAAAAAAATTAAACTATCTCTACTAATAAACCAGTTAATTTCTGTTTGAGTCTTTTTCGCCTCATCTCTTATCTAATGCTCGAGATCATTTTTTTTTTATTTTTGTTATTGTACTATACAAATTACGTGTAAGAGCTTGTTTTTTTTTAATTTTTTTATTTACATTTATTTTTTTCGTAACCTTAAAACCTACAAAAAAATACAAATTCAATAAATTTTAATACCTAAAAATAATAAAGTAAGCCTTGGAATTTAGACAGATATTTTAAAAATGACATTACGTACATACAATTCAATCATTTGTGTTTGACATTGTTAATTAAAGATTTTTTATTTGAATTTTCTCTTTGCAAAAAGTTTGTACGTTTCAATAATTGTAAAAATGCCGTTATTTACAAATGCTGAGTACGCAGACATCGTATTTGTGTACGGATTTTGTAATGGTAACGGAAGGGCTGGTACAGAAGACGATTTCCGGATCGGAGAATTCCAAATCACCAAACGTTTGCCGCAACCTTTAATACATTGCGTGAAAAGGGTAAGTTTCCCTCAATCGATCTTCATGTTGAAAGAGTGGGTGCTAATAACGTGGTCCAAGAAGAGAATATTCTCAACCTTGTGAGGGAAGATCCAACCACAAGCACTAGGCGAATTTCCGCCCAATTATAAAAAATGAAAACTTATACCCTTTCCATGTACAAGAGGTACAAAGATTAGAAGAAGGCGACTACTCGCCTAGATTAGCATTTGCTAGGTGGGTAATAAATCATCGAAGAACTATTTTTAGAGCACTATTCACTGATGAAGCCCAATTTACAAGGGACGGAGTCTTTAATTCTAGAAACTCTCATGTATGGGCAGATGAAAACCCTCATTCGTTGCGATTGGCCAATTCTCAACGAAAGTTTTCAGTGAATGTTTGGTGCGGCTTAATAAATAATCATTTAATTGGACCACATATTTTCCCTCAACGACTAACGGCTGTTGTGTATTTGGACTTTCTACAAAACATTTTACCGGGCTTATTAGAAAATGTAAATTTAAGAGGCATATGGTTTCAACACGATGGGGCACCTGCACATTTTGGAGTTGATGTTCGAAATTATCTCAATCAACAATTTGCTGATCGGTGGATTGGACGCGGAGGACCACATCCTTGGCCAGCTAGGTCGCCAGACTTTAATCCAGCCGACTACTTTTTGTGGGGGCATCTAAAACAAAAAGTTTACAGTGTTCCAATCGAAACTAGGGATCAATTAATAAATAGGATACATTTTTATTGCGACGAGGTTAGACAAAACCCTCAAATGATTCACCGCTCAATTGCAAACCTACAAAAGCGTGCACAAAAATGTAGAGACACCGGTGGTACAAACAACAAATTTTTACAAAATACGAAACTCACCCTGTATCTTGGTAACAAAGCCGAATTAATCAATTTAAATATCCATTTCGATATACCCTATACACTACATAATGTACAGTGGGTCGTGAATCACCCAGTATATATATATATATATATATATATATATACAAAATTCAACTTGCTTATCAAAATATCATGACTAACACAGTCAAAGACTTTTGCATAGTCACAAAAAACTGAGTGAGTGGTTGTTATTGAGGGATAAGTAGAGGTCGGTAAGCAACGAGAGCATGGCGTCACTGGTGCACTTGTTGGCTAAAATTCCTAACTGTTCCGATAACACGATTCTTCAGTAACCTTTCAATGATTTTTGATAGCACTGGTAGTAGAGCAATTGAGCGATAATTGTTACGGTCTACATCACACGTGGAAACCAATCTTAACACAGGATCACGATTCTGCGAGCACAAGTCAAGTATAAAAGCCCGCCTGAATCTCTTAGAGCTCATTCAGTATTTAGATCTCGTGGAGTAAAGATCCCTGAAGATACCTCGTGCAATCGAAGGTGAAACGTCGGATAGTAATTCCCATTTGACACGGTCTAATCCTAAGAACCATGATTTCTTAGTTGACCAAAGCTGTGAAAGCTTCCGTTCTATGTCAGGCCAATAGCTCTTCTTTGGTTAAATAATTATCATTGGAAAGCTTGAATTGTTTACTTTTTAATTGGTTATTGTTTTTTTTAGAAGTATTCCAGTTTTCGAGAATTTTAAGTATCCGTCACGACTGTCAAAGTCGAATATTTAAGTTGCTCTTTCTTTTTCTGACGATATTTTTTCTGGAAGTTTTATAAATGCAATCAAAACGATCTTTCCACTCATTATATTTAGCAATAAGCCGGTTACACAAAACTTAATTGCTGTTGAGAATATTTAACTGAGTTTTCAGATTTGACAAGCTGTTTATAGAAATCTAGGAACTCTACTAAAACTAAACTAAAATGCGGGAAAAGCTTCACCAGCTGTAGCATTGTGTTGGCGCACAGTCGTATATTCTCAGTGTGTGGGTAAAAATTAATTATATATATTGTACTCACGGTCTTTTCCTTTCAGATTCATTTTCGAACGTTAAAAAATCATAGTTTTGGTGAAATTATTACAAATTTGGCCTCCGCACGTATGATATATCAGTGAAAACAAATTAAGTATAGACTTCGTTCGTTTTATTACAGAAAATTTCATTTAGGAAAAATGTCATTTTTGCACAGAATATCATAGCCTTTATTTTCCACATTCACATTGTGTATATTGCTATATATTCTATAAGATATTTTAAACGTTGACAAAAAAATTGACTTTTGAATATTTTTTATATTTCTGTTTTGAAGTCTAACAAAATGATTCTGGTTCCTGCACTGTACGGAGATATGTATTAAAAATATAGCGGTAAATGGTAAAAGAATTATTTTGATTTCTTATTTCTTTTTGCAATGAAACGAAAATATCTTTCGAACCTAATTATAACCGAAAATTGGATACAAAGAATAAAGCCTGTTTTCTTATGTATTGCCAACTTGAATTTAACTAGGTTAATAGAAAAATAATTATATTGATGCCTTTGTTTAGTCATTTGTATCACAGTCTATTTGATTTAAATTACATGACTGCCACTAACAAATAAAAGCTAGCTTTGAATAAGAAAATTGGACCCAAATATTATATGATTTGTATAAGTCTTAATCGCTTTTCATCAAAGGGGTTATTAAATTTTGTATCAGAGCATAAATTATATCAGCAAGTGTTCTATTTTGATGTATAACACTTGCGATCTGATTTAAGTCGCAAGTAAGCTTTATATTCAAGTAATTCTTAGGACAAATTTAAAGCACAATGACATTACATCTATAGGAAGGTAAAATGTAAAGAAGGTTGAGGATGAGATAGCTAAATATTTAAGAGAAAACCGACAGCGGGCGAAGTATTAGTGATATTGCTTCATGGTAACATATTTTTGTTTGAACTTTCTTTGTATCAGTTTTATTAAAGGCAAAAGAACAAAATTTGCTTTGTGGTTATAATTTTCAAAAAGATTCTTAAGTACGTAAATTTAAATGTGTAACAGTACATTTTTCGCATCAAAATAAAAAAATATGTCCTGATAAAGTCTTGTAGATGTCAAACCTACCATAAAACCGCATACAATTTCAGCCCGACATCGCCATAAGAATAACTTATTTGGACAGATGATGATGTTTGGACTAGTGGCTGCCGGACTTATCGTGATCCCGATGGGTTTCCAGTTTTTGGCCGTTTTAGGAGGAAAAGCTTTGTTGCTAGCGAAACTTGCCCTGTTGCTGACTTCTATTCAAGGGCTTAAGAAAATAGCTACAAGTAACGTCAACTACGGACTTTACTCAACTGGCCACGGTGGACCCTGTAAGAGTTCTTTGATTGCGTTATTAGGTTGCGGTAGTTGTGGGCCAATGCGGTCAAATGCTTTTTGGCAGTTGCAATATTATTGGTAAAGGGTAAGATAGTAACTTGCATGGAATTTGGCTACTAATTTAGAAGAAACGTTTATGTTATATTAGTTAGAGGAGTCTTTTGGGTAAGACCAATAATGTTTAAATCACGAAGGACCGATAATATCGCTATTTTTTTCTCACATAACTGGTCACAGTTTGTGATTTATCGCCTTTGCACATAAAAATTTCTAGCTTTTCTTGATATTCTAATGTTCTACTATTTTTTTTTTAAACTTGTTTTATTTGTATTTATTACTCACCGTTTTTTATATACAATAGAGAAGCGTGGCTTAAAAGCTTAAAGATAAGCAAAAGCATACTGCAAAAAAAGAATTATATTGTAATATATTAACACCAAAGCCCCTTGTTCATTTTAAGGTTTGCCTATGCAAACCGTGCATTGTCTAAATGTTTTAGGCAAAGTCTTTACCTTCTGTGCAAACTTAGGTATACCCAGATGAATTAGACATTGATTTTTCCTTTGTTATGGGTCATGATAATTGGTAGTTGAACCTAAAAATAATATTCAGTAAGTCAAATATAATACCATATACCTGTTTGAACTGAACACTTTCTTACATGGTAAAATGCAGAGAAAAGAAAACCTAGACGACATATTATTAGGAAAAACCATTTATGGCATTTTCATATAGAATATTATTTCTATTGGTACATGAAGAGGAATGATAACATTCTAAGACTATATTTCTGCATTTAAAGAAATTTATAATATATTTTTTAGAAAGGTACAATTACATTTTAAGAATCCCTGCTCATCGAAGAATATTTAAAACCTTATAAACTGTCTGTTTATTAGCAGTTATGTTATTTTTCTGCACAAATCGGACACTGGGAATTGCTGAGTTGTAACCTTGTGCGAAATGACTAGACTGCAAATTACATAAACATTATTTTACAAATTTCTATATGTCCGGATCTTTACAGATATTGAGTATTGAGTGGCATTTGTTTCCTGTTTCAGTGCTGAACATCCCAGTGCCAATCCCACATCCTAATACCTCTATACTTTTCTAAGTACAGCTTACTCTAGCAAGTCCCTTTTCCTGATCTTCCTCAGTTTTTGATAGTTCTTTATACAAACCTTGTAGGGACTGAGTTCCAACTTGTGCTCTCCTCAGCATGGGTAAACATCTTGAGTTTTCACCATTCCTCTTTGTGTGCCAAACAAAGCATACTCTTTAGTCCCTGAAATATTGTCAACATGATTAAACAGCATGATTTATTTTTTTACAAAAGAGGGCACATTTTGGAATTTATTCCCTACCCGATTGAACAGAGAGCTATTTAAAACTAAAAAAGGCCAGTAACCACCGCTGAATGAGGATTTGGGAATGAGAAATTAGGAAACTTACATGCTAAAGGCGTATCACGTTCCTGTATTTTGACATCCTTGTCTTCCTTGGAAAATTTTCTAAGGGCATTACTCTCCTCTGGAAACTAATCACACTCATGATTCTTGGTAGTGTAGAAGAATATTACGGGCCACTGCATCTATGTCTCATCTTTGCGTAGAAAAAATAATTTTAATTAAAATGATTGATGAAAGTTATTATAATATAATTACTAGGCAAATAAAGGTTAGTACAACCTCTGCAAGAAATTAAATTTGGAAGAATACATTTTTAAAAATAGATGATTTTCCGGATAAAGAATTTCGCTTTGAGCCATTAGCAATCGGAATTTTGCACTTAGAGGACAGGAATTTGTAAAATGAAATTATACTAAAAAATTCACTCATATTTCGGACAGTGCTAAGTCACATTAGGTAGACCTAAGTTTGCCGGATTATACCGCAGATGAAGCCCGAAATAGTAAATGATTTCGGACTTTTCCTGAAATGGTTAAGGAATGTGTGGTTTGCCTAGGCAAACTTAAATTTGACTGAGCAACGGGCTATTCCGATAACGTATATAGGTTTTTAGAAATATTTATAATCACCAGCAAAAGTTATGGTACGAGCGGGGATCGAACCAGCACCTCTGGATCACTAGTCCATTGCTCTGACCAATTGCGCTATCGCACCACTGATAAGCAATTCGTTAGAACATGTACATATTCAAATCCACCAGTATCATAATCATTGTTGATCCTGTCAAATATTCTAACCTTATAAACCGGTGTTCCTGACTGGACGTCAAATTTGACATCGCTATTAGGTACCGCCCATATTAGTAAATTTATAATTTTTACCTTATGCCCGTATAAGCCAAATTTTGAATAGAAGTACTTTATCAGTTTATTTTAACGCCGCGCCATAAGGTTAGAATATTTGACAGGATCAACAATGATTATGATACTGGTGGGTTTGAATATGTACAAGTTCTAACGAATTGCTTATCAGTGGTGCGATAGCGCAATTGGTCAGAGCAATGGACTAGTGATCCAGAGGTGCTGGTTCGATCCCCGCTCCTACCATAACTCTTGCTGTTGATTATAAATATTTCTAAAAATATATTTCACAGTTTAAAAATGAACTAATAAAATAGTTCTATTCAAGGTATATAGGGTCGCGGCATGTATGGAAACGGTCGATTACTTCCAAAACAATTTAAACCACAAACATTTTAGGATTTTATAGTCTGTTTTAGAAATGTATAGAGTAACAAAACCTTATTAACCTCAAAAGGACCACAGGGTGACCCACCAATAATTTATGCTACTTCCATAATTTGGCATTGATTGCATTGCAAAATTATTTCTTTTCATCAAGTGCAGGTAGTACCGCCCGGTTTTGGGTTAATTTATATGTTTTGCCTATTGTTATACGTTCATATGAAAATGGTACTTCAAAGGCGTGCGGTTGGATACTTATAGAAAGAATTTAAATATAACGAAATTTTATTTTAAGAAAATAAAAAAAAATAATATATATATATATATATATATATATATATATATATATATATATATATATATACTACATATTATACAACAATTAAATTATAATAGGTTAGATCTTTCGTCATCTGAGAAGCTGTCATCACCTCTTGACATTATAATTAAAGGGCCGACCGTGTTATCGATCAGGTTGTCAAGATCTCACATCTTCTCTTGTTTAATTACATGTTAGACTGCTTTTTGCCAGCTCTCAGGAGTCACTTCCTTAGTGGCTTAATCAAATAAAAGCTTAAAATCTTTCATTTTAAATGTTGTGTTTTGTCTTCCTACAAATTCTCACACTTGCGCTCATATAAGTTCTACAGGATTTAGTTCACAATATGGCGGTAAGCGCAGTATATTTCCATTCTATTTTTCTTCTATATCTTCCACTTCATAAAACGATTTTTGTGTAAATTTGCAATGACCAGTGGTTCATTCTTCATCAAACTGCGTTCAAACTCAATACTTTTGGTAGTTAGCCAGTCGATAATTTCTTGTTTTCTCCAAGAAGAAGTTAGTGTTTACTCTATGCGCTGTGAAGGATAGCTTGCATTATTCATAGCCATTACCGAATTAGCCGGAAGATATTTTTTCATTTCACCAAAATAGACTTTGAAAATATCCGAATTCATGTCCTCATGGTAATCTCCCGTCCGGCACGACTGAAAAGTTAGCAATTCGCTTCCAATGTGTGCAGTTATTAGTCTCTTTCCTTTGCCCGAAGGCACTTCAAAACTAGTCGACAGGCCTTCGATAAAAGCTTGGCGGGCACTGGTTATATTTTTGTCTTGCCATTTTTTTGTACTATATAACCTTCATTGATCCACGTCTCATCAAGATAAAAAATTCTCTTTTCCTCCCTGCGTTACTGCTTTTTTACTTCTTAAGTATTTTCGTCGTCACCACACAATTTCATTGTTTTTTCCAGTAAAAGTGTTTTTTGGTTACGCTTTTCCCGGGCAAAATCGATATTTTTTAAAGTTGTTCATAAGAGTTTTCTAGTTATCAAAGGTATACTGTCATCTTGGCCAAGCTCCATCAAAATTTTATCAAGAGTGGGCATTCCTTTCTTATTCAATATTCAAATTCAAATTCAAATTCAAATTCAAAAATATTTAATTGGTCAATACACCTGTGTGTTTACCTTCGTCAATACAGTTGTACTCTAATGTCCACTTATTTATTATCAACATATTTTCAGTATTTAAAACTTTTGATAAAAAAAATTAACAGCACATGTACATTTAAAACAAAATTTGATATAAATATGATTTTTTATAGCATCACTATTTAAAACACTCACAAGACAATACTACAAATCATATTTTCACATGTGCATCCATATGTCTAATCCAACTACACGGATAGTGAGCCGTGAGTTCAACCAGCGCTACCCAGACTTATTATATGTTATATTGTAGAATTCAGAAATTCTTCAATGGAATAGAATGCTTTTTTTTTATAAGAATTTCTTTAACTGTATTTTTAAATGCATTTAGGCTTAATCTCAACAAAAAAAGGTGGTAAGTGATTAAGAAATACAGGACCATAATTATTTAGGCTGTAACGACTTGCTCCTAGTCTAAGAAAGTCAATTCTTAGGGCACCGCTCTCTCTAGTATTATAATTATGCATACCATTTTGTTGAGTATATTTAGATTGATTTTTAAAGGCGAGAATAAGGGTATGATATATGTATATTGACGTGACTGTTAGTATGTTGTATTCAGTATATTTTTGTTTAATATCCTCTCTGTATTTACATTTAAAAATAATACGCAGAACACGTCTTTGTAATTTGAAGATTTTATTTGGTTGAGGGGAATGTCCCCAACTAGTAGCATATGTTATATGAGACAATAAGTAAATGGTAGGCAGCTATAAGGCCTTTGGTATCCATAATGTTTAATACGTTTCTAATAACTTTGTATTCTTTGAATTTTTTTTAAAAGTTATTCAATATGTTGTTGCCCAAAAAAAAGTGACACCGAGCATCCAAATCTTCAGGGAGTTTTCTTTTAGTAAATATGATACTAATTGTCTTTGTTTTTATTATAGTGGTGTCATCTGCAAAGAGCACCAGTCCAGCCCACTCTAAGTCATTTATATAAATGCGAAAGAGGACCGGTCCAAGTACCGAGCCCTGGGGTACACAGACCACTTTTTCTAAGCTTGATTTTTTGTTATTAATTTCAGCATATTGTTTGCGGCTTTTTAGATAACTCTGCAAAATCTAAGTGCTCTGATCATTAAAATTGTAGTAATGTAATTTCTTAATCAGAGTAACGAAGGAAACACAGTCGAATCCTTTTGTCAAGTGAAGAGGGCACTCATAAACTCTCCCTGTTCATAAGCATTAGTTACATAGTCAATAAAATTGATTTTTATAAAAAATATTATTTCTTTCAAAATGACTGACAATTTGATATTTTAAAGCGGTTTCAAAAATTTGTTTTAAAGTAACAACAATTTGAAAACGGTGGTCTTTCCAATTCCAAAGATTTGGGAACATCGTTGAACTATTTCTTGTACAGTAAAACTAGGGTAATCGTATGTTATGCAATCGTGTACATTTAAAATAATAACTTTTTGACTCACTGATAGTGGAGAATTATTAGAAAATCTTTTCGTTGGAATTAATGGCGCCATTTTATTAATATTCTGATAATTCTGTTAACAGTATGGCGTAACAGCAAATACTTACATGTGTATAACACAATTAAGGAGTATTTTCAATCTATGTTTTATTACCTGCCTTCATTAAGTACTAGCGTATTATGTATGCATATAGAGTAATAAAACCTCATTAGGTATACAAAAGGACAGGGTAAAAGGACAGGGATTTAAAAGGATCTTTATTATTATTTCTATAAGTTTTACCTACGGCTATGACCTATCTCGAAATTCAGCCAAACTGGATGGAATTCTCCATTTTATTACTCTATACATTTCTGAAACAGACTAATAATTCATTGAAGTAGAGCATTATACAGGATTGGTTATAATGTCACGGCCAAGCAAAATTGCATTTTTTTTTAAAATCAAATATCCTGTATAATATATCTTCATAAAATCGGTCTCTTCTTGCTTATTATAAATATAAGTAATAAAGTTTGACACCTTTATCTATAAAGACACTCAAGGTTTGAGAAAAACTGCACCAAAAGAGGACAAATTGAGACAGAGATGGACGACACTCTACTGAAACTATTAAAACTTTTATATTTATATTTTTTGCTATCTCTCTCATTTTTGGAAATAATCGACCGGTTCCATACATACCAGCGTCATTGTATATTGTATATACTATTAGAAAATAATCATAGCAGAGCGCTTTCAACCAACCAGTCAGTAACGGTATTCAAACATTTTTTAATATCATGCGTCTTGAACTCTATTGGTTACTATACTTTGTCCACGACTAGGCCAAGTGAAGAGACGCTGCTGGCTAATAGTGAATAATAAAATATTTTATTCAACAAAACACTTATTCAATGAGTGAATAATGCCTATTGTATACTCGTTAATTAATATTTTGTTGCCTATCAAATATCCAAAATTATTTTGTATTAACGTATAACTATGATCTAAAACGTGTAAAGCTAGTAATTGCTAATTATTCTTGAAGTCTCATCTCTTTATAACCTAAATCCTAAGTGGATAATCCCAGAGTATGGAAAAATATCCAGTATTTTGCATTCATAAAATTCTAGACATCTTCTCCCTAAAATGTTGGTGATGTGCCTTATGGCAAGTTATGAATATGGATGTATCTATCATTTTCCGCGTTAGTACTTAACGTAGAATAGGAGATATTTTACATGTAAATAAGTAGGTTTTGATAAAATTAATAATAAATATTACGAGAAGCAGAAGAGCATTTATGCTATGTATCTGTATGAATATATTTTATTCATTATACATACCACATAATTAGATTGTAGATCTAAATTTACAGTTGTGTGTGTTTTACCATAATATGCATTACTGGTTTAAATCTAAGTGCAAGAGGAAAAAAAAAAGAAAAATAATTATTGCCGAAAACGGCTGATTTATATATGTTTTATATATAGATTTAGTTCTATTTATTCGCTTATGTATATTTAATTGTATTTCGTTATCTTATATGCATTTCAAACATTTTTTTTCATTTTTAGAGATTTTATGACGAGTACTTTGTATTAATTTACTTTAGCATTTATGTTGTTGCTCTGGTAGTGTTTCACATATAGTTTTGAGGTTTATTTAACATAATTTATATATATATTTCTAAACTATATTAATCGCATTTTTTAATGTTTACGTCATAAAAAAATATGTATAGTCAATGTTTCTTATTGTCGTCTTAACTTCTTTTATTAACAGTCTTGATTAGGACTAAATAGAGGTGGAAACATAGGCAATTTTTAAAAACCCACGAAAATAATCCACTCTTTTATATTATAATGAACATACGTATATAGGTTGCGTACAAGCGCTTATTTGTATTTCGTATTTTTTTTTAAACGCGAAATATCTCCTTGGTAGAAAATTTTATCATCTACAACCCTAGTAATAAAAAGTTCGATAAATAGATATTAGATCTTAAATACAATTTTGAGCACAAACAGGAAGTTATTTTAAAGGTCTCTACTGATGTCTGTCTATTATGACTGGACAAATACTGATACATTGAAGTTGATGACTCGTTTACTGGTATCTTTCGACTCATTCTCAAAATTGTAGTATCCATATATAGTTTATTTTTTTTTAGGGCATTACGATCGACAATGGCATTACGACGGAGAGCCATATCCATCTCCGATTTACTCATCTTCGTTGGGTGCACCAGTAACAGATCACTACTTGCAGCCTCTACACCATAATGCTGTTCACATCGGTTCGGATCCTCGAGGGGACGATCATTATTTAGCTTAAATTATTTATGAATTTTTATAAGAGTAAATGTAGTTAAATAGGTGGAGCGACGGCGACAGGAAAACCCGAGTTATAAGATACACATACGAAATAAATATGAATAGTGCTTTTTCAGATAGACAAACAAAATAACACTAATCAAACTTGCCGTTACAAAAGTCTTATCTTCTCAACTTATCAAAATCCCCTAAAAATGGGTTTGTTTTGTTTATTTTTACTAGTTTATTGAATTTAGAATAGAAAATTGCCATCTTTAGTTTTTCAAGGTTCTGATATTTTGTTTGTTAATATCTTTTTGTCTTATCATTAAAATTATCACTTAATGTCTTAAGAGAAATTTTCTTATCCAAATTCAATATAAATACGGTAAAAATGAATAAAACATGTAAAATAGTGATTTTTGATAAGGGCAAAGGTTTACGAGAATTTAGCATTTGAAATGTAAAAAAATGCATTTATTGAAAGCTCGTATCTCCGCCAACGAAACATTTTGTTAAATTTTGGTGTAGAGCGGTGTTTCACGGTGATATTAAGAATCTAAAATCAAGATAAAAAACATCGCTCATATTTTTTTCAAAAATTTGACTTCTTTTTTCCCTACCAGGTTCGCACACCAATGAGCGATGTCGATGTTGAGTGTGTCAAAACAGTCAGATTTTAAATCCATGCAAAGCACCAGGATCTTAAACTAATCTACTAACATAATTTTATGAGATGCTGAGGTGTACTATATATATATATATATATATATATATATATATATATATATATATATATGTATATAAATTTACATTTATATTTTTTTTCAATTTGTTTCTTAAACTCAATATATATTAATTGGACTTCTTTCTTGGGTATAGGTTTATTTGCAAAATCATTCCTTTTTTTTTGGAATATGTAGAGCTTTCCTTTCCTATCTATAAATTATTTAAAAAACATTTAGTTGTCAAATTATAAAAAGACATCTACAATAATTTTTTAAAACTAATTTTTACATATACCAAAAAAAGAAAGGAATGTGCAATTTTTGAAAAAGCCTACTATGATAGGCGAAACGTGATGTTAGTTCCATTTTTTTTGATTTTGCAAATAAACCTATACCCAAGAAAGGAGTCCAAAGAATATATATATACATATATATATATATATATATATATATATATATATATATATATATATATATATATATATATATATATATATATATATATATATATATATATATATATATATATATATATATATATATATATATATATATATATATATATATATATATATATATATATATATATATATATATATATATATATATATATATATATATATATATATATATATATATATATATATATATATATATATATAATATATATATATATATATATATATATATATATATATATATATATATATATATATATATATATATATATATTCTATACCAAACTTACGTTGCCGTTACAGTATTTCCTTACCTAAATATAATTGTGTTTGTCTACCTAAAAGAACTTTTCATACCTATTTTAAATAATTAGCATATTTAATACATTCAACGAATTGAGATTTTTAAATATATTAGTTGTCAATTTTATTGTTAAACAGATCTAATTGTTCCCCAGATCTGTTTATTAAAAAGAGAAACTTTATTTATTATATTATCTTGAAATAAAAAAACAAGTGAGTTCTGTTAACTTTAGGGTTGTCGCCCACTGGTTCGTTGCAGCAGAGCACAGCCCATCCCGTAAAAATATGGATAGAAATTGCTTATGAATGAACTAACGCCTACTAGAACGCCACCCGGTGCGACCCGACGGCGAACGCCGACGGAACGGATTGCCAGTCTCCGATCCTCGCGGCAAATATCTGAATGTGTCGTGATAGTCTCAGAGAGACTATCACGACAGAGAGAGATCTGAAATGAATGAGGAAAAATTGATTTCTTTGGTTCAAAATTACAAGGACATTTACGACTTAAGTGACAGAAGCTACCACAATCAACAAAGAACAGATAACATATGGGAAGAAAATGCATTATATTAAAAATACAGTATACAGTAAGCATATTTCCTATTTGTACACTTATATTTATGCTACAGTATGTTAAGAAAATATCTCTGCTAAGTTTATTTTTACGGGAAAATCCTTAGACACATCAATTTTGATTTTTAGGGGGACATCTTTTTTACTGTAGCTGTATAATATAGGATGATCCAAAAAGGCTGAACCTGGTGCTAAGTGCAAGCAATTTCGCTCCAATTCAAACCGCTTAGATTTTACAGCTAGTTAAGTTCAACGTCAAACGTCAATATTTCGAAAATAATGTAATACATAAAAATGTTAAATGAAAAATGGAAACTAACCTCCGTTCACAGCTGAGCATACGGTAAGCCGCGAGTCGGTTACCGCTGACAAAGTGAGCGACGTTACTATCCGTCGCTGTTAGGCAATAGACAGCATCGGTTCGTGCTGTGACGGGCAAGTGGGCGACAACCTTTAAATACGTCCAAACGTGGTTGATTAGTAAACTAAACATCTGTCTTACTTTGTTGAAGAAATAGTTTACCGTATTGTATATATAATAAATTTCATTACGATTCTCTATAAAATATTTAATTATAACTTACTTAGAATTTAATACCTATTTATGTATTTATTTAACCGATTATAGTAAATTCAGCTCATAGTCAACCCAGGTCCAGGTGGCAAGTAGGAATATAAGCTATCAATTTAGGTTTTCTAGCATATTTTCTTTATTATTACTGAAACCATTAAAAAAAATGAACATGACTGATAAAATTGTTTTAGAAAATATACACCGTTTAAAGTTATATACTTAGATGTCTCTTTTCCCTATATCATATATATATATATATATATATATATATATATATATATATATATATATATATATATAAGCTCTCTGCTCACAGATGTGTTATCATTAATTTTGGATATGTTAACATGAAGAAAATTAAAATCAAGATTTAGAGTTGCCGCTTATATGAAGAAGAATAGGTATCCCGTCTCTGAGCTCAAACTTTTACATATTTGTTTAAAAGGTACAAGATCAACTAGATGGTAACGTTGTGCTCTGACCCATTTGTTAGCCCATCTACTTGGAAATCTCGAAATCCGACGGATATCATTAACATCACTAGTTGTTTGAACTAGTGTTCAATTGTTTGTATTGATTTTGTTTGTAAAGGGTAGGTCGGGAACATTGGCGCCTTGTAAAATTACCTTCTTTGAAGAGGATTAGTATGCATTTCATCGGTTTGGTTACTAGTAATATTATCATCCTAGGTTAGGCATTATAGGATTATTATTAGGAGGTAATTTGTGTCTATCTATTGAAAGCTTTGGAAGCTTAAAAATATGCCCTAATATAAAGAAGCTGGCAACGTAGTAACTGTCCGCACTCTTAAGTCTTAAGGGGTGCCATTATTTAATTTTAGTTTTCAGGTGTAGAAAATGATTTACAAAAGCTAGAAAACCACGAAATAAATACTAGATAATAATAGGAGGTGAGTGGCAATATTAGTCAATAAACTTTAGTAAACAAAAATAAACTGATTAACAACTACGTTTAATATAGGAATCAAAAGAAGCCACATAACTGCAGAACTGAGGTTATATTCAAGTTAATGTAAAAACTAAAGAAATCTAAGTGGTTATTTAATCTAACAATGTAAAATGCACAAAACCGATCGCGCCAATCATAATACAGTTTGTTTTATGTGCTTCCTTGTTGTAGTCAAAAAGATTTGTTGGATCTTCAATTTGAGCTTTCTGTCTCCGTGGTAAGGTTCTCGACTCTAGATTCAACGCATGTGTACCTGAATCCCGTGATGACTTTTTTAAACAAAACTTTACTTAATAAAATATATAGGTTGGGTTAGGACTGGATTTTTTTTCACAAAATTACATTATGGGGTGGATCTCGTTATCGTTATATTAGGTTCGTCGATAAAACCATAATTAAAGTCATAAAAGCACATGCTAAGCTAACATCAAATCATCTAAAATCAGATTTGAAATCCCCATGGCTTGTTTCTGAGCATAAAAAATGTCTAAAACCGTAAGCGTCTGAAAAATATGTTTGGTACCTGGAACCTGAAAATTCATCATCATAGTATATGCTGATTTAAATATCTTCAACGTATATTATACGAAGAACCCAAGGTGTTTTGAAATATGTATATCATATTCTAATGTATGTATTTTTAAAACTTTCAATCGAACTTTATTATAACAACTATAAGAGTGGCGCAAACCGCTTCGACTTTGCTGGAGGTGCTATGTTTAGTTTACGATTTTCCTACTATGTTGCCACGACAATGCGTTCGCGATGACGTCGACCGCATGGAAGAATAATGTTAACCAGCGCGATACAACGCTCTCGGTGAATTGCAGGCGCAGTACACTACACCCACGTGTCGTTCAGTATGCGGTGGTTGTTTACTTTTATTTTCGCGGATTTCGCTGCAACTGGTGAGTTCGTTTGCAGTTTGGTTGGGTGTTTTGTGTTATATTTATTAACGGTGTTGTTACAACTTCAAATTCGAAGTTAATAAATATAATTACTCAAGACTGGAACAAATTAAAAGACGTCTTTGAATTCATTACAACCTGTGACAAATCTGATGAAAAATCAGTCCGCCCTGCGAAAGGATTTTTAGGTAAGATGAACGATTTTGAATTCAACTTTCTGGCGTTAGTGCTTAATGACATTTTCTCAATTACGGACATACTATTTGACGTTCTTCAAAAAAAATTGCATTCATTCATTTTTGCATATCCAATATAAAACGCTGTCGTGAGGTGCTCTGTAAAAAAAGAAATGAACATTTTTTTAATACCATGTTTGATAAAGCAAATTCTATTACAGAAATAAATCATTACAAAAGTGAGCTTGCTAAGCTTTCACCTGAAGAAATTAGGGCTAAGTATAGAACTTTTTTTATGAAATATTGGACCATATTTTAATCGAAATGACACTAAGATTTCAAGACTGTGAAAAACTTACATTTTCATGTTTGGCGGGTTCTGCTAAATTTCCCGAATATAGTTTAAATTTTCCGACTGGCCGCCTAATTTGTTACAGTGATATGGGGAAATATTTTCAATTTTCGACTTAAAAATTAGCTTGGTTTTATTTTTGCCAATGAGAGTAATTGGAATATATCGGTGCACGAGCAAGTGAAAAAAATTAATCAAAATAAATATATTTTTACAGAAGCATATAAATTGTTTGTTCTTATTTTTACAATACCGTCGACAAGTGCTTCAGTAGAAAGAAGTTTTTCTTGCTTCAAATATGTAAAAAGTTATTTAAGAAATACGATATCTCAAGAAAGACTTACTTGGCAATATTTCGATTCAAAATGAATTTCTGGAGGAGATTAGGGCAACCCATTCATTTTATGAGGATGTTTTAAATAAATTTGCTGCTATGAAGAATAGGATAATTGATTTAGTATACAAAATTTAGGTAAGTCGTAAAAAAATATTCTACCCCCTCCACGTATAAAAAAAATTCTGAAAAAAAAATTATTGCGATATTTTCTTGCTTCATTTGCACTTCACTTACTTTTTCACTCGCGAGCCGCCACTGCTTGTATAAGGTATTCACAGTTGGACCCCATAATATTGTATTTTCATTAAGTTCATGTATGTATACCAAATCTCAGTCAGTTCAGATAACGGGAACTGTTTTCTACTTTTTAGCATTATGTTTTAGTCGCCCTGTACAAGACATTCACAATTGGGCTCCCTAATATTATATTGACATCGGGTTTATATAACTATACCAAATTTCAGTCAATTCCGATAACGGGAACTGTTTATTACGTTTATTTTATTTTCTACTTCTTAGTATTTTGTAGGTACCCTGTATAAGAAATCCACGATCGTCATTGGGTTTATGTATATGTACCAAATCTCACTCAATTCCGAGAACGGGAGCTGCTTCAAAATTTACTTGCAAGATTGGACTCAAATATACTAACTGTCTAACCTACAAGTGAAGTCAAAAAAAAAATTTAAAATATGATAGGTTAATGGTCTTGATGGAAAATTTTTAAACATCTATATTAAATTATCGCTAATAAAACATTTTGCAACATCCAATTCAGAATGTCTTATTTAACTCTATACCTCTTTTTCCATATTTAACACATAAGCTTTGACCAAAATATTTATTTTCTAATCCGCCCAGTGCACATAAAATCCACATTAAATGCTATCATATACCCTATGTATTACATCCGAAACCTTTAATGGGCACTGATGATGGTGATAGCTTACAATAAGCGTATTAATCCGCAACTGGAAAATGTCAGTACACTGAACGGAATTTTTTCAACACCCCGTATATTAATATATAACCCAAAATTACAAAACAATATAAAATCGAAATAATCCACATAATCGAAAGCAATTCTTCTTTTAGGTCGTTTTGCACCTGCAGAAATTATATATTTCTGCTATTATACATAAAAACAATATAAAGTTGGCGACACTTTAAATTGCTGCATATAAAGCAAAAAATAAGAATAAAACTACTTCTGAATCTTGAGTATATCGACAGAAGCAACTATTCCGAACTGAAGTACTTTAACAGTCCTTATTGAACATACTATAAGGTATAAAAATTCCTTACTATTAACTGAAAGGAAGAAATCCTTTAAAACTTAAAATACAAACTACATACCTTTAAAGCTCCAGGCCATGTAGGTATTTATTTTTTGTATTATAATTTCCGCTCGATATTTCCTTACTTTTCGGTATGTATATTCATTTTCAGCGCCCCTTACAGTATTCAAGTAGATATTTGCAAAATTTCTGGAGTTATTTCGAGGTAGCATCTCTGTTAAACTGCTTATTCTAACGTGTTCATCAAAGCTACAGCTACAGGCCTAAACTGAGAAACCTGCATAAAAGAACTGTTTATAATAAATGTAATTTTAAGAGTGACATTATGAGGATACATAAATCATCTTCAAATTTAAGTCAGCCACACCCCTTCGCATTTGAGTTTGTGCTTATTATTTCCTGAACTTTAATTTGAAATACTTGAAAAAAGACAGATTCAGTTACAACATCATTCAGATATGGAGTATGAATTATTTTTGGCATTAATTTTTGATATGCTGACCTTGAAATACTGACTGACAACTGCGGCATTTATATTATTATTTGAAGTATTTTTTATTTAGATTTAAATAGTTCAATCTACGCCAAAAGGCTTTGGGTCGTTTCTAAATTTATTTATGTGTGCGGAGTTCTTTATAATTATTCCAAGAAACTTCGGATACATTTTTATATATTAGATTATCACTGAGGCACGGTGCTGGAAATTTAGCAAATTGAGAGGTCTTGCATGTAAATCAAAAATGTTTTTACCTCCCTCGTAAAAGGGAAGTATTATAATAATGAAAAAATCACCCCCCGAGTTTTTCACAGATCTTCGTGTTTTATGATCCCTAGATGCCAGAAAACAGGTTTTCCCAATAGGGAACTAGCATAAATTTTTACTTACCAAAAAATACTAAAGATTATAAAACCACGTGGTATTTAAACATATATCTAAAAAAATCAATTTTATTTCCTCCCCGGCCGACAAAAGGCAATTAAAAAAGCTCCAAAATTCAAATTACGTCACACCACCAAAAACTAGCCAACTTAACCAAAAACGAGTCGTGACGTCATTACGTATACGCGAAATCTGGCAAATAATGGACAACATTGATAGCGTTTTGTGCTTTCAGTTTTGTTAGTCTCGAGTTTATTTTGTTCAGTTTGTTGTTTACAAATAAATATTTATTTACCAGTAATACACCCTTTTCTTTTAAATAAACATAAAATTTAAACCACAAAATCACAAAATTAAAACAAACAAAACTGCCAATACTGCCACCAACCATGACAGCTGATATTGCATTTTTTCCGGTCATTGGCGACGTTGCCATACTGGTACGATGTGACGTCAAACCGTAGTCGGCGCCAAATGCCGTGGTTTGAAATGATCCATTTGCGCGCGAACTTTTAACATTTTATTACAAAATAGGTATTAGTTTTTAAGGTGTTATATTTAAGATATTCACTTTTTATATGTAAGAGAATACAGTAATGTAATAAAAAAAAATATGCAAGTTCCCTATTCCGTCGGTCTCTCTGTTTGTTCTTGGCATAGCTTAAAAACTACTTAACAGATTGACTTCAAATTTTGGCCAAAAATTAAGGTTCATATGGGGATGAAATGGTAACATTTTGTTAAAAATCCAATACCACAGAATAAAATGGCGTGAATTGTTAAAACAAATATTAGTAAAAAACCACTCATCCAGCTTACCTGAAATGGTGCACAAAAACAAAGTATTACGTAAGAATCAACTGGTAAAATTTTGGTACGAATTCAAGATGGCGGAATAACAAGTTTTCTCAAGATCGGTCGGTCTGTCTGTCTATCAGTTCTCGGCATAGCTAAAAACTGCTAACCAGATCAACTTCAAATTTTGGTCAAAATTAAGGGTCAATGGAAACGACTTGATAATATTTTGGTAGGAATCCAAAATAAAAAGTTACTAAAACTAATTATCCAGTTTGCCTCAAATTTAGTACAAAAAATTAAGTGTTGGTACTTTAATAAAATATTTAAAAAATCGGCCTGAAAAAACTAATTCTTACAAATTTTGTGCAAGCATTAAGTGTGATGTAGAGATAAGCTGGTAAAATTGTGGTACCAATTCAAGACGGCGGAGTAAAACAACGGGCAAATAAAATGTTTAAAAAATCAACGTAAATGAATCTTTTTATTCAATTGACTTAAAAAAATCTGTTTAAAAAGTATGTATTCAATTTACCTTAAATTATGCCTAAAAACAAGTGTGGCATAGGTAGAAGCTAGTTAAATATTAGTATGTAGGTATCCAATATGGTGGAACAAAATGGCACCCAATAAATGTGTTTGAAAAGACTATGTTACTAAATGACTATGTTCGGAACTAAACTGTGGTCTTTTTGCACCATTGCTAATAAAAGGAAATATTCATAATGAGGGAAGGTCCATGCGAAGGAAATTTACCGATTTTTTATGCTGTTTGCATAAATATTTATGTCATTATATTCACATCATTTGACGCATAAAAAAATGTCAAGATGAAAACTAGAAATGTCTCGGTAAGTATTGTAAGTTATGGGTGAGAGTATTCTCTTCATTTTTAAATAGCAACTGGATAAACCGAGGTCAGAAATATCCTCCATATTTAAAACATTTACGTTTTCTAAGATTTTTTGCTTGTTTGCAGTAACAATAAGATCAAGTAGGGTTTCAGAATTATTTATAATACAAGTCGGTGAGGGTATTACTTGCTCAAAGCCGTATTTACTAAAAAAACTGGTAACAAAACTACGTTGCTAATACAAGTCCTTCAGTTAAACCTCATAAGCTCATATAAATGTGCAAGAGATATTTTTATATTATTCACTATTTAACTTACTCGTAAATTAAATAGTAAATAATTGTCGGGAAGTAACCTAAAGCAAAATTAATCCTCAGTTAAATATTTTGAAAAAAAATATTTTTTAAAATTTATAATATGGAAATGAATTAACGTATCGTGTTTAAAATAACAATGTAAACAATAGACGTAAGCCCCGTCTAATAGTTATTTGATATTTGACGTGCGGATTACGCCTACAGCTTACTTATAATTCTAATTTACGTGAACATATTAAAAAAATATTTATTTTACGCAAAACCCAGCCCATAAAACGCAAGGAACATTTCTATGATTCTAGATAAGTAACAGAGCGTATGAATATAGTAAATATGTCATTCAAAGCAATAAACCTTTAAGAGTTATTGCTAGGATTCGCTTTAGTTGATTGTTTTGATGTCGTTTTTTTGTGAAATATTTATTGTTTTCAATTATGTAAAAATGTTTTAAACGGAATAATTTTAAATATGTATAAAGGCTATCTCAAAAATCTGGGTCTCAATTTAATGAGTAATTGTCACAAACATGACGAAATATTCCAACTAAAAATACCATTTTTTGTCTCATGTGTTCTGTTCGTATCTAGCCTCGTTTTCGAGAAAAAAATAAAACTGACTTTAAACCACTTTAAAAATTATCAATGGACAACATAAAAAAAATAAAAACTATTTATTAATTACTATACATAAATTACAGAAAAATAAAAAATAAACAATTTAGACCAGGGGTGCTCAAACTTGAACTGCTGGCGATCTACCTCAATATTTTTAGACTACTTACGATCGACTCTAAGAGGCTGCAAGTATGTGTGATACAGAGTTGTCGTATATACACGATACATACACCCTACTTACCTACCTACCTGATTAGGTAGGGTGTACCGTAGCATATATAGATATTAGCTTTCCGCACAATATACATTATTTTAGTCAAGGTTTGGGTTAGGTTTAGTTAGGTTCTTCTCTACAATATCGATGAAAAAACTCATAGTTATTCAAAATTGCGAGTTTATTGGTTGTTACAAAACAAAAGAGTTACATATGGTGTTAAACTTAACTAAGGAGTGACTTTGATTGTTGAAGCGTGGTACTGTATATCCTCAGCATACTTTTCATAAGATGGTGCGCAACCACTGAGTGCTAATCGCAAGCATGATGACATATGATCGTCAGTTAGTCGATTGCGATATTTTGACTTAATTATCTTCATTTCAGAAAATGCAGACTCGCACAAGTAAGTTGACCCAAACATTGCTGTCAGCTGAAGGGCGATTTGCCTTAGATTCGGATATTTATCTTCAGATATAAAACACCAGAAATTTGTATCAGATACTGTAGCTTTGAGATGTATATCTGATATAATCTGCACTAACTCATTTTCAACAGAACATGAGTTCATATTAAACTAACTTGCTATTTCAGTAGCTAATTCCTCAATGTTTTTACATGAAAAAGGATAACTCATAAATGATGCTACATTTGCCAATTTACTAAAATCATAAAAACGCATTTCGAATTGTTCCAAAATATTTGATAATTCAGCCTCATACGTATCATAATTCAACTGAGGAACCATTGCTTTCAAAGACGGAACAAGTTTCAGATCCTTTCTTTTCAGTTGGTCTATCATAAGTTGCAATTTACTTTTGAATGCGTTTACTGCGCTAATCATCTCAATAACAGTTTTTCCTTTACCTTGAAGCTCCAAGTTAATGGTGTTTAAGTGCATTGTGATGTCAGTCAAAAATGCCAAATCAGTCAGCCATTTTTCGTTTCTCAACTCTTTCGTCTAGAAAAGCTGTTATTTCGGGCAATAATTCTTGAAACCTTTCTAGGAATTTTCCGCGACTCAACCACCTGACGTCCGTGAGAAGAACTAAATCAATGCTTGACAATTTTTGTTGCAATGCCCATAATTTCCTCCGTGTTTAAAACTTTTGAACACAAAACTTGTTGATGTATAATGCAATAGATTGAAAAAAATGAAGGGAAATCTTCATTAGCTTGACACAATGCCACAAAACCATTTTTGTTTCCAGTCATTGCTGGTGCTCCATCGGTTGTAATGCACACTAATTTATATATTGGTAGCTTGTAGTTTTTTACAAAATTGAAGAAAACGTCATATATATCTTCGCCACGGGTCTTCCCCTTCAGAGGAATGATTGTCAAAAATTCTTCCTTAGCCAACATGTTATTGAATACCATCCGAATAAAAATACACAGCTGAGCAGTGTCTGTCATATCGGTGGATTCGTCGAACTGTAAAGAAAAGTATGTACATTCCATGATTTCATTTTTTAGTTTATCTGCCATGTCCTCACTCATGACTTCAATACGCCTTGTGACAGTCGGACGAGATAACTGAAGTTCTCTAATAGCAGACATGATTTCTGTTTTATTTTTAAAATCTCCAAATAAAGTCTCACCCGCTTCAATAAATGCTTCCTTCACCACCGATCCGTCTTCGAATGGTTTCTTGTGTTTCGCCAATATATGAGATATTTTAAATCACGCGATCGTAGCAGCTTTTGATTATTTGGTTGGTCTTGTGAACATGGTTTGTACGTACTTTTCGTTTTCTTGATTCACTCTGTGGCGGAAAATCCTTTTCATAGTTTTTTTGAACCGTTTTATGATGCCTCTCTAAGTTACCAAGCTTAGGTATTGCAACTGACGCACGACAAATAAGACAAATGCACTTGTCCTTCACCATACAAAACAAAAATTCTTCCTCCCAATCGTTATTAAAATGATACGTTTTTAGATTTCTTCGCTGCACTCATTTTGTACTATTTAATAATAAACTTTGTATCGACGTAGTATTGCCTTCAAGTTGCAATTCAAAATGACTCCAATTCCTGCAGGCGCAACATTTATATCGGCGTGAACGAAAGTCTCGAATGTTCCCGTCAAAGGCGCCGCCCGAAATTTCTAAAAAAGCGGCAAGAATAAAAAACGAGGCTTTTCTTTGACAAGTACCGCACGTTCCTCTGATAAAGCCGCTTTTTGCCGCTAGCAGAGTGTTATTTTATTACGTAATACATTTTTGTAATTTAGTTAAGTACCTACTTATTAAAACATTTTTTCTTCTCGAGACTACTCAAAAAGCACTTGCGATCGACTGGTCTATCGCGATCGACCGTTTGAGCACCCCTGATTTAGACCTTAAAGTGGATGAACAAAATGAGTACCATCTGATAAAATACACGACTGCAATCGCTTCGTCATTGATTGTCTGACACGTTCAAAAATCCCTGGAGTATTTGATTTCTTAGGTCGTTCTCAAGGAGTTTTATAAACCAGAGCCTTCAGATGACCTCATAAATAGAAAACTAGATGATTCATATCAGGACTACAAGCCGGCCAATTTTGAGGTCCTGTACGTCCGATCCAGCGATTAGGGTAAGTAATGTCGAGATGCTGACGAGCAAGAACTCTAAAATGAGCTGGGCCCCGTCGTGCATAAACCACATATCCGTTCTTACATGTAGGGATAGATCTTCTAACAAATTGGGTAGATGTTCTCTCGAAATGTCTGTGTAGGATTCACCTGTTAACCTTGCTGGTAAAAAAAGGCCAATTAGGTAGTCATCAATAATTCTTACCGTTACGTTCAGCGGAAATTGTTGCCGAAAATGACATTCTCTAACAACGTGGTGCTTTTCGTCGGCCCAAAAATGATTGTTATGATAATTAATGATAGCATCTCGTGAAAAATTTGCCTCATCCGTACATAAAATGTTTGGTAAAAAGTTGTTATTGTGTGCCACCGTATGAAGCAACCACCTACAAAACATTAATCTTGGGTGAAAATCCCGAGGCAGTAAAGCTTGAACCCGATGTATGTGATGTGGGTACAGTAGATTTCTTTTTAAAACTTTCGAAACTGTTTTTGGGCTGCCTTGAAGCTGTGGTGCAACCTTCCTGGTACTATTTGAAGGATCTTCTTTGACCGCATTAAGTATAGCTTCTTCTAGTTCATATCTTGCATACATCGTTCTAAATATTTTGGACCACATGGAATTACTCTGTTAGGATATCTGTCTGTCTAAACATTTATCTTATTTGATATAATTTTTCTATATTGAAATCGTTGTAGGTTAGAAATTTTAACAGGTTATGGAGGAGCATGATTTTTTTAAAATTTATATATTTTTTGAATAATTTGGCAACTTTGAAATAAAATGCAAAACCAAATATAGTGCTATATGGAGAATTTCTTGAGAAATCTAAATATTTAAAAATATATAGGGTGTCCCTTTTAAAAAAAGATGATTCTTAGTATTTGAAAAAAAACCTGCCTGTAAAGTGTACTATTTTCCTGGACTATTGAGTCCTTACTAGAAATTCAGTGCTATTTATATTTCACAAAATATTGATTTGATATTTTCGCTTTAATAAAACGAGATTTGCTGTTTGTATAAAACAAATTTGTGTAATTAGGGAATTCGCTATAGACATCATTTTCGATTACACCTATTAAGAATATCTCTTTTGATAAATTTATAATTGACTTCAAATTTAACTTTTTCGTCTGTTAAGTTTATTTTTGATAAAGGTAAAGGACCCGAAGGGTAAATAAAAACAATATCAAGTAATCTGAAAGCTCCCAATTTAAATATTCAAAAACAGTTTGTACCTAATTATAATATAAAGATAACTCAAGATACCGTATTTCATTAAGTAATAAACAGATATAACTTTCGCTTGTATGTTGTTATAAATACTGAAAATCTTGGGGATTTAGAAGTTTTACAAAAAATAATTTATTTATTATTTATTTATTTGTTTAGCGCGTCAACCACACAGATTAATTAATACACTTGCAAGTTATATGCGATCGAATAATTTACAATCTTTGAAAAACTTTAACACGTTGTTTAGATATTTGTAAAAGATGTCTTCTACGTGATTCTGGATTTTGTATTTAAGTCCTCCTGCGGTGAACGTTGGGCAGTCTACTAATACATGTTGCACTAATAACGGTACTGAACACATCCTGAAAACGGGTTGATCCTTTTTTGAGATCGGATAACTGTGCGTTAGCCTTGTGTGACCGATTCCAAGTCTATTGATAATCGTTTGGTCATAGTTTAATAAATCAGCGTATATGTTCGGTGGTTTTCGATTGCTTAAGTTGCAGTTCCATTTCCGGACACTGGGTTTACACGTAGGAAGTTTGGATGATGATCTGTCCCATTCCCTTTGCCACGTTGACATCGTCTCGTTTTTTTATGTAGCACTTTAAATCACTGCTTAGTCTATTTGATACCATCACAGAGTTGGTGTCTTTCTTGGCGCTCCTAACGTTGTAAAATTGTTCCTATGTGTGATGGAACCACATACATGCCATCACTTTCTCCCTTTGCTTACAGATTATAAAGAACTCTTGGGACTAAGAGACGTTTGGAAAAGGGACGTTGAATTTATGGAGTTAAGGGAGTCTGAGAGGATCCCGAAAAATCTGCAGTTGCCTCGCTGTACATGAATTAAAGCCTCAACTATTGCTTAAAGTTCTATTGTGTACGTATTCGTATATTGGATGAGTTTGAATCTGAGGATAAAGTTGGGGGTAAATACAGTGGCAACTTTATTGTTGCATCCTCACTAAAATGCCAGAAAAGACACACATCAGTTAAAACTAAACAATTAAAATATTTTAAGAGTTAAAATAAAATAAGAAAAACTAGATTTACAGAAATTGTTACATAAACGACACCCGACAAAAATCAGGCCAGTTTTATCAAAATGCAATCATCTTATAGGAGAGTCGCAATACAAGTTAATAATATGAAATTAATTGTTATACTTACAATTAAACTTCTTTTGGTATCAATAAAATAAAAAAAAAACAGATTTACAGAAATTGTGACAGAAAGGACCCGATAAATATAAGGCCAGTTTTATCAAAATGCAATCAACTTATAGGAAAGCCGCAACACAAGTTATTAATATAAAATTAATTATCATACTTACAATTAAACCTCTTTTGGTGTCAAATAAATGATTAAAACTAAAATCTAAAAACTGTCACTTTTTTGAAACTTCCCTTGGTGAACTTGGACGCATCGGTATAGATTTTGTCCCGTACAGATTATTTAGTATCAACTGTGGTTCCGATTTAATTAAGTTATGAGGTGTTTCTTCGTTATTGTACTAAAAGAGCTTCCTTATAATAAAGGGTTTTTGAATGGTCCATGCAGGAGGTAAGAAGCGCCCATCCTGGAAAAAAATTTGGATATGAAATATTTTATTAAATGTTTTTTCTCAAATATTTAAAAAGGTTTAGATTAGCTGTTAAGTCGTCATTTATAATTTTTATCCTACCGTTAGAGTAGTGTATTATTTGGGGTTAGGATCCAATAAAAACATTTTTTTTATTTGTCGACGTTTCCAACTTTATTGTTGCATCCTCAGGACACTAAAATGCCAGAAATGGAACACATATTCATGGGTTAAAACTAAACAATTAAAATATTTTAAGAGTTAAAATAAAATACGAAAAACCAGATTTACAGAAATTGTTATAGAAAGGACTCGATAAATATAAGGCCAGATTTATGAAAATGCAATCAACTTATAGGAGAGACGCACCACAAGTTATTAACATAAAATTAATTGTCATACTTACAATTAAACCTCTTTTGGTGTCAAATAAATGATTAAAACTAAAATCTAAAAACTGTCACTTTTTTGAAACTTCCCTTGGTGAACTTGGACGCATCGGTATAGATTTTGTCTCGTACAGATTATTTAGATTAAGTTATGAGGTGTTTCTTCGTTATTGTACTAAAAGAGCTTCCTTATAATAAAGGGTTTTTGAATGGTCCATGCAGGAGGTAAGAAGCGCTCACCCTGGAAAAAATTTGGATATGAAATATTTTATTAAATGTTTTTTCTCAAATATTTAAAAAGGTTTAGATTAGCTGTTAAGTCGTCATTTATAATTTTTATCCTAGCGTTAGAGTAGTGTATTATTTGGGGTTAGGATCCAATAAAAACATTTTTTTTTATTTGTCGACGTTTCCAACTTTATTGTTACATCCTCAGGACACTAAAATGCCAGAAATGGAACACATATTTATGGGTTAAAACTAAACAATTAAAATATTTTAAGAGTTAAAATAAAATACGAAAAACCAGATTTACAGAAATTGTTATAGAAAGGACTCGATAAATATAAGGCCAGATTTATGAAAATGCAATCAACTTATAGGAGAGCCGCAACACAAGTTATTAATATAAAATTAATTGTCATACTTACAATTAAACCTCTTTTGGTGTCAAATAAATGATTAAAACTAAAATCTAAAAACTGTCACTTTTTTGAAACTTCCCTTGGTGAACTTGGACGCATCGGTATAGATTTTGTCTCGTACAGATTATTTAGTATCAACTGTGGTTCCGATTTAATTAAGTTATGAGGTGTTTCTTCGTTATTGTACTAAAAGAGCTTCCTTATAATAAAGGGTTTTTGAATGGTCCATGCAGGAGGTAAGAAGCGCTCATCCTGGAAAAAATTTGGATATGAAATATTTTATTAAATGTTTTTTCTCAAATATTTAAAAAGGTTTAGATTAGCTGTTAAGTCGTCATTTATAATTTTTATCCTACCGTTAGAGTAGTGTATTATTTGGGGCTAGGATCCAATAAAAACATTTTTTTTTATTTGTCGACGTTTCCAACTTTATTGTTGCATCCTCAGGACACTAAAATGCCAGAAATGGAACACATATTCATGGGTTAAAACTAAACAATTAAAATATTTTAAGAGTTAAAATAAAATACGAAAAACCAGATTTACAGAAATTGTTATAGAAAGGACTCGATAAATATAAGGCCAGATTTATGAAAATGCAATCAACTTATAGGAGAGACGCAACACAAGTTATTAATATAAAATTAATTGTCATACTTACAATTAAACCTCTTTTGGTGTCAAATAAATGATTAAAACTAAAATCTAAAAACTGTCACTTTTTTGAAACTTCCCTTGGTGAACTTGGACGCATCGGTATAGATTTTGTCTCGTACAGATTATTTAGATTAAGTTATGAGGTGTTTCTTCGTTATTGTACTAAAAGAGCTTCCTTATAATAAAGGGTTTTTGAATGGTCCATGCAGGAGGTAAGAAGCGCTCACCCTGGAAAAAATTTGGATATGAAATATTTTATTAAATGTTTTTTCTCAAATATTTAAAAAGGTTTAGATTAGCTGTTAAGTCGTCATTTATAATTTTTATCCTACCGTTAGAGTAGTGTATTATTTGGGGTTAGGATCCAATAAAAACATTTTTTTTTATTTGTCGACGTTTCCAACTTTATTGTTACATCCTCAGGACACTAAAATGCCAGAAATGGAACACATATTCATGGGTTAAAACTAAACAATTAAAATATTTTAAGAGTTAAAATAAAATACGAAAAACCAGATTTACAGAAATTGTTATAGAAAGGACTCGATAAATATAAGGCCAGATTTATGAAAATGCAATCAACTTATAGGAGAGCCGCAACACAAGTTATTAATATAAAATTAATTGTCATACTTACAATTAAACCTCTTTTGGTGTCAAATAAATGATTAAAACTAAAATCTAAAAACTGTCACTTTTTTGAAACTTCCCTTGGTGAACTTGGACGCATCGGTATAGATTTTGTCTCGTACAGATTATTTAGTATCAACTGTGGTTCCGATTTAATTAAGTTATGAGGTGTTTCTTCGTTATTGTACTAAAAGAGCTTCCTTATAATAAAGGGTTTTTGAATGGTCCATGCAGGAGGTAAGAAGCGCTCATCCTGGAAAAAATTTGGATATGAAATATTTTATTAAATGTTTTTTCTCAAATATTTAAAAAGGTTTAGATTAGCTGTTAAGTCGTCATTTATAATTTTTATCCTACCGTTAGAGTAGTGTATTATTTGGGGTTAGGATCCAATAAAAACATTTTTTTTTTATTTGTCGACGTTTCCAACTTTATTGTTGCATCCTCAGGACACTAAAATGCCAGAAATGGAACACATATTCATGGGTTAAAACTAAACAATTAAAATATTTTAAGAGTTAAAATAAAATACGAAAAACCAGATTTACAGAAATTGTTATAGAAAGGACTCGATAAATATAAGGCCAGATTTATGAAAATGCAATCAACTTATAGGAGAGACGCAACACAAGTTATTAATATAAAATTAATTGTCATACTTACAATTAAACCTCTTTTGGTGTCAAATAAATGATTAAAACTAAAATCTAAAAACTGTCACTTTTTTGAAACTTCCCTTGGTGAACTTGGACGCATCGGTATAGATTTTGTCTCGTACAGATTATTTAGATTAAGTTATGAGGTGTTTCTTCGTTATTGTACTAAAAGAGCTTCCTTATAATAAAGGGTTTTTGAATGGTCCATGCAGGAGGTAAGAAGCGCCCATCCTGGAAAAAATTTGGATATGAAATATTTTATTAAATGTTTTTTCTCAAATATTTAAAAAGGTTTAGATTAGCTGTTAAGTCGTCATTTATAATTTTTATCCTACCGTTAGAGTAGTGTATTATTTGGGGTTAGGATCCAATAAAAACATTTTTTTTTATTTGTCGACGTTTCCAACTTTATTGTTGCATCCTCAGGACACTAAAATGCCAGAAATGGAACACATATTCATGGGTTAAAACTAAACAATTAAAATATTTTAAGAGTTAAAATAAAATACGAAAAACCAGATTTACAGAAATTGTTATAGAAAGGACTCGATAAATATAAGGCCAGATTTATGAAAATGCAATCAACTTATAGGAGAGCCGCAACACAAGTTATTAATATAAAATTAATTGTCATACTTACAATTAAACCTCTTTTGGTGTCAAATAAATGATTAAAACTAAAATCTAAAAACTGTCACTTTTTTGAAACTTTCCTTGGTGAACTTGGACGCATCGGTATAGATTTTGTCTCGTACAGATTATTTAGATTAAGTTATGAGGTGTTTCTTCGTTATTGTACTAAAAGAGCTTCCTTATAATAAAGGGTTTTTGAATGGTCCATGCAGGAGGTAAGAAGCGCTCATCCTGGAAAAAATTTGGATATGAAATATTTTATTAAATGTTTTTTCTCAAATATTTAAAAAGGTTTAGATTAGCTGTTAAGTCGTCATTTATAATTTTTATCCTACCGTTAGAGTAGTGTATTATTTGGGGTTAGGATCCAATAAAAACATTTTTTTTTTATTTGTCGACGTTTCCAACTTTATTGTTACATCCTCAGGACACTAAAATGCCAGAAATGGAACACATATTCATGGGTTAAAACTAAACAATTAAAATATTTTAAGAGTTAAAATAAAATACGAAAAACCAGATTTACAGAAATTGTTATAGAAAGGACTCGATAAATATAAGGCCAGATTTATGAAAATGCAATCAACTTATAGGAGAGCCGCAACACAAGTTATTAATATAAAATTAATTGTCATACTTACAATTAAACCTCTTTTGGTGTCAAATAAATGATTAAAACTAAAATCTAAAAACTGTCACTTTTTTGAAACTTCCCTTGGTGAACTTGGACGCATCGGTATAGATTTTGTCTCGTACAGATTATTTAGATTAAGTTATGAGGTGTTTCTTCGTTATTGTACTAAAAGAGCTTCCTTATAATAAAGGGTTTTTAAATGGTCCATGCAGGAGGTAAGAAGCGCTCATCCTGGAAAAAATTTGGATATGAAATATTTTATTAAATGTTTTTTCTCAAATATTTAAAAAGGTTTAGATTAGCTGTTAAGTCGTCATTTATAATTTTTATCCTACCGTTAGAGTAGTGTATTATTTGGGGTTAGGATCCAATAAAAACATTTTTTTTTTATTTGTCGACGTTTCCAACTTTATTGTTACATCCTCAGGACACTAAAATGCCAGAAATGGAACACATATTCATGGGTTAAAACTAAACAATTAAAATATTTTAAGAGTTAAAATAAAATACGAAAAACCAGATTTACAGAAATTGTTATAGAAAGGACTCGATAAATATAAGGCCAGATTTATGAAAATGCAATCAACTTATAGGAGAGCCGCAACACAAGTTATTAATATAAAATTAATTATCATACTTACAATTAAACCTCTTTTGGTGTCAAATAAATGATTAAAACTAAAATCTAAAAACTGTCACTTTTTTGAAACTTTCCTTGGTGAACTTGGACGCATCGGTATAGATTTTGTCTCGTACAGATTATTTAGATTAAGTTATGAGGTGTTTCTTCGTTATTGTACTAAAAGAGCTTCCTTATAATAAAGGGTTTTTAAATGGTCCATGCAGGAGGTAAGAAGCGCTCATCCTGGAAAAAATTTGGATATGAAATATTTTATTAAATGTTTTTTCTCAAATATTTAAAAAGGTTTAGATTAGCTGTTAAGCCGTCATTTATAATTTTTATCCTACCGTTAGAGTAGTGTATTATTTGGGGTTAGGATCCAATAAAAACATTTTTTTTTTATTTGTCGACGTTTCCAACTTTATTGTTGCATCCTCAGGACACTAAAATGCCAGAAATGGAACACATATTCATGGGTTAAAACTAAACAATTAAAATATTTTAAGAGTTAAAATAAAATACGAAAAACCAGATTTACAGAAATTGTTATAGAAAGGACTCGATAAATATAAGGCCAGATTTATGAAAATGCAATCAACTTATAGGAGAGCCGCAACACAAGTTATTAATATAAAATTAATTGTCATACTTACAATTAAACCTCTTTTGGTGTCAAATAAATGATTAAAACTAAAATCTAAAAACTGTCACTTTTTTGAAACTTCCCTTGGTGAACTTGGACGCATCGGTATAGATTTTGTCTCGTACAGATTATTTAGTATCAACTGTGGTTCCGATTTAATTAAGTTATGAGGTGTTTCTTCGTTATTGTACTAAAAGAGCTTCCTTATAATAAAGGGTTTTTGAATGGTCCATGCAGGAGGTAAGAAGCGCTCATCCTGGAAAAAATTTGGATATGAAATATTTTATTAAATGTTTTTTCTCAAATATTTAAAAAGGTTTAGATTAGCTGTTAAGTCGTCATTTATAATTTTTATCCTACCGTTAGAGTAGTGTATTATTTGGGGTTAGGATCCAATAAAAACATTTTTTTTTTATTTGTCGACGTTTCCAACTTTATTGTTGCATCCTCAGGACACTAAAATGCCAGAAATGGAACACATATTCATGGGTTAAAACTAAACAATTAAAATATTTTAAGAGTTAAAATAAAATACGAAAAACCAGATTTACAGAAATTGTTATAGAAAGGACTCAATAAATGTAAAGCCAGATTTATGAAAATTCAATCAACTTATAGGAGAGCCGCAACACAAGTTATTAATATAAAATTAATTGTCATACTTACAATTAAACCTCTTTTGGTGTCAAATAAATGATTAAAACTAAAATCTAAAAACTGTCACTTTTTTGAAACTTCCCTTGGTGAACTTGGACGCATCGGTATAGATTTTGTCTCGTACAGATTATTTAGTATCAACTGTGGTTCCGATTTAATTAAGTTATGAGGTGTTTCTTCGTTATTGTACTAAAAGAGCTTCCTTATAATAAAGGGTTTTTGAATGGTCCATGCAGGAGGTAAGAAGCGCTCATCCTGGAAAAAATTTGGATATGAAATATTTTATTAAATGTTTTTTCTCAAATATTTAAAAAGGTTTAGATTAGCTGTTAAGCCGTCATTTATAATTTTTATCCTACCGTTAGAGTAGTGTATTATTTGGGGTTAGGATCCAATAAAAACATTTTTTTTTTTTTATTTGTCGACGTTTCCAACTTTATTGTTACATCCTCAGGACACTAAAATGCCAGAAATGGAACACATATTCATGGGTTAAAACTAAACAATTAAACTATTTTAAGAGTTAAAATAAAATACGAAAAACCAGATTTACAGAAATTGTTATAGAAAGGACTCGATAAATATAAGGCCAGATTTATGAAAATGCAATCAACTTATAGGAGAGCCGCAACACAAGTTATTAATATAAAATTAATTGTCATACTTACAATTAAACCTCTTTTGGTGTCAAATAAATGATTAAAACTAAAATCTAAAAACTGTCACTTTTTTGAAACTTTCCTTGGTGAACTTGGACGCATCGGTATAGATTTTGTCTCGTACAGATTATTTAGATTAAGTTATGAGGTGTTTCTTCGTTATTGTACTAAAAGAGCTTCCTTATAATAAAGGGTTTTTAAATGGTCCATGCAGGAGGTAAGAAGCGCTCATCCTGGAAAAAATTTGGATATGAAATATTTTATTAAATGTTTTTTCTCAAATATTTAAAAAGGTTTAGATTAGCTGTTAAGCCGTCATTTATAATTTTTATCCTACCGTTAGAGTAGTGTATTATTTGGGGTTAGGATCCAATAAAAACATTTTTTTTTTATTTGTCGACGTTTCCAACTTTATTGTTGCATCCTCAGGACACTAAAATGCCAGAAATGGAACACATATTCATGGGTTAAAACTAAACAATTAAAATATTTTAAGAGTTAAAATAAAATACGAAAAACCAGATTTACAGAAATTGTTATAGAAAGGACTCGATAAATATAAGGCCAGATTTATGAAAATGCAATCAACTTATAGGAGAGACGCACCACAAGTTATTAATACGAAATTAATTGTTATACTTACAATTAAACTTCTTTTGGTGTCAAATAAAAGATTAAAACTAAAAAAAAAACAAAAAACTGTCCTTTTTTTGACACCCTTTGGTGAATTTGAACGCATCAGAATAGATTTTGTCCTGTTGTTGCCTGGACACCAATAAATACAGAGTTTTTATTTGACATTTAGTTGCCTCTTTTTAAAGGAAAAATGGCTTTATACAGTGTCCAAGAGCGTTTAAATCTTCATGAATGTTACATAAGAAATAATAAGAGTCCAGCATTAGTCCTGCGGTAGTATCGGTTGTTGTATCCTGCAAGACGGATACCCACGAAACATATTTTTTTACGAATTGTTCGTGATCTTGAACGTAGAGTGGTAATCAATAAACAAAAACGGCGCCCAAAAAATGTTCTAACAGAAGAAAAGCAATTAGAAATTCTCCTGTATTTTGAAGAAAACAACGAAAATCCGCAAAGATAATAACTACCATCCGTTCAAATCTTTACCAGTTCAGGAATTATTCCAACAGGACTTTCAAACAAGGCTTTTTTATTGTTCTCTCATGATGGACCACCATTTTGAAACTGACATTTTTAAAAATATTTTATTTACCGATGAGGCAATTTTCAATACGGCCGGCATGTTAAACCGAAAAAATACTCATTACTGGTGTAACTCAAATGAACATCGTGTAAAAGAAATGAAAAAACAGGCTCGGAGAAGTGTTTATGTGTGGTGTGGTATTATCGGTGATCGAATAATAGGTCCAGTATTTTATGACTTTGTTCTGAATGGTGAGAGGTATTTAAATTTGTTAGAGAACGAAATATTTCCGTTAATTGACAATCTGCCAAACGATATTAAAGAAGGGCTTGTTTATGAATTTTTTTATGGGGCAACCTAAAAAACGTGTATAAAAAAGGTGTAATACTTTTCAAGATTTAAAAAGGAGAATTAGGCAATGTTATTGCGAGAATTGAAACCACGTATACTACTTGTATTGCCAAAGACGGGGGTTATGTCGAAAATGTTTTGTAATAAGTAATTAGTTACTTTCTTTCTTGCATTACTTGTTGATTTAATGTTAAATTTAATTGTAATGTTAAAAAAAAACTTAGAACAGGATATTATTTAAGTTTAGTTAGATTTTTAACAAAAATACCCGAATTATTATAGAAAATTGGTCATAACTTCTAAACTACTAATTTTTGGAATATAATTTATATATATGGAATGATGCAGGATTAAATCCTAAACGCAATAAAAGTGCTAAATACAGAGTGTTCCATTTAAAAAAATTTAGTTTTTTTAGTTTCAAAAACGTTTTTTTTTATGGTCATTTGTGACCACACTGTATAATGGATTTTCGCACTTTATAGGTCATCCATAACCAAAATTCACAATTTTAGTCTTCAGGTGTGAAAAAAATCACATTTTTCCAAAAACCTGTTTTTCCGAAAAAAATTAGAAAAGTTAATTTTTCTCAAAAACTACTCAAAATTTCGTATGCTATGATGACAAAAAATACTCAAAATCAACCGTAGAATTAGAATTTCTAAAAACATTCATACCATTTCATTAAAAAGAAAAAAGTTGGTTACTCTCCTGGCACAACGGAACACCCCGTATACATAAAAATATTATAAATAAAAAATATACTTTGCGTCAAATACTTTTTGTATTTAACTTTTTTTTCTCAGTGTCTTATTTATTGAGATAAAGTATAGGAGCATCATAAGTGGACCACCCTGTACACAATTATCCAGTGTTATATTACACTTGATAATTGTGTATGTAAATATAATAAGAATAAACTATATAGTAGTTAACTAATGACGTTAATCTAAATTAAACTAGGTATATTTAGAACTAGATTTAGTACAAGGATAATCTGTGAAAAGGTTTCAGGCCTTTGTGATTATGCGTGTTTTTAAGGGCAGTTAGACCAACTTCAACTCCCACCTGAGCGTAGGCCCGAGGTCTCTTAAATTTAAATGATATGAGGCAATTCAAAGATCAGACAATAGAGGCCTAATTAAAGTTTGGATGTACTTGGGAGTAATATAAATTATAGACAATGCTAACAACATGAAAGTGTCAAGTGCACCGCTTGATGAAACTTAGAATCTCTGAAAAAGGTTTCCATCCCAAATACTCTCCTAGATCCCATTTAATTCTATCAGGATTAAATCTTAAGCAAGAATGAAGCAGCAGTATCTAAGAAAATACAAAAGTACTTCATCAGGTCCAGGGTCTTTCTCAACATTCAGCGTAGTCGCTTTGGCAAGGACTTCTGAAATTGATTTGTTCAATTTATGTATCGTATTGTATGTATCAACAGTAGAATTCGAGTATACGATAGCAAAATAAATGATATACACATTGATTACTTGAATACCCAAGGAACTGCTAGAGTTAATGTAGCACACGGATTTGGAAAAATCAATACGATACATACAATACAAAGTTCATACAATTTACTATGGAAAGTTCACCTCGAGTAATTCGCCGCCGTCGAGCAGCTCACATCACTCGCAATGTATCGCAATCGCAATTCACCGAGCTATTTAACCTCTCCCCCCCTTTAGTTTATTCTCTAGTTAATTATTAATATTCGCATCAGTATTATAAAACCGTCACTATAAATATTAAAATCAAATTAAAACAAATGCCAACACTATTCAAGGCAACCACATCAAATGATATCCAGTTCTTCTAGTGCATCTAATCTAGCGCCTGCACCGACTTTCACGCATTGTCTGAAGAAACATACAATTAGCAATATAAGGTGTCAGAAGCCAGTTTAGCTCTTCCGAATTATCGTCGGCACCTCCAGTTTTCAGATGACTTTAACACAATAGAGTAAGGGGAACAGTTTCTGCTTTTTGATTCCGGCCCAGAGCATAAAAAGACATTGATATTTTCCAAGCGATATAATCTTCAACTTCTGGCGCATAGTAACACTAGATTATCGATGAAACATTTAAAAGAGTATCGGCTTGAGAAAGAAAACTTTACGTTGCACTGTTGTAACATACATTTGAGTCATCACTATCTCCAGCAAAAATTACCAAGGATTTCGAAGATGCTATGACAAGTGCATGCAGACAGGAATTTCCATAACCGAGACATCGAGGATATTTTCCTCACTTCACACAATACATTCTTTGAAATATCAAAGTTGTGGCTTGAAAGGAAATATGAAATCGATCTTGACTTTGCTTTAAGGTATGTTTCCATCAATCGCATTTGTACCACAGGACGGGCATTCGCCGCCCTCAAAGATGACCTTCACATTCTTTTATGTACATTTATTTAGGGCAGCCATGTCAAACTCAAAGTCACTGGTGGGCCAAAAGCATGAAGAGCATCGGCTAGTTGGGCCGCAAAACCTTATCTTAAAGAAGACAAATTACAAACATCTACAAAAAACTACAAACATTAAATTCTTTTGCCTGATATTTGACATCTTTTGTCTTTAATTAAGTTGCCTATTTGTGGCGCGAATTTATCGGCGGAAATAACTTTTAAAACTGCGTCCAAGTGTGCGTTCGTCAATCGCGATCTTGCGGGAGATTTGTTTGCTTTCATCAAAGAAAATAGTTGTTCACACTTATAGGTACATCCAAACATTGACAGGATTTTACAGGCAAATTTTCTCATATCTTGGTATTGAACAGGCAAGTACTTATATAATTCGAATGTACCAACACTATCAATTTTTTGTTTCAAATGGGTCTGACACTGAATCTCAACTACTTCCATTTGCAAGTGAGGGGGAACTTTATCAATATCGGTAGTGAAAAGACCAGTAAATAGAGAAAAATTGTTTTCTTGGGTCTTAAAATCCTGAAAATGCTTCTCAAATTCTGCCAGAAGGCTTTTCATTTTCTCTGAATTTATTTTGTATGATATTGGGATACTTGTGCTTTCGTAATATGCCTTACAAGTCAAAAAATGTGACAGATTATCCTCTGCTAACTGTTTTTCCCACAACATCATCTTACACTTTCACATGTTCATGCATATCTGTAATAACTTGAAGTGGTCCTTGCAATTTCGTATTTAAGTCCGACAAGTGTTTTGTGACATCTACCATAAATGAAGGATCTTGTAAAAAAGGTACATCGCATAATAAGCTGACATCTTCTCCTTTTGTTTCCATGAGAACGAGTATTTCTTCTTTGAGTTTCCAAAACCGGTCGAGTACTATAGAACACGAAAGCCATCGCACCTCTGCATAACCAGTGTACTCACTTTCTACATCACGTAAAAATGCAGAAAACTGTGGCTGACTAAGGCCTTGTGACCTTATGAAGTTTATATATAGTAATAAAACTTCTTGGTGGATTATACAATGAATATGATGAAAATCTGGTTTGTCACTGCCCGTTTCTCTGATCTTTCTCTGTAATATTTTAACGAAGCCATTTTTTATTCCAGTCATTGAAGGAGCTCCGTCTGTTGCGACGGAACACAGTTTTGACAAATCAATCTAAATTGTACTCTACAGCATTGAAAATATCCTTTCCAGTTGTTGTATCATGCAATGGTACTACTTCCAGTAATTCTTCATACACATTGATATCTGTATCAACCGCACGAAGAAAAACAGCGAGTTGCGCCACACCACACACATCCGTACTTTGGTCACAGGCAATAGAAAATGCAATGAAAGAGTCTGATTTTGTTTTTATCTGGTCACTTACATATATTGGCAGCCAACTCAGTAACTCTTTCAGCGACAGTATTCCGGGACAAGGATATATTTTGAAATGCCTTCACGCTCCCGGGACTTACAATTGCCGCGGCCTTTACAAGGCACTCTTTTATAAATTCACTTTCAAGAAATGAAAGAAAAAACATAAGCTGTGGACCTTTCAACCGTGATTTTAACTTATTTAACTCTTCGTTTCTGACTATGCCTGTATACTTGTCAAACATAGTTTTATGAATATCATAGTGACGTTTTATATTATATAATTTTGGGACACCGACTGTACTATTACAAATCAAACAAATAATTTTTTCTTTCACTTCACAAAAAAAACTCTAAATCCCACTTTTCTTGAAAGATACGATGCTCATCTACAAGTTTCCTCTTACTTCCACTTGGTTTTGAAAGAGACATGTTAAAAACTGTATCCGAAATAAATTATAATAAGTACTGTTAAGTGTTGTAACAATAAGTGCGTAACTCAACTAGAAACTCTATCGTAACTGACTAAACACTGAACGACTGAACTCAATCTCATCGTCATCTGCGTTTTTTCGCGATAGAATTTCATGGAACAAGCCAGATAACTTTTTGCTTTAGGTTTTAGGTTGAGTATGTGTAGTTCATCCTCCTAAACATAGATGGCACTATGTATTATTGTACATTTTATTATACCAATCGTTGTTGCAGCGGAGCGCGCTTTCAAAAACGGTTTCCAACTTGTTCGCTGGCCGCATTATCTGGCTGTTTTCAAAACTGATTTGGGCCACAGAAAAATGCTCATTGGGCCGCATGCGGCCCGCGGGCCGTATGTTTGACATGGCTAATTTAGCCGTTGTAATTGTATTCTATAAAATATAATTGTAATATTAATTTGAAATATAGATGGAAATAAACTCTGAATTGTATAAAGGTTTAAACCTATTGTTTTCCAATTATGCAAAAAAGCCATTCCTTATTGAGTCTGAAAATAATATAAAAGATAGAAAATGTAATGATTTCTCCTAACGTTGTTTATGACATAATTCTAATCACTAACTATATTTTATTTAAAAATACTGACATTAAGCAAATATTTGTTTTCAGATAGTAGTAAAATTCACCACTTAGCTTGAGTTATTATAGCAAGTCTTTAGTAGTTTCAAACAGGTTCAGTGTTAATATAATTCTTTAGCTAGTCATCAGTGCAATTTATGTTATCTGGTGTGTAATTTTGCATAGCAGTTACGTTTTTGAATTAAGGTGAATATACTCTCTTCAAAACGGAATGTGTAATACTCCTAACGAATAATTTTAAAAGTTTTTGATAAAGAAGAACATTAATTATCTGTTTAATTTAATTATGTGGTTACCGCCTTTGCTTAATAGTATGTATTAGACGATAAAAATAACAGCCAGAGCGCATAAAACTGTATATAGCCAAGATAGATAATACTTTAAATAGATGATAGTTTTCAACTTTCCGTAGCGAAGAAAATGCTACTAATATTATGGATTTTCACAAAATCGAACAATGTACAGAAATTCTAAAAACTACAGTATATTCAAAACCAAGACGCAGTAAATTCAAAACCAATATCGTGCAAAATATTTCACTCGCGCGATTTCTGTGACTGCGAACTTCATAACTGACAAGTACGAATATTCATTTTTATAAAACATTGTACTTTTCAATAACACTATTTGGTATTTTGGGAACTATTTGGAATATCGGGTAAGCTTTATTGCAGCCTAAAGGTGCTAAGTTACTCTCAAAAATAATAGGATTTTTTTTATATGAAAATTTTTTTATTTCAAAGGATCTTTATAAGTATTTTGCGAGATAAATATAACAAATATTGTCGTTTTTGAAATACAACTCAAGTACCTATTCGAGCATTATTTTTGGTAAATTTTCCGGTACAATCACGGTAATTAGGCTTATCACGTGAATAGCCAACAATAATTTCTCCCTGTATTATTAATAATAAAACTATCATTGAATTTGTTTGTCGTAGATAAGTTTATATCTTTCAAGGTAATTTAACAATTGAGTAGTGAAGAAAAGGGATTCAAGCAAAATTTGGGGCGAATTGTTTTCGCAAAAAGCTCAGCTTTTCCTTTAGACGTGGAGACAATTTTATCACCAAAAATTAGGGGTGAAAAGGAGCGCTCTTAGAAGTTTTGATTAATTTTGACAAGCGACCAAAACTTAAACGTAACCAATGGATAAACAGATAAAACCCTTTCGACGTATTGATTTGAACTATATATTGCCAATTTTTTGAGCAATACAAATATATTGCTCTGTTCACAACATAATTTGTCTTATTTTGCAAAAGTACTTACTTAATATCTATATTTTATTTCTTTTTGTCTTATTACAATTCAAAATTCTAACCCGGATGAAAAACGCTTCGGTCATAAGAAATCTTCATGAAATAAGCCTTTGAAATATAAACATTTTGTCAAAATCCGTTAATTCGTTTTCAAGATATCGTATACTGAAAATTGGATACATTTTATGTTCAATAGCGTATCTCCTCTGTAAAACGCGTAATTTACAAACTAACAAGAAATCTAGAGATATGCATATTACTTTGAACGTATAATGAAATCAAATTTGTTTTTGTCAAAGTGGTAAACATTAAATCTACTTGAATTTTTATAGGACTTTATTGATCACCTCGTATAACATTAGAATATGAAACGTTTTGAAATTGCAGTTTACCTAACAAGTGCGGAAAGTGCTACTTTTCCGCACGCAATTGAAGTTGGCCGAACGACGCGTAGCGGAGCTCGGCCAAAAATCCAGTGTGAAAAAGTCACTTTATGCACGTGTAAGGTACACTATTTTTTCTACATGCGAGCGGAAAAACCCAAAAGTTAAAAAGAATCGTTTATTTATATCAAATACATAATCACAAATGAATTATTTTTAACAACATGAATAGTAAACGTGTAGTTTGTAGCATTTTGTAAATTAACTGCAGCATCTAGATTTTTTCCAAGGAACTCGGGAACATGTAGGTTGGGTTGGTTTTTCACGAGTAATTATTGTCGAAATCGTCGCCGAGGGGGTAATTTTTTGATTGGAAGAGCTCGATTTGGTAGACTGCACTGGTGAAAGTTAGTAACTAGTTGGAATGGGATTGAAGTTCAATACTTTATTGGATAGATTCTTCTGAATACTTGTTGAGCTTTCTAAATAACCTTCTGCTACGGTTGAAGATTTCCAACCTCCGAGGCGTTTGATATTTGTTATTCTTTCTCCGGAATCTGCAAGCATTGTGGCCGCTGAACGTCGAAAATTGTTATTCTTTCTCCGGAATCTGCAAGCATTGTGGCGGCTGAAGGTCGGAAATTGTGGCCTGTATATAATTCAGGATTTGGGAACTTCAAATAGCCAGCAATATTTGATGGCATTTTTCTAAAGGTGTTTATTCCGATGCATTGTACTGTGCAAGCTCCTATCTTGTAGTTTACAAATAACGCCTATGTGAAGTTTCTGGCTATCTTAAAAAAGCATATTTTCTGACTAATTTTAAATATTCTCCGATTTCAGGTTCATCAGATAGACACAAAGCTTCTAGAACGGTAATTTTTTGTGTCTGGAATATTTATTAATAAACTATTTCCTTTGTCTTCAATATGATCCAATGACATTTTTGTTAGTTCTGCTCGGCGACATGCGCCCGCCAAACCAATTATAGTAGCTACTTTAATATGGAGATAAGTTTCGGCAGGCGCTTCATTTATAAATTTAGAAATTTCCTCTTTTGAAAAAATGTTTGCCTTCTTTGATCCAAATCCAACATTTTGTTTTTTTTAAATAGGCCGTGACTTTGAAAAACTTTCTTAAATCCATGTTTTCATTGAGTTCGATCGTACTTCTTAACATTGAGTATCTAGACCAAAGCGTGTTTTGCTTACACGTTTTAGAAAGTTCAGCGAAATATGCCAAAAAAAGGGTCAAAGTTTTCATGCCTTTGGCTTGACACCGAGTTTTAAACAGATTATTTCTCATACTTATAGCGGGATTTTGATGGTAGTAGATTTAATTTTGCAGTTCTAGCTGCTTCCAATAGTGACTCTGGCAAATCTTCGTTTGAAGAATCCATTAAAAACACTTTTACTCAGGTTTAACTACAACAAAAATTGGTTTTGATTGACAATGAATGACACGGGTATTTTTACTTTATGTCTATGTTGCTTCAAACTGCCAAATAAAAACAGCAGATGTTTAATATTGCTTAACATTGATTTTATAAAGCATATAATACGAGAGCCATTAAACAATTTTTTAAAACACGTTTTATATATTTCTTACTATTTTGTTGAAAATTATAGCAGGATTCTAGCAAATGTATGTTCTTAAATCATTTTCCGAACTATCAGCATATCAATATATTTTTAAGTTTTTAAAATCTAGTGCGGAAAAGTAGATTTTTTTCCGCAATAGTGTAGAAAAGTAGCTCTTTCCAAACTCAAATGAGTGCGGAAAAGGGAAGTTTTCCGCACGCTTGTAGAAAAAATCGTTTTTTGCCACATAGTATAGAAAATACGGTTTTATAAAATTCCATATCTGGAAATATTACGTAGAACATCATGAAAATAACTTTTAGATTTTTATGACATTTTCGGATATTAAAAAAATTATAAAATCTCACCAAAAGCCGTCATTTCATATGTAAAATTTTCTATTCAATAATGTAATATACTAGGTTTGATCTAGTTATACAGCGAAACATTGTTTGACACATTTTCTGAACATTCTTTGCATATAAAATAAATGCTTTAAACATTTTACTTGCGACCACTGTAGAAGATTGACAAAAACACAGGACATACAGGTAGCTCAGTAAATAACTTATTACACACGGTAAACAAATCGCAGGGCCACCGTAAACAAAAGGTACAGTTGAATGTATTTATGCGGGACCTTCAATACTTCGTGCGTAGGCCATGATCGCACCGTCGCGTCGTCGGTCAGCAGCTGTAGTCATAGCAACTGTCAAATACAAAATAAAAAACAAACTTTTTTGACTGGATAATAAGAAGCCAAATTTCTCCATAACGTCATCTGGATTAACACAAACACACATTGTATTCTTAGCAAAAAAAGGAGGATATAGCTCCGGGCTATGGTTTCTAAATATTGTAACTTTGATTCAAGTGGCTAGTAAATTCCTTTGTTGTAATCTTAAACCTAGTAGGTCAGCATGCTCTGTGGACAAGTGAAGGTCCCGAACATAATTTAATTTAGCTTGTTTGATTAAATAGGGTGATTTTTCATCACTTTTAAGAAAATAAGAACCGTCCTTTTCTGATACATTATCCCTCTTAATTTGCCGGGGGCGCTGGGGCCCGAATTTATTTTTTCTTAATTTCAAACATGGCTTTTTCAAATACTATCGTTGAAATACTCACATTCCTTACAAATCAAAAATCTTATATATGTTAGAAAATTAATAAAAAAAAAACCACGCACAGAGGCAGAATGGCTGTAAACTAGTGTTATATATTTAAACAAAGTGTAATATTTTTATCCAATATCACAACATATTTCTACCACAATATCAGAATATTTGGGTTTCTCATAAATGTTTTCATCAAGGGGAAATCGAACCGAAATTATATTTACCGTGCCTAATTTTTTTGTACGGAATTGATTTAGGGGTCAATGGAATGGTTTTGCGGATGTATAGAATAACAAATAAGAAATACAATGCTTGGAATCAAAACCTTAATAATACATAACTGAAAACAAAGGAAAAGGAAAATGTGCTTTTATTTATTTTTTGCTGATTTCGATGTCGAGTTGCAGTATATATAGGTTGTATAATTTGTTACACAGAAATAAAAATAATATCTTCTTTTTTCCGTATAGCCATAGGCGTATTTGAGTAAGAAATGGTTCAATTGCAACTGATCTATTATGTTTCAGTACGATCATATGAATGGAATTTCCTTTACCCGAAACTTTCTGTTATGAATCTTTCGTTTTATTACGAATACTAAAGTATAACTCAGTTTAGTTCAGCATATAGTTATTGTATTTTCATATATTTAATGGGCGCCATTTTGTTCCACCATATTGGAATCGCACCATTATTGACCAGTTTCTACCTATCCCACTTTTATTTTTTTGGACATGATTTAGAATAAATTTAATTTTTTTTAAACTGATTTTTAAGACCGCCATTTTGTATCGCCTTTTTGAATTCGCGTCAGTTAATCCCTGTATCGCATTCAATTTTGCTGCTAGATATTAAGTCAACTGAATAAGAAGATTTTTTTACATTTTTAATACGTATTATTTGGCCGTTATTTTGTTTTGCCGTCTTGAATTTGTACCACCATTTTACACATTTAGTGGAGGCCCAAAATGTCAAATTAATCTAATAAGCAGTTTTTCAGATTGATTTTTACTTCCCGCGTAAAAGGGACGTATTGTAATCGCGAAAAAAACATGCTTGCTCAATTTCGTCTGTCTGCCTGTCTGTCCGTCCGTCTGTCTGTCCTACTTACTCGATTGATTTCAAATTTTGGCTAAAAATTAAGAGCCATATGGGGATGACCTGGTAACATTTTGGTAAAAATCTAATATGGCGAAACAAAATGACGGCCTAGTGAAATGTTAAAAAAATTATCATTAAAAGAGTACTTATCCAATTTATATCAAATTCTGCAAAAACATCAAGCATTATGTTGGAATCAACTGGCAACATTTTGGTACAAATCCAAGATGGCGAAACAAAATGGCGGCTTAATAAAATGTTTAAAATTTCAGCTTGAAAAAACTGTTTAATGATTTAATTTCAAATTGTGTGCCATAAGTAATTGTGGGGATCAACGAATAAAATTGTGTGTTTTTTACGGTTTTATCTTTACGTTTTAGCCTCCCTAGATGCCAAAAAATATGTTTTGTCAATTCCGTCGGTCCGTCTGTCGGTTGTTTGTCTCCTAGTTCACGGCATAACTTAAAGACTACTTTTTAAATATGTTCAGATTATTTGTTGCGTTTAGATTGACAAACAAAATTCTTTTTTTGGCTTTTTCGCAAATGAATAAAAATATTTAACTTTAAATATTTTTATTCAGTTGCGAAAAAGCCAAAAAAAGATTTTTGTTTAAAGACTACTTATCCGATTGACTTCAAATTTTTATCAAAAATTACGAGTCATATGAGGATACTTATCCAATTTACCTCAAATTTTGCACAAATATCAAAGTATTACGTTGGAATCCAATAGGTAGAATTTTGGTACAGATCCAAGAACAAAATGGCGGTATAATAAAATGTTTAAAATTCAGCCTGAAAAATCTACTTAATAGATTGATTTCAAATTGTGTGCCATAACTAATTGTGGTATAGGGATCAACTAGTAAACCTGTGTTACTAATTCAAGATGGCGAACGGCTAGGCTACTAAATATAATTTTTGCAATCGTAAAAAAATTTCCCTTTCGAGTATTACATATGCTCACATTTTAACGTCCCTAGATACCAAAAAACAGGGATGACCGTGTAATATTTTGGTAAAAATCCAATATGGCGGAACAATGTTAAGAAGTTTTGTTAGAGTGGTGTATTATTTGGGGTTAAGATCCAGTAAAAAACACAAAAGTCTCTTTATAAATTGTCGACGTTTCGCATCTTTATCGTTGCATCCTCTGGACATATAGATTCTATATCCTGCATGAAATCTTTTTTATCTGTCTCTACCTACTGCGTCGTACCTCTTATTTTTATGTTAGAGTGGTGTATTGTTTGTGATTAAGATCTAGTAAAAAAAATCAAAATTATTATTTTTTTATTGGTCGATGTTTCGCAACTTTATTGTTGCATCCCCAGGACACATATATAGATTTTGTATCCTGCATAAAACCCATATTATCAGCCTTTACCTACTCCGTTGTTTTTTCAGATACCCAGATATTAAGTTTCTAAAAGGTTTTCGTTAACGATCTTCTTGTTGTTATATTAGAGTGGTGCGTTATTTAGGGTTAGGAAATATCTGTGGACCAACGGAGTAGGTAATGAGTGATGATAATATGGGTTTCACGCAAGATATAGAATCTATATGTGTATTCTGAGGATGGACAATAAAGTTGCGAAACGTCGACAATTAAAAAAAAAATTACTGGATCCTAAACTCAAATAATACACCACTCTAATACAACAACAAACGGATCGTTAAAGAAAATCATTTAGAAACTTAAAAAAAAATACGATTACTAAAAAACTAATTATCCAATTTACCTCAAATTTTGCCAATTATCAAGTATTACATAAGAATGAACTGGTAACATTTTGATATAAATCCAAGATAGCAAAACAAAATAGCGGCCTAATAAAATATTTAAAAAATTTGCCTTAAAATATTATTTCTTTCTTTTTGTGCAAGAATTAAGTGTGATATACAGATAAATTGGTAAAGTTAGTACGAATTTTAGATGGCGAAACAAAAAGGCGGCCAAATAAAATTAAAAAAAAAATCCAGTTCAATTGATTCTAAATTTTGCCGAAAATTTAAATGTGAAAATGGGATAAACTGGCACTAATTCAACATGACGTAACAAAGTGTATGTGCGGTATGTGTCAGTGTAAAAACTACTTATTGAATTTATTTTACATTATGCCCAAAAGTCAAGTGTAGCATAGAACATTTTATTAAGCCGCCACTTTATTTCGCCATTTTGTCCATCCAAAATTTTACTAGTTAAATACTGCCTAATGATTTTATGTATATTTATGATATAAGTATTTTTATCGACCCTTAATCGATACGTCTTATCAGCAGATGCATCCTGAAGAAATAGATCTTCCATTTCTTCCATAATTTTACATTAGAATTTTATTTATTTGTCTATTACCAATAATTTAAGTAGTATCGATCTAACTGATGTTACAACATAGCTCTTTAGGAATATGGAAGGGCAGACTGATATTTTGCCAAATAAAGACCAATTGGATCACTTGAATCGACGCGAATGGATCCGATCATGTGAAAAAAATACGATTTACATTTACACAAGTGGCTTTTTGGAAAAAGAATATAATCTAATTAATAAAGTCGTGGTTCTTATTACTCGTAAAGAACGGCCTTTAAAATTGCAGGTACTTAAATAGCAACCTTGCACCTTATCATAAATGTATACCTAAATATTTGATAGTACTTAGCAATGAAATATATACACTATATTAAAAAAGATATAATTTAGTTTTCAGTATTAAAAAAAAAACCTACACCAAAAAAGCTACACAAAAACCGAAAATAGAATAAAATTTAATGGATTTAACAACTAGTTAGAAAAAAATTACAAAGTGGTGGCAACTTTTTATTTTTTGCAAAAAAAAAATATATATATATATATATATATATATATATATATATATATATATATATATATATAGACAGACTACCTGTTTTATTTATTTTATTCCATTCAAAGTTCAACAATTTGTCTGGAATTTTCTTACGGTAATATTACACAAAAAGGAAAAACTACTACGTCTTTCATATCCATTAAACATATTTACGAATAAAGTCCACACATTTAATTACTTATTGGAATTTGCTATAAAACTCTTTATTACTTTAATAAAAGCGGCGTAAAACTGTGGGGTATTCTTAATAAATCGGTAAAGATGGCTGTCTATAATTGGTAATTATTTATAGATAATAAAACTGACCAACTGGGTTTTTAGAGATGTGTGTAGCTCCAACCCTTATGTAAAAATAATTAGATATACTTATATTACAGACATTTTAATATACTTAATAAATCTACAAACAGGGTGATTCATAATTAAATGTTGATATTTCAGGATGTGATTCTTTGACTAGCTATACTTTAAACTAAGTAGTTCATATCTATACTTCACAAGCGGCTCGTGACCATAAAAAGTAACAGTGCTGCAGTTTATGCTAACATTAAAATATAACATGTTAAATTTTCACGGCTGTAGTACAATTCAGAAATCATAGTTTTTTGATAGACTGTGTCAAAATACAATCATTATCCGACGTTCTACTTACCATTGCAATAAAGATCTTCAGGGATCTTTACTTCACGAAATCAGAACATTGATCGAGCTCGGAGAGAATAGTTGACCTGTGTAACGATCGGCTTTTATGTATGATGTAGACTGAAGCCTGCATCTCTATTAAAATTGTTAGGAGGCTTATAAAATATCAAAACATTCTCTAATTTTCCGTTTATAAAATCCCGAGACCGATGCAAAAACTGTTTTACATTCATGACACTGGAATGTTGGAGTTCAGATACAGCAGATTGTGCAATTTGTTTCTTTCTAATACATCGTTCATGATCCTTTAACCTAGTCGATATATATATATATATATATATATATATATATATATATATATATATATATATATATATATATATATATATATATATATATATATATATATATATATATATATATATTTTTTTTTTGTAGCGAACCATTGAGAGCCGACATTAACAATGGATTAAATATTCAAATTAATAACAATCCCATACCTTTCCAGGAAAGTGTCAGAAATCTAGGTCTAATTATTGATAATAAGCTGAGGTTTAAAGAACATATAACATCAAAATTAAAAGTAGCCTACGGCACCCTTAAATCTCTTTTTAACCATAGACATTTTTTAAATAAACAAACTAAAATTTTGCTATGTGACTCTTTAATACTCTTTCTGCTTAATTTCTGTGACAGTGTGTATGGCCCGTGCTTGGATAGTCTAGATATAAGAAGAGTTCAAAAGCTTCAAAATTCTTGCATTCGTTTCATTTTTGGGATTAGGCGTGGGCGAGGTGTTTCACATAAACTTAAAGAACTTGGTTGGCTGAATATGCATGTTCGTCGATTACTTCACTTTACATGTTTTATTCTCAAAATAATTAAACATAAATCACCAGAATACTTATTTGACAAATTATCGTTTAAGACTGATGTTCATAATTTAAATTTACGGCGCAAAACCTTGATTACAATTCCAGCTTATAGAAAAGAAATTTTCAAAAGGTCATTTTCATATTGGTCTGCCGCACTTTCCAATAAATATAACATTAACTGCTCCTCATTACAAAGTATTTCTGTATTTAAACGGAAAATAAAGAAAACTTTGCTTGCATAATGTCTGTTTGCTCTGTATAAGATTTATTTATCACTTTTATGATTTTAATAATTCATAAAATGTAATACAGGTGACCCAGCACTTTGGTGTCTACTTTTGTTAGTTTTTAGGTCTTACTTCCTTCTCTCTCTATTTTTTTTCTCTCAATTTTTTCTCTTACATATTTTTGTTATATTTAGTAATGTTTAAGAGCAAGGCCTCAAGAGCACCTGAATTTGTCTCAGGAAGCTGACTCAAAGGCCTTTTAATCCAAAATAATTATTCCTGTTGGTAATGTCAATGTATAATTCCTCGTTATTGGATTAATAAACGTCTTATTATATATATATATATATATATATATATATATATATATATATATATATATATATATACTCCATTCGTTTGGAAAGGAATAATGTCCATTGGCGATCGCAAACATTGTCGTCGCCACTAAAGCCAAAATCGTGGTTCAAATATGTAGACGATACTTTTGTAATATGGTCGCATGGTCCAGAAAACTTCCCCGTTCATCTGAATCAGCAATATCCTAATATAAAATTAACAATGGAAATTGAATCAGAAGGCACGATTCCCTTTCTAGATGTTCTTTTACAAAGAAAAGGGGATGGCTCCTTAGGACATTCTGTGTATAGAAAACCAACGCATACGAACAGATACCTAAATGCAAATTCACATTATTATCTGACACAAAAGCAATCAGTTTTTAATTATTTGGTTTACAGAGCCTTCGCGATTTGTGACCAAAATTCTTTACAATCTGAAACCGAGCAAATGGCTCAAGCTTTAAGAGAGAATGGATATTGCACTGAAGATATTAGACGATTAATTAGAAAATATAATAATCTTACTCCTAAAAATGAACCTAATAAGGATTTACTGAGGTAGGTAGGAAGGTATATATATATATATATATATATATATATATATATATATATATATATATATATATATATATATATATATATATATATATATATATATATATATACAGGAAGTGTAGTTCTACCAGTTTTACTCAAAACTACAGATAAAAATGCAAGGTTAGTTCGCCGGTCCAACATACGTACAATTTTCAACACACACATAAGAAATTTGTACAATTTTTGCGATGGTCAAGGGACATTATTTCTTTCCAAACGGAAGGAGTATATGCAATTCCTTGTTCTTGTGGCGATGTCTATAATGGAAAAACTGGACGATCCATATCGACTAGGCTTAAGGATCATGAACGATGTATTAGAAAGAAAACAATCTGCTTTATTTGAACACCAATTTTCCACTGGACCTGTCATAAATGTAAACTAATCCAAAGTTCTTGCAGCGGTCTCGGAACTCTATAAACGGAGAATTATAGAATCCATTGAAATTTATTAGTATTCTAACAATTTTAATAGAGATTCGGGCTTCAGTCTACATCATACCTGGAAATCGATCGTTACATCGCGTCACAATTTAGTGAACTCAGGTCGACTGTAAATAGCCAAGCTATGTCTCTCCGAGATCATTCAGTGTTCCGATCTCGTGAAGAAAAGATTCCTGAATATGCCTCGCGCAATCGAAAGCGAAACGTCGGAAAGTGATTCCATTTTGACACGTCCCAAGAACTATGCTTTCTTAAAATATAACATATATTTTAACAAACTTAAGTAGCACATCTGTCGGCGTTATTGATTCAATATACAATGTTCCTCGCAGTATTTAAAGACAACATAAAATACAAAAAACACTGTTGTTGATTGTCTGCGCTCCACATAATAAAATCCGTGATAAACGATTTTTTTAATTTCTTTTAAAAACCAAATCAGTGCACCTATTTTTTCTTGCTGCAAAACTTGTCAAACATTCTTTTATTCAAATCAGGAATAGACCGATTAAATTTATGTTCAACTGACAAACACGCTTAGACATTAAGTCTGACTTGACACATGCGACTCCTTATAAATGTTTTTATCCGTTTCAAAGTAGAAACATTTGCCTCCGCTTCTACAATCATGAGTCATTAACAATTTAATTGTTTCTCTTCAAAAACTTCCTTCCTCAATATTGTTAGCTAAGAACTTCGGTAGTACTGGGCGTGATAAATAATTTCTATATTCTTTATTGAATTGAAAATCACTGAGTTAAGTATTTAATGTTTGCTTTTCTACTATTAGGTAAGACTTAATTGATTATTTAAACCAGTCATGAGGAAACGATTTGTTGTACCATTCAAATTTTTCAGAAATAATAAATTGGCTGCATTTAACTGATCGGTATACTCTGCAACATTAATTATGACATTACAAATTTAGAATGCTAACGCTCTCCGGTTTTCTTCGTTTAGACTGAGCCTATAATACGAAACACTGCCGGTTCATTCTTAAATCTTGTCGTTTATTATTGGTCGTTTAAGGTCACAACGCATTAGCTGAGAGTTGCTATTGGATGGGCTACGACGAACACGTCACTTAGCAGTGCAACAACGAGTTTCCGAGGGAACGCAGAAGATATGTTAAGCAGTGTCTGTGATATCGCATGTAAGGGCTCTAACAGAATGACTGAAACTATCCAGATAAAGGTTAAAGCAGTGTTAAAGTGATTATTTTTTGAAATTTGTGATCAGTGTTGCAGCTTTACAGCTCTTATTAAAAAATCGTCACTGATACACTTTCAAAAACGCATATTTTTCAACATACAAAGTGGCAAAGTTTATTTTTTTTTAGTTTTTCCTTCGTAAAAAAACCTGGTAATATTTTGGTAAAAATCCAATGGGGCAAAACAAAATGGCGGCCTATTGAAACGTTAAAAAAATTATTAGCAGAAAAGTCTCATGCAATTTATCTCAAATTTTGCACAAAAATCAAGTATTATGTAGGAATCAAGTGGTAAAATTTTGGTACGAATCTAAGATGGCGGAACAAAATGTCGGCTTAATAAATTATTTAAAAATTCAGCCCGAAAAAATTACTTAATGAACTGATTTCAAATTGTGTGCCATAACTAATTTTGGTATAGAAATGAATAACTAATTCAAAATTGCAGAACAAAATGGCGGCTAAATAAAATATTTGTAATCGCGAAAAAATCACCTTCACCAGATTTCCCATATTTTCAAGTTTTAACGTCCTTAGATACCAAAAAATATGTTTTATAATTTCCGCCGGTCTATCTGTCGGTTTGACTCTCTGTCTGTCAGTTCGCGGCATAGCTTAAAAACTATTCCACAAATTGACTTCAAATTCTAGTCGAAAATTAAGGGTCATATGGGATCAAATGGGGGACGACTTGGTAATATTTTGGTAACAATTTAATACGCCAGAACAAAATAGCGGCCTATTGAAACTTAAAAAAAATTATTTCTAAAAAAACTAATTATCCAATTTTTTGTTATGGTATGAATTCAAGATGGCGGAAAAAAATGGCGGTTAATAATTTTTGCAATCGTGAAAAACATCACCTTCCGAGATTTTTTCAGATCTTTACGTTTCAGGGTGTCTAGATGCCGAAAAACATGTTTTCCCAATTCCTTCAGTCTGTCTGTCTTTTTGCGGCATAACTTAAAAATATCTTACGGGTCATATGGGGATAACTTCGTAACATTTTGGTAAAAATCCAGTATGGCAAAACAAAACGACGGCCTAGTGAAATGCTAAAAAAATGTTACTAAAAAACTACTTATCCAATTTATCTCAAATTTTGAACAAAAATCATGTGTTATGTATAGATCAACTGATAAAATTTCCGAGATCCAAGATTGCGGAACAAAATGGCGGTTAACAAAATATTTAAAAGTTCAGTCTGAAAAAACTAGTTAAATGAGTGATATCAAATTTGTGCCAGAACTAATTGTGGTATAGAGATCAACTAGTAAAACTGTGGAACTAATTCAAGATCCCAATAAAAATATTTGAAAAGATAGTATATACATATGAATCATTAAATGAGTATGTATTGAACTAAATAGGACACACTTCACTAGTCCTAATAAAGGAAATATTCATAACGAGGAAAATTCGGGGTAAAGGATTTTTTTTTTAATTAGTGATGCAGTCTTACAGCTCTCATTAATAAATCGCCCGATAAACTTTCAAAAACGTATTATTTCAAGACATAAAGTGGAAATTTTTTTTTACTTTTTTAATATATTTTCTACTTGTGTAAAGATAATTAAAATGAAAATTGGAACACACATAACTTTTCCTAGTACCCTTAAAACAGGAATCAACTACTTTGAATTTTGGGAATATTACTGATTTCCATGTCTTTAGCATTTTGAAACAATTGAAAAGTAATGCCTTTGGGAGTGATGGATTGAACCTGACAATGATAATTTTGTGTTGTCCGTTTATTGTGCCGTTTATTACTCATATTATTAATGAATGTATGGCTAGTAGCTATTTTCCTAACGCCTGGAAAAGTGCTTTTATAGTACCTATACCCAAAACAAACTCACCTAGAGAATTTAAAGATTTGCGGTCGATAAGTATTCTGCCTATTCTATCTAAAGTTATGGAGAAGGTACTTGAGAGGCAGATAAAAACCCATTTAAATCTTTATAAAGTTCTTCCTTCAAAACAATCTGGTTTCAGGGAAGGTCATTCGTGTGCCACAGCGCTTGCGTCCATCACTGATGATGTCCTCAGAGCGCTGGATGATCGAAAGTCCTGTGCACTTATACCGCTCGATTACTCCAAAGCGTTTGATTTATTAAACCACAAAATTCTCATTTCCATGTTGCACTATATAGGATTTGGTCAGTCTGCAGTGGAAATTATTAGGTCATTTTTATCTAACAGGGTACAACACGTAAAACTAAACAATGAGATGTCTGCAGGTCATGTGGTGACACAGGGTGTTCCCCAAGGGAGTATTATAGGGCCTCTGCTTTATACAATTTATACATGCAGTTTTGATTCCCATCTGAACTTCTGTGACTATCACATATATGCAGATGACACTCAACTTTGTTATACATTTAGCCCCTCTGATTTAGCTAATGCTACCAACAACATTAATCATGATCTAAATTCACTCCTACATATTTCTGAACAGCACCTTCTGAAGCTAAATACCGAAAAAACTTGCGCCATTCTCTTTACAAGCGGCAAGTACAGAGATAGTGAACCTGAGATGAAGTTAAAACTGGGAAACTCGTCTATTAAATTCACTAAAACATGCAAGAACTTGGGGCTGATTATGGATCAGAACCTACGTTTTAAAGAACATGTAACTGGTCTTTTGAAGAAAGCCTACTATTCCCTTAAATTAATTTTCTCTCAAAGACATTATCTAGACGTAAAAACCAAAAAACAACTTTGTGAGGCTCTTGTTCTTTCTGGTTTTAATTACTGTGATGCAGTCTATGGTCCTTGCCTTGATGGTATGGATCAGAAGCGCATTCAGAAAGCTCAAAACTCCTGTCTTAGACTAATTTATGGTATCCGAAGGCCTAACCCTGTATCGCACAAGTTGCGGGATGCTAATTGGTTGAGCATGTGTAATCTCCGTAAATTGCACATGGCCTGCATGTTTCACAAGGTTTTAAAATGTGGGGCGCCATCATATTTATATGAAAAAATTACTTTTAGAACTGATGTTCATAATCTAAATCTGAGATTTAGGAATTCCTTGACTATTCCGCGACACAAAACCTCCATGTTCAGGCGGTCCTTTTCCTATAACGTTGCGATCTGCGATGCACTGGGTATTTCCGAAATATCTCAATCTCCTTAAGTGTTCAAGAAAAATTACAAAGAAACACTTTTTAGGGATAAATCCCGTTAATGTACAGTACAAATATGTATAATGCTTATTCATTTAAATTTTATATTTACTCAATTTTAATATGTGGATTTTTGTATTTTAATTTTATATTCTCATTTTATACAATATATATGTTGCAGCGTCGTGTGTGGTGTGTGTGTGTGTGTGTCTGTGAATATGGGTGCCCATGCATATATGTAGGTACGAGTGCATGTATGTTAAATTATCACTACATTTCGATTTTCTTTTTGTATATGTATTTAATTTTATTATTTTATTTAACATCGTAGCCTATGGGGAAGAATCGGTATTTTATTACCTATCATAGTGCTTTTATTTACCGTCACTTCTTTTCTTTTTTTCCTCTTTTTTTATATGCATATGTATCATGTTTTATAATATGGGCAAATAATAAACGTATTATTATTATTATTATTAAAACATCATAACCTCCTTTAGCGCCCTCGTAGGATCATCAGCTTTCCCACTTCATTTAGAAACGTTTTTATCTCTTGCACTTTTTCGAAATTTGGTATGACTTGGAAGGTATTTAGCAAAAAAAAAAATCGGTTAGAGCCAAAAAAACTTAAAATCAAGAATATTAGATTTTATTTAAATTTAAGTGTTTTTGTACTAAAATTTCATATCTATACAGAGCCCATCGTAGGGTGTTGGCCCCACGTGTGCAAAATCCAAAAGTATCAGCCCCTGTATTACTTAAGAAAAAACTTTCAATAATGGCACAAAAACTAATTTTTAATTGTGATATTTTTCTAACTAATAAATATTATTTACATAAATATCTGCATGGCTGTCATTTGATTACGTCTGATTGATAAAAATCAGTCACGTACGATCGAAATTTTTAAAACCCAGGAAATCTGTCCAACCGGGCAGGAATCCGAAAGCAAGAAGAGAGGTAACAATTTGTGTCGGTTGAATTCACGATCTCGGAAAAACTTTTTAAATTGTAGTTGTATATATTCCTTATAAAGATTCATATCTATATAAACATTCGAATTTACAAACTAAAAAGATATATTTTCATTATTATTATGAATTATTGAAGTCTTCTATTATTAAGAATTAAGTGAAAAATATAAAATGAAATCATTAAAACAACGTTAAATGATAACACAATAATCATATGACTGTAGAACTAAATACGAAAAGTAAAGCGATTTGATATTACTATAATAAAACTTTTCTGGATTTCTGAAAGGCAAACGTATCAATTATTTCTATTAAATCCGGACCTTCGGAAATTTAGGATTCAATCAAGATGATGGCCAAATCTAAAAACCTTTCTTGTGTCATATTATTTTTTAGGTAATTTTTTATAATTTTCAATTTGCTGAAGTTTTTTTCTCCTAAAGCCGCATAAACGGTTGAGGTTAAAATAATTCGCGTTTATAAAACCAATTTTGGAAAGCAAGAAACTAGATCGTTTCTTAGTACATATTGTAAAATTTCCATAGGTAAGATTTTAAGTCGTAAAATTTTCTTTAACCCATTAAAACCCAAGACATTATTTTAATCGGAAAAATATTTTTCAGTATATTTACAAAATATACGTTATATAGAGCAAAAACCTAAATGTAACTCATATTCTGAAATTCATGAGTTAGCCGAGAGACCCATGTACTCATATATAGGATCAATAGGATAATACATTGTAAAAAATATAAAAGAAAGTTTATGTGCACAGACTTTATTCAAAATAAATTAGTATTTTTTTTAAACAGAGAAATGAATATAATAGCATATAAATATTTAAATCAAAATTTTAACATTGCAATCCAAAACATAGAATTAGGAATTATAAACAACAAAATACATAAAGTAACCTAGCATTTTACACAACTCCATCTGACTCTTTGATGATATCGAGATCATCTCAGTTGTTTTTTCAATTTTAGTGGAAAATGATCACCTTCCTGTCTTTTAAGACTTACTGGTAATTCCCAGAGTGGACTGCTCGTATGTTTTGATTTTTCGTGGCTGGTCAAATAATGATGAATTACCATTTATTATTATTTGATCTGTTTATTGTTTTAAAATTTTGTGCAAGAATTAAGTACGATATAGTGATGAACTGGTAAAAATTGTGGTACGAATTCAAAATGGAGGAACAACAAAATCGTGTTTCTATTTAAAACAAGCTAGGACGTGACAATGAAATGTACAGGATATCTCATGTAAGAGATTCCATACTGAACAAAAGGGCTGCCTTAAAAAGTTTTCTCAAAAATCAAATGTGGCGTAGGTAGAAATTGGTAAAACAATACAAAATGGCGTCCCGTAAAGATGTTTGAATGAGTTGCTAAATCACTATGTGAGGAACTAAATTGTGTCACACTTTACAATTCCTAATGAAAGGAAAAATTCATAGCAAGGGAAGTTCCGGGTAAAGCAAATTTACCGGTTTTTTTTCTTGAGCCAATTCGTTGTTCCAGTGCACAAAAATCACAAAAACCGATGCGAATGAAGGCGTAACATAATTTACTGTATCCTTGTAGCTTTATCTAAGGGCAGTCCTGGTAACTTTCTCCTTTTAACTCATTACTAACCTAATTAGGAAATAATTCAGTTTACGTCCGGAATATACACAAGTTATTTATACTAAGAACCCAATTATTGGTCAAGGAAAGTTAAGAGTAAACTGAATCAATGTTTGATATCTTTCTATATAGTGTTATAGAAATAATTGTATGTAGACACAACCAGAAAAATCAAAATTAATTTCCATTAGAGCGTTTTATTGAATAAATTGAAATGTACTGAAGATTTAAGAATTTGTTTTTAAGGTATTTTAATTTTTATACAAATATTTTTCGCAAAGATTTTTTTTTCGATTATTGAACGTTTAAAAGACTAAAACTAACAAATATTAACTAAACAGACAAAATTCCCCTTAAACAACGTTTAACAAAATTAAATTAAAAATAATTTGTTATATTACATTGTAAGACATCGATCCTGGTAAGCATACAGGGTAGAAAACTTTTTTTTTATTTTTAAACAAAACAAGTATTTCAAAACAGTTTTTTTTTGGTCTAAGACATGTTTTGAACTCCAATGTGAGCATTATGTTTGGAAAAAATAAATATTTGAACCATTTGTTTTGTTTTAAACTCTTTATTTATTTTATTACAGTAAAATTCATTTTGTACCATCAACTAGAACTACAACGCCAACAACGAATCATGATTTTTCAAACCATGGTGCACTAACGGCAAAAAAAATTAAAAATAGTCCCCTGGAATTACGTAACTTATTTTCTCCTACGCGTTGATACTGATACAAATAATATTTTATCTCTTTATCCAGAAATATTTTGCTTTAAATTGTTAGAGCTGCCTAGATATGAACATCCTGTAGCACTAAATCTCAACGTCAGAATAAGTAGGTACAAATAAAACAGTTTTTTTTTGCTCAATAATATAATGTTTTTATTTCCTGTTGTCGAATTGTACGTTCTGAAATAAATTAATTTCATGGTTAAATATTAATTTTAAACAAGAACCTTAATTATTGAATTTGGCTAATAGTAATTTGCTTATATTACACCAAAATAAGTTCAATCTTTAACTTTTATTTCAAAAATGGCTAATTTTTCACTCACAGTCAAAATATTTGTCGTAGTAGTTTCCCTTGTAATATAGTTCACTTTTCTTGACGAAGGGAAAGTTTAATTCTCTTTTACTGAAGTACCCAAAACTTAACCTCATAATAAATGACTGGGCCATTTAAACTATTAAATGTGCTAAGTTTTACACAATTTTATTGGTAACTTAAAAACGTCAAGGGCGCGCTTTTAAGCTTTTTGATTTTCGAGATATTTTGAAAAAACTGAAATGTGGCATTTTCTGTAAAGCCCTGTAACTTCTTTATTTCCATTTTGTTTCAAAATCTATGGTCACTTTTTAATAGCCATTTTTTTGTGTAGAAAACGGTTATTGCATTAGATTTTAATTATGACGTTTCGGTTGTCCTTCACCATCACCAACTATATTTTTTCTTATGAAAACAAATTTACATTTCCTAAAGCAAAACCATCAAAATGTCCAAAAATCGATTTTATTCTAGCAGGTTTTGGATCGCCATGGTAACAATATTTTTTTTTGGTTTTGGACTGTTTGATTTTTGACGTTTCAAAGTTTGTTAGTTATTTTTTGTTATCGTTTATTTTAAATTCTTAAAAATGGCTTTGCGTTATACCAACGGAGAGAAATTTGACATGCTGGAGTGTTATATTAAATAATTACGCTGATACTTATCCAGATAGGCAACAACCAAACCAAACGTATTTTTCAAACTTTCGGGTTAGTTTAAGAACGTGTGGAAGTTTCGAAAAGTCAATGCCTAAAAAGTATAACAAAGACAATAACAATCGTGACAATTAAGTTATAAATTACTTTTCCGAAAACCCAACTTCATTGACAAGAATAAGCAGTACAGAGCTAGACATTCCTAGGACAACACTTAGAGGGATTTTAGAGAAAAATAAGTACCACCCATACAAGCCGACAATTGTTCAAGGGCTCATGGAAGGAGATTTTCTAAGGAGTTACCTTTTGTAACTAGTACATTAACAAATTCCAGGAAAATGTAAATTTTAGCAGTGTCATTATATGGGCTGACGAAACATATTTTAGTAACTGTGGAATCTTTGACAAACACAATCGTCACCATTGGGCAACAGAAAATCCTAGATTGTTGGTACAACGTAGGTTGCAAACTCGATTTGGCATGAACGTTTGATGTGGCATTTACGGTAAAATAGTTTTTCATATTAGCTGGTTTAACTGCTTTATACATAATCTTGTATTTTCAGGTAATCGACTTATAGGTTCATGTTTGTACCAGCATACTTTAACTGGTTAAAGATATTTAGATATGCTAGAAAACCAAATTCTACCAACAATTGGAGATGCAGCACAATACGAACTTTATAATGTTTGGTTTCAGCAGGATGGCTGCCCAGCCCATAATACCAGGGCTATCAGAGATATATTAAGAAGAATTTTTGGGGACAAATTAATTTCCAATCCTACATCATGGCCTGCTAGGTCGCCAGATATTACACCATTGGATTTCTTTTTGTGGGGGCACGTTAAAAATGAAGTTTTTGAATTTGAACCTCCCAAGACATTGGCCGTACTCGAAGAGAGAGCTCAGGAAGTGTTTGCTAATATTAACAGAAACAGACCTACACGAGCGACAAATAGTGTTTTAAAAAAATGTCCTGCTTGCGTTGCTAAAAATGGAAAGCATTTTGCTTATATTTGCCAAATATTGTATTCTTTTATGTACATGTGTATGTTTCTAGTTAAAGCTTATTAAGATTTTTTCGTATTTCTTGTGATTATTACGTTAAATATTTATTAAACATTACAAAAAAATATTGTTGCCGTGGCGATCCAAAGCCTACTAGAATAAGATCCATTTTTGAATATTTTGATGGTTTTTTTTTTAGGAAATATAAACTTGTTATACATCAACGAATAGGATTTTTCTTTCATATTTTAAAGAGACCAAAATCCAATATGGCGTTCATAAGAAAAAATAAAGTTGGTGATGGTGAAGAATAAACGAAACGTCGTAATTAAAATCTAATGAAATAACCGTTTTCTACACAAAAAATGTCTATAAAAAATGTTCATAGATTTTGAAACAAAATACAAAAAAAGGGCTTTACAGAAAATGCCACTTTTTAGTTTTTTTAAAATATCTCGAAAACCAAAAAAGTTAAAAGCACGCCGCTGACGTTTTTAAATTACAAATAAAATTCTGTAGAACTTTGCTCATTTAATCATTTTTGTATCTCTTATAATTTCCTTGATCCCAATACATGCATCACCAAAATGGTCCACATTGTATATAACGCAATACAAAAGATTAAAAAATAGCTGCGAACTATTTGTCTTGGAAAGCTAACAGAGAAGCAAATTGATTTCTCCCACTGCAAGTGTTCAAATTGTGTCAATTCGAGAAAACGTTAAATTTAGTTAACTCTGTTTGGGTAAAGGAGAATATTTTATTTCTAGCTTTAATGCTCGTTAAACATTTACTGATCAAAAGCACCTAGTCTGAAGGTTTTATTTTTATGACAGTAAATTTTCTGTTTGACCGACGTATATTTCCGAGTATATTTCTAAATGGCCAATTTATTTAAGGCAAAACTAAATAAAAAGTGAATAAAAACTAATCATAAAAACATGCTGTTACTGGGATAAATGTTGCAGGTTATAATAAAAGTAATAATAATAATAAGAAAAATAAACAATACACATACTACAATAGAATGGAGATCGTATGGGCGATTAAGATAAAAGTAAACCATTGTTATATAGAGAGACATAGCCATAGTCACTTAGGCAAATAATCTGGCTGACACATAAACTACTAAAATTAGAAATCAACAGTGGTAACAAGAAACAGTCGGATTGTACCAACTGTCATCAAAACATTAGAAAATCCCAAAGCAACTCTTAACAGAGACCTGAAAACTAAAGGCTCATACAGTAAGAAAAAACTTTATGCACCTACAACAATATACGAAAGTTTCTCCATCAAAAACTATGCCACTCATGTACGAGGGCCTTTCAACAAAGACTAGGACTGAATTTTTTACGGCCCAGTGCAACGAGCTACATACCGCCAAAAATCAGGGAATATCATCCAAGTAGACTTCTTTCATTTTGCGAAATGTCAGTTGTCATACATTATTTATTTGATTTTGACTCCGTTCTAAAGTTGAAATATTGTTACCGCGCCTCTAAGAATCGTGATGGATGAATTGAAAGAACAAAGAAACGGAAACTTTTTCATTGATTATTTCGGCTTTTGGGGAATTGTCTATGGCAAGATCTGCTTGTTTTCGATGGCATAAAGAGATTAGTAATGGCAGGGAAAGTTGTGAGTTGCAAGGTGGTCCAGGTGCTCCTATTGTGGCACTAACTCTCAAATATTCTTAAAATATCTGTTGGAAGTGTTTTTACTCTTTTACACAAGCATTTAAACATGTCTAGAGTTTGTGCTCGCTGGATTCCGCGTATACTGACACCAGATCAAAAAGCGAATAGGGTAGCGGTTTGTGAATAATGGAAACAATGCGTTGAAGAAGAACGCGAAGAATGGTGGAAGACCATTATTACTGCAAATGAAACTTGGGTGTGTTGTTATGATCCGGAGATAAAGCAACAGAGTACGCAGTGGGTAGAAAAAGGAGGACCACCTCCAAAAAAAGCACGTGCGCAAAAATCTGCCGCTAAAGCTATTGTCATAACATTTTTTGATCACAAAAGTATGGTTTATACGCACATTGTCCCACTTGAGAGTACAGTAGCTTCCAGTTATTATAAACAAGTTTTATTCCAGTTGATGAAAGATTACATCTCCAAAAAACGATCTGAGCTGATTGGAAAGTGGAAACTTCATCATGATAACGCTCGTCTTCACGTAGCGAATATAGTGACAGAGTTTTTGAACACTAAAAATATCAGGTCTGTAGCGCATCCTCCATATAATTCTGACATAGCCCCATGCGACCTCTATCTGTTTCCTCAAGCAAAAAAAGACCTCAAAGGACGACGATTTTAAACAGAATTGGATGTTGTTAAGGCTTTAGAGGCGGTTTTGGGATAAGGTTATTGCATTACAGGGGGACTATATAGAGCGTGATAAAAGTATTGTTGTTTAAGATTAATAAAGTTTTGGTAGTACTAGTCCTAGCCTTTGTTGAAAGGGCCTCGTATTATAATAGTGCACCTTATTGACCGAAGCGATGAACTTCAGAAGCACCGATTAAAATGAGAAATAATAAGTTCGCCACATAAATCTGGGGCTATGAAAAGAGTGCGAGTATCTATGGAAATGCTATATTACTCAATGTTAATTGGCTAAAACTTTGCATATTCATGGAAACTGGATTACTGTTTTTGATAATAATCCCCCTTTCGTCGAGGTCCAACATCTTTTGGCGCATTCTTTAATAACAATATTAATAAAATATATTTGCTCTATCTATATAAATATAATACATTTAAGGAACTTTTTAGTCTCTTCGAACTGAAATATACAAAGTGAGCCAACGAAAACCTTACACCCCGATTTTCCGGCTTTAAAATGAAAATCTGGAAAAACTCTCGGACCCGTCGATTTTTCTAGCTTCTTTCATCACCGTAGCCTTAACCTCCTGGGTGGGGGGAGGAAAAACCCCGAAATTTGAATAGAGGAGAGGGGTTGTGCCATACCTTTTTTTTAAAGACCTCATCGAGCTATTTATCACTCTACAATTTCGCTTTATTATTTTCAACCACAGCCAAATAACAGCTTGTTAAAATTTGGTGTGGATACAAATTTACTTCGTTTTTTATGTATTTGTGAAAAAAATCAAAAAACTTTCGGAAACTTCGGACGGATTCTGATTCGAGGGGGAACAACTTGTCTGATTTTTTCGTGCCCCTAACTTCAACTTCCAAACAGGAGGAAGCACAATCCCCTGATTTTGAATAGGAGTGAGGGGTGTTGCATTTTGAAGATCTCATCGAATATTAACTGACACAAAAATTTCGCGTCAAAATTTTCATCGATAACGAAATGAAAGCTAAAATAGTGAAAGAGGCAAAGCGGAAAAAATGTCCAACACCAAAATAACCAACAAAAAGTTTATTAAATGCTGGAAATTACTACCATTCACTTCCATGCAGTAAAATAAGTTGTGTTCAAAACGTTCCCGTACATTACGCAAAATTGTGGGTGTAATTTGTCGACATTCGTTAATTATACCGTTTTGCAAATGATCCAGTGAATCGGGCTTGGTAAAATCTTAGATTTCAGATGACGTGGGTAGCCACTAAATATGTCTCCTTCTTCCAATCCAGCTTTGAGAAAAATTTTCATCTAAAAATTTTCGCACCGGTTGTACAAAATGAGGTGGTTGAAAAATGATCGTATGATGGTTTTCTTCATTTTCCAATATTTGCACGAAGGCTGAATAAATAGCATTCTCTAATAACTCCAAATAAATTTCGCCATTAATTCAATGGCGAAATAATATAAAATTAAAAAGGGGCCAGTTATGTGATTTCCATAAATACCCGCCCAGACATTTAATTTGTAGGGATGCTGAGTATGTACTTCACGAAATAGTCTTGGATTTTCACAACGTAAATAAAATATTTTAAACTATTTTAGATTTTCACTTTTATACACAACTTTTGACATATGTTTCGCTAATACTATAGCTTCGTCAGACAAACTGTATTTTTAACAATTTGCTAAATGAGCTTGATTTTTATAAAAAATATTTTATATATTAATATATTAACATCTTTTTAAAAGATTTATATACCATACATAAAAACATACAATTTACTGTCGAAATAGAAACTAATAACTCTATAAACTTTTTATATTTGAACATAACAAAGGCAGCAAATAAACACGAATTTTCAATTTTTGACAAATCTACAAATACCAACACAACCATCAATAATAAATCAATGCACCCATTAGCACAAAAACTAGCAGGATTTCATAGTATCATACAGAGATTAATATACCTTTAAACAAATATAATTTTCAAAAAAAATTAAACCTAATTAAACAAATAGCAGTTAACAATGGATATGATGCCAAAATAATTGACAATATTTTAAATAAAAAAACTATTAAAAAAACACTTTCAGAAATTTACCCTGTACCACCCAAAGGAGAAAATAAATAAAAGATACTTACTTATATCGGTAAACCTATAGAAAAGATGGCTTATATACTGCGTAAAAAGAACATTAAAATTCTATTTAAAACAAATAATAATCTAAGTAAATTTATAAAAAATAACAAAGAAAAAAATATTAAATCCGGATTTTATAAACTACACTGTGGATCATGCCCAAAAGTGTATATAGGCTAGACTGGGAGAACTTTTAAACAGAGGCTAGCAGGGCATAAGAGCAGTTTTATTAAAAATAAAACAGATTCAACATACGCCGCATATTTCTTAGATAATAACCATGCTTTCGATAAAAAATTTTGAAATGTTTCATACAATCAACAAAAGTAAAAAATTGCCACTTTTAGAGTCTATGGAAATTAATACACGTAAAAATGAATAATTCACCTCTTTTAAAGTTATTTTGTTAGAAATGTCAGTGCAGATGTTATTTAGGACTCTCTTATGCCATAAAAGTATTTACCTAGCTTAGTTAGTTTAAATACCGTTTGTCTGACGAAGCTACAGTGTTAGCGAAACATATGTCACAAGTTGTGCATAAAAGTGAAAATCTAAAAGAGTTTAAAGTGTTTTATTTACACTGTTAATAATGGATTTTCAACAAATAATGATCCAGTCAATCCAGATACTTATAGTTATGCCTATTTACAATGCCGTTAAGGTAGGATGAACACTCATCCGAAAAACAGATATCGAACATGTAGTTTCAATTACTGCTGACCACTTCACAGAACTGGCGCGATCGAAATCATCCTCGTTCAGTTCCTAAACCAATCGTACCCTAAAATGATGGAACTTATGTTGTTTAAGGAATCTCATGGTTGTTGTGCGTGATACACCAAATACGTCGGACAATTTCCTAGTATTAAGGGTCGGATCTATTACTACATGAACTAAAACAGCCCCTTTCCTCGCTTGATCTCTTTCATGCACCCACCTTTCATTTCCTACTGAACCAGTAGCGTCAAATTCGGCAAACAGTTGTAAAACGTAAAAGCGGATACATTTCTTTCAGGGTGGCGTTAGTTAAATAGAGCCGCTGTTGCGCTCGTAGAGTTATTATTTTTAAAAAACAATTTTATAATTTCCACCCTTTCCTCCACGGAATACGCCATTTTAATTCTACTAGAAATTAACAATCGATTTGACACGGTTGCAACGTTCTTAAAAATTCCCGATGAACTGACGCAAAATTATAGGGCATGATAGTATGCGATGAGATCTTCAAAATGAGATATCGCAACATCACTCCCTCACCCCTATTGAAAATCAGTGGTTAGGGGGTTGAAGTTACGGTGATGAAAAAACCAGGTACGTTGTTCCTCCTCGGAGCAGAAATCGACAGGTCTGAGAGTTCCAGACCTACAAATCTTTAACAAATTTTAACAAGTTATCATTTCGATGTGGTTGAAAATTTAAAAAGAGGTATGGCGTTACCCCACTCCCCTATTCAAATTTTGGGGATTGTTCCCCCCCAACTAGGGGGTTAAATCTATCAAATCAAAAAAACCAGAAAATCTGAATGAAATTTACGGAATTATAATACCCTTATATTTTTGTTGTTATGAAGCTTTTTACTGTTGAAGGGTAGTTATCCAATGTTCTAAATTCAACATGTTTTGCATATTGATTTATGTATTAAAAATAGGGGTACCTATAAAATACAATCCACTTAAACACAAACACGATAAAAGGAAAAATAAAGTAGATAAAATTATTAAAAAGACCTATACTACTTCATGGTAAGTATGTCAATCGAAAAATAAACATACTTAGATTAGTGTTTTATAATTTTTCAATATGAGTTCTTCACAAATAATAATTCAATGAACATTATAAAATATGTATAATTTTTATATTAGTTTTTTTATATTTTAAAATGGCGAATATCCGATACAACGTTCCATCTTCAGGCGTGAGAGATAAATAATTTATTAACTCTACACATGTGCAATATGAACTTTTTTTTTCAAAACAAGTATATATTAACGAATGTGTTTTGTGACCCAAAACCCCAAAAATATTTAAGTTGCAATTTTAAAATCTCAAGGACCTTATTTTATTATAATATAATATTTTTATTTCAGTATGATAGAAAGATATATAATATATATATATATATATATATATATATATATATATATATATATATATATATATAGATTTATTAAAAATGGTGTAAGGCTATGAGTAAACGTTTTTTGCTTATAAAATATTTTTGTTGATATTATATTTCTAACTGTTTTTCATTTAGCCTATACTATATTCATTTATTTACATTGCGAAAAAAAGCTAAAAAATTCCTTTTTAGTATAAACTGCTGGCCACCTCGAGTGGATAAAACAAAATCTTAGTCCAAATTAAATTGTATTTATCTCGGAAACGATATTTCTTCAAGAAATTAGGGCGCTTTCTTGTAGAATAGGCTAAAGGATTTTGTAAATGTATTTTTGATATACTGGTGGTTTTAAAAAAGAATGCATTTTTAACCAAATTCGTCTCAGGGGGAGATTAAATACAAAAAAAACAATTTGGTGGATTTTTCGATATTCTCTCTAACGTTTGGAATATGATTTAATTTTATAAATATGTAGATTTAGTTTACGTTTTCTTATGTAGTTTTTTAACTTTATATCAAATACATTACAGTTACTCCCCACAAAATGTTTGAGTATAATATAGAAGAAATTATAAAAATGTTTTACACAATGTAAGAGTCTAAGTTCCACAGGGTGGACCCCGGAAGTCGAACTAAAGTTGCCACATATTAATTAAAATTTTTATTTAGGACGTAAATTAATTCATCTCCAAAACTCCCAAAGATGATTCATCTTATAAAATAAGAAAACAGTTTACATAACCAGGGGTCCGCAAACGCTTTTATTCGAGATACAGCGGGTTAAAATATTAACATTTTTATTTTTTTTTACTTCCATCGCAAAAGGAAAGTACTGTAATCGTGAAAAAATCACCCTCCAAGTTTTTACATATCTTCACGTTTCAGGGTTCCCAGATACCGCGGCATAGCTAAAAAACTACTTATCCGATTGACATATGGGGATGACCTGGTAACATTTTGATAAAAATCGAATATGGTGGAGCAAAATGGCGGCCCAATATAAGATTATACATTTTACTTCAAATTTTGTACAAAAATCAAGAATTATGTAGAAATTAACTGGTAAAATTTTGGTACGAATCCAAGATGACGAAACAAAATGGCGGCCCAATAAAATATTTAAAACATCAGCCTGAAAAAACTACTTATTAGATTGTTTTCAAATTTTGTCCAAGAATTAAGTATGATACAAATGAACTGGTAAAATTGTGGTACGAATTCGAGATGACGGAACAAAAAAACCGTGTCTCTATTCAAAACAAGCTACGACGTGATTATAAAATGTACAGGATAACTCATGTCAGAGATTTCATACATATTTTTGCGTTTTTCATTGCTACGTTATATTGGAGACATATTATTTATACCGATTTTCTAGCTTCTTTAGAAATATGTAGAAATCGTTTGCACTTGATATCAATGATCAATATCAAATGATAATTATGAATAATTAAAATGAAAACCATTAAGCTCTAATTAAAGCTTTTGGATTCCACATAATTCTTAAGAAGGCAAAATAAAAGATCAACATCTCAAAAAGATAAGTGGAGGGCATGCTGTACAAAACATATCCAGAATATAAAGGTACAGGGTTATTGGTTATAAATGTCAACCCCTCTAACATCTTTATTTTTAAAGATCGAAGAAATCGTCTGATTTTTTTTTATTGACAATATTAATATGATACAGGGTGTTTCACAAAGACCCACCGAATCAAAGTTATATTTTTTAATGGAACACCCTGTATATTATCGAGATTCTACTCGTAAAACTAATAATTTTGTGTATTTAAAATTTTCGCATATCTTCAACTGTTTTCGAGATAATGGCAGTTGATAAATGAAAATTTGAGATTCCAAAGTGCTGTCAAATTTGAAAGGATCAAATTAGAGTAAAACGGTGTGCACTTTCTTGTCTTAGTTTTTGAAACTCTATTTAATGACACTAATGCCCGATCAAACGGAGAATATCAGTTTTTGACAGTTCAGAAAAAAATCTTTAATTTCACAATAATCTTCAAACTAGTATCACTGACTTTTTACTAACCAACCTTGTCTAATAACAGCAAAATAGTTAAAGATGATTAAAAATGACCCGCACTTAACTTTTCCAAAGCTACCGTTGCCCTGGGCAGAGAGTACTATAAGTAATTTCAGACCATGTTACCTTGCAGGTTTAGAGAGATGCGAAAAAAATTATGTAGTAGGAATTTTGTATGTTTTACAAATAGTTTTACTCTAATTTCATCCTTTCAAATTTGACAGCACTTCGAAATCTCAAATTTTCATTTTTCAACTGCCATTATCTCGAAAACAGTCGAAGATATGCGAAAATTTTAAATACACAAAATTATTAGTTTTACGAGTAAAATCTACATTTTCGATAATATACAGGGTGTTCCGT